>JALHBL010000821.1:0-75633 GCA_023638675.1 Camponotus pennsylvanicus
TGTGTTACTACGTATGCTTTTTAAAATTCACTATTCGTACGCAATTTTTTGTGATATTCATATAATGCAGTTTGAATCAAACGATAAGTAAGGCGGTAGTGTGTTTTGCCTAGAGATCACAGTAGTAACTGACTTCGAATGATGAATCTGATCATGTGTTCCCATGACGTTTTATTAGCTGCATTCCGTTGTAATTTATTTTTTTCCGCAGAGATACTCGCGTCATTTTAAAAAGAATTAAAATCTTTAAAAATTGTTTGACAAAAAAGTTATATATGTATAAAACAAAAATAGTTCTATGTATAAATAAAAATAATTATATGTATATATAATTGTTTAATGAATTTTATTATAAACTTTTTATATTAATTTATTTCTGAGTATCTTTTCTTTGTCATAAAAGGCACGTTTACTATATAAAAAGATATTCTAATTATAAGAAAAATAATAATGGATTTAAAAAAGCGATTTATACGTTTTCTGTGACATTCATATAATGCAGTTTGAATCAATACGTAGCGTTTTTAGTATAAATCTAGTAGTTCTAGTATAAATATAATTTTTAGTATAAATCTAGTAGTTCTAGTATAAATAAATACAAATTTCCAATAGCATATAAATAACTAAAATAAATAAAATAATTGTACGAGTTTATTATTATCGTTATTTGCATCGAATAACATTATAATATAATAATATAAAATACCTATAATATTAATTACTTTATTATTTTAATTATACTATTGTAATTTTATATACGACAATTTTTATATACACCAATGCGTTAGTGCATCCAATCAAATACTCTCTTTCTCCCGCTATAAATCAATTACTTTTTCCAAAAATGTGATAAACACTTTAATTACGTGAAATATAATTGAAAATAATTTTGTAATGCTCCGGTCTCCTTTTGTGTCTTATTCAGTCCATTCATATATTAAATGATATACATTTTTATTTTCAAAAATATTTTTATATTATTAAATAAACATTCTGCTAAGAATAATTAAGAATAATTCTGTGTTAAGAATAACTAAGAATAATTAAACAAGTATATATATAATGGTCTCTTTTTAAATTCATGCATAATAATAGACGTATTTTCAAATATTTTATAAATTTATAAAAATTTATTCCCTCCACAGAAATAATATATGTATTTACAAAGATTTATATGTACAGTTTGAAATAGGAAAAAGCTCCAAAACATAATACATATAAGAAAAACTTGAAAAAAAAATTACAATTGTGTGTTAACATTTATGAATTTACAAAATAGTTAATATTACATTGAAAAGTGCAAATCTTATATAATATACAAAATACAAAAGTACACATGTTGAATATCTAATAAGTATCGTAAGAAAATAAACATTCAAGTATTTAACATATCATCTCTTCTACGTCACTTCTTAGAACTATAATATTTTCGAGACAAAATTTGAAGTTTGATTTAATTTCGGCTACATTGCAACAAGACAGCATTAATATCAAATGGACAGTTAACCTTTAATTACGCATTGTCAATAGATGACGAAACACAACGTTTTATGATACGTGGCTGACGTCAATAAATAACTTAAAATATGCTATGATGCCCGAGGGGTAGCACACATTCGTTTTACATACATTTCTTAAACGTATCCAATATTTTTTAATCGTAAAACATTAATAAGAAACGTTTCTATAAAAGAGTTTTTAAAACCATAGTTAAGGAAACATATTTTTCACTTTCTAATAAGGACAAAATAAAAACTAATTTTTATTAATTTCAAATTATATATATACATATGTACATACATATACATATACATACATACATATAAATATATAGGGGAGACCGGGGACAAAAGTAACATTTTTTGTATTATATGTCACTAATTAATTATCGTTAGAGATATAAAAAAGAAGATTATATGTTAAAAAACTCCATTTATTGCTCTACTATTATACCTATGTTTCAATCTCAAATGATAGATATTTAAAGAGCTGCTATAGCTTTTCGCAAGTACATTGATTGTTACTTTCATCCTGGGGGCCTGGGACGAAAGTAACATAGTCTGGGGATAAAAGTACCAGTTCCTATTTTCGGGAAAAGAAAATAAATATGACTTTTTTCAATTTAAGGCAACTTATATTATAATCTTTTATTAAACAAGATAACTTTTATTATAATTTTTTTTGTATAATATTATATTAAAGTAAAAAATAAAATAAATATTTATTTTTATCATCTTTGAAAATCTTAAAAGAAATAATCTTCGTTAAGCAAAATAATTATAACTAATATCATAAAATAATTATACTTCATATCACACCAGTTTTGTACTTTTTTAAGTCTAAATACTAGCTTAATTCTAAATAATAGTATAAAAATTGTATGATAACTACTTATACAAAAGAGATTGGTATCTATTCCGAATCACAATTATGGCATACGTAATAAGAATCGCTTTTGGTACAGTTATTATGGTACCAGCCCTTATACTTTAAGCATTGAAACATGTTACTTTCGTCCACAGAGTGTCGTGTTACTTTTGTCCCCTAACACATCAACTATAAAAACTTATGAATACATTTTAGAAGAATACACCAGCAAATAATTACATCAATTAATACACTTTAATTATGCATAGATACAAAAAAACTAAAACAAGAAATACTTAGGTGAATAATGCAAATACACTAATTTCACTCCTGCATGTGCAACCGGCGCGATCGTTCTACAACAATTAACTGAAAAGGAAGAGAATCGGGGCGTACGTGTTTGACTACATAGTACAACTTATTCAACATATTGTGTAGTTTATTACGAGGCTTGTTACTTTCATGACGTTGTTACTTTTGTCCCCGGTCTCCCCTATTTAGAAAGTTATATTCCAAGTTAAAAAAGATACAACTAAAAAAATTGGATGAATGAAGATGTGGACAGAATCGGAAAGAAATTTCTCTACGTTTGCCCTCACCGTATCTCTTCTTTGATTCACGCGATCGATTTGCTAGAATTTCTCGAAAGAAAAAAAAAGATCATCCGATACTTTCTTGTAATTAGAACTTGACAAATTATACAAAAATAGATTCACGTCGGACAAATCATCGAACGATCGGATTACGATTACATAACTAAGAATTTTTCTGCATTGATATAGCGAAATCCGATTAATTTTCCCTCTCACATGGACTATTATTTTCTAAACACGTGATATGTACAAATTAATTTTAAATTTATGTAACTACAATGGTCATCGTGCTACTTTTTTTTCTTTGCTCCATTTAACGAGGATTTATTCAAGGAATATTACAATTGCCAGAGGAAAAGTACAATCAGTCCCGCGAGAGAAATATATGTATTATATAATAAATCTAACGTCAGCTTTTTCGCAAAACATGGTCTGTAAAATTTCTATTCCTCGACTGTTATCTGTCAACTTCGAGAGAATGGAAGGCAAGTAGAGGAAATATAAATAATGTAAAAGTCGATGTACTCTCCGATTGATTTGAATTAAAAAGACGAGAATTTATCTATATAAATAAATATGAATATCTCTTTTATCTGAGATTTTTAGAATTTTAATTTATTTTTTAAAGAATTTTTTATTTTAATTTTGAAAAACGCTGTAGCTTCTCATTAATTTCGCGAAATTTCACGAGCAAACGAGAATTCGGACAATGGTTTATTTGCATTAAAGCTAACGTTTTTTATTTATATATGCGAAATTTACGATTAAATAAAAACAGGAAGGTCCTTTTGCGTTACTCATCGTCGCGCGAAGGAATCGCAAAGAATCGTCAACTGAAATGCGATGATGACGCGAACTAAAAATAGTATAAGCGACGAGAGGCGCCAGGATGCAAATAGATAATTTCGATTTTTTCATCGCGATTTTTCTTCAGTTTCGATAAATAACAGGCAAGCAAGGAAAAAGGCGATCTTTTTAAGTGCAGACGAAAACGATATTTTTATTTTGCGAAAATATTTGATATAAAAGAGGCTCTTATGTATTATATTATATATAGAAGTTCCACAATAGGACTTTTACTCCGCACAAATCGGACCTGCGCAGCACTCTGGGTAAGGCTTGCTGAGATCCACTTCGCGATAACCAATTTGCTTCCCTACCGGACATTGGTATAAAGGACATCTGGAAAGAAACAATAATAATAATTAAATATTGTCAAAATTTAACGAGATCAGAAAATAAATAAAGTAAAATTCAAAAAGGATAAATAATTTTGTAGAGAAATTTTTATTTATTATTAAATAGAGATATATGTCATTAGTGTTACATTAGTAATACACAAGATATCTCTCTTATTTTGTAAATAATCGTCTTCTTGCAGTATAACTAAAATAACCGTAGTCTCTTTGATTTATTGGCAAATAAATCATGTTATATAAATCATGTACTTTCTTGGTATCGCAATCTCAAGTAGACTCTATACTCGATTGTTTCTTTTTTTAAATTTTTTTAAATTAGATGATCAATCGTGTATCAATTATTATTGTCGCGCATTTCGTGAAAATCGATTTGCAATAAATTGCAAAGTCAAAGGTCGGGATAACTGGTTATCAAAAGCTCGTTATGTAATAACTGGTTTCTTGAATAAAGAATTAAACGATCAAAAGCGTCAATTAAAAGCGACGCGATTTTTTTCTTTCAGGATATCACAAAGTCTCGGATCTCTATATCAGATGTAACGAGGATATATTTTACGAAGGATTAATTTGAGAGATAAAACTTGGACTTACGCGAGCATTGACATTGTATTCTCACCAGTACAATTGATCCGTAAGCATCGACGAATGTGTTCACCCACACTTAGAGTCTCGTTCTCAAACAGACAGTCACCTATGTAAATAAAATCCTGGAGTAAATAAAAAATCGTATCATCATTCGCATCATTCACTCATACGCTAGAAACATCATTAGCCTTATAACATTCGTTTTCGGAATATTTATTTAAAGGACAGAATCTCGTTTCTCCAAATCGTTCGCGAAATCTTAAGCTGCTCCACCATGTATAATACGATATATTTCTAATTTCTAAATCTAAATAATATCAGGAAGCGAAAGCGACAATCAGACAAATTGTAAATTATCTCTTCAGCTCTTATATATCGTTCCTCCCCTCTAGTACCGTAGAAATAAGATGCAATATATATATTGTTATCTTATTTCTACAATAAAAAAAACAATCGCCAACATTGCAAGGTCAATAATATATGCGGCATGTATTCTTGACCCTCGCAATGCTAGTTCTTGTATTTTTTATTGTAGAAATAAGATATAAAATATTCATATATATATTGTATCTTATTTCTATAAAAAAAAACAATCGCCAGCGTTGCAAGGTCTGGATCAAGAATGCATATGGAAATTATGTCTAATCGACAAACAACTGTATTATCCATATTTATGAAACGATTTTCAAAAATCTATTAAGATTGATAAGCTAATAATATTCATATAAATGTATTTTCGTCTCTTTAATTTCGTCGAACTAGAAACAAAAGTAAAACATATACCAATACAAATATACATATATACAAAAAATTAAAAAACACGAAGATCCGCAAAAAACTTGCTTTAAAATATAGAATTAAATTGTATAAACCATTCATTATATGCAAGCTCTTTATCAAATATTTGCAACGTGGGTATCGAGCTTATTATTCTTAATATCAAATAGTATTTATCAGGGATGGGAAAGTTACTTTTTAAAAGTAACTCGTTACCGTTACTCGTTACCGAGTAAAAAAAGTAACTCGTTACCGTTATTAGTTTGTAGCCTTTTATTCAATTTTAGGGCGTGTAAATAAATGTTCACTGGCACAGAAAACTTTTCACTCTACAGATAGATTTATTAATATAAATCAAGAACACTTTTATCGAACTATAAATGTTACTCAAACGAACTCGACACATTCGACGATCCTTCGCGAACGTTCTATAATATTCTCGGCAGTCCTTCGCCAATACGTAATAATAATGCGCAGTGTTAGAAGATCCTTTGCTAACTGCTCGAACATATCGAAATCAAATTTTCGGTTATCGCGACAGGTGGTGCTGAGTTATCATAGGGATAGCGTGGGGCACGCATTCCTCTTATAAGATATGTATGTATATATATATATATATATATATATATATATATTTATTTTCGCAAGTACAGACTAACTCAAATATATTCAAAATTCTTAGGCGCTTACAGATTCGGCCATTCTGACCTATAGTTCGTCCTCGAACTATGGCGATTATAAACTAAATAAACAATAAAAGATTATCTTATTCTAAGGAGATTACACACATTACTATACATTATATATATTTTTCATAATATTCTAACATGTAACATATTTTTATTAATTATGATTAAACAAAAAATTTTTTTCACATAATTATACAAAAGCTAAATTTAATTTTTATCAGTAGAATAATTTTCATTTATTTTAATCCAGGGTTTAATTTTATCAGATGAAAGAATAGTATTAAATGGCTTTTGAGTGAGATTATATCCTGGAATGTCTGTCACTACAAATCTATTTTTCTTAAGAACAGTTTTAATTTGATACGGTCCTTTATATTTCGGTAGCAATTTTTGATTGGTACCGGGTTTCAGCTGTAAAATTCTAACAAGTACAAGATCTCCTTCTTTATACCGTGTAGGTTTCTTATGCTTCTTATCGTATTGTATTTTATTATATTCTTGAACAGCACGGTTTACAATTTGAGCTGAATCTCGCAATTCTGTTCTTTCTCGCTCGATATCTACATCAATTTGCGCTAAATGATCAATAAATTCTCTTAATTCGTTATCGAAATTTTGACGCTGATCGTATCCTAACAATATTTTACTCGGAGTGGTATTAATCGATTTATGCAAAGTATTATTAATTACAAATTGTACATTGCCTAATACATTTTTCCAATCTGCAATATTATCGCTTATTTTCGATAGGGTTGACTTTAAAAAACGATTCGCTCTTTCAACTTGACCATTAGCCCAAGGTGAAGCAACTGCAGTCATTACATGCTTTATTTTTCTTTCGTTTAAAAATTGAGCAAAATTTTTTGAAGAAAAAGCTGTTCCGCGATCACTAATTATTCGTTCAGGAAATCCAAATAAATCAAAAAGAGTATTTAAACATTTTATAACTTCATCAGTAGTAGTAGATTTAGTGAAAAAAGCCAAGTAAATTTTGTAAATGCATCCACGATAACTAAAATATATTTATAATCGTCAGCTGTAACTTCTAATGGTCCAAAATGGTCAATATGAAGCGTATGAAAGAGTAAAGCTATTTTCTCAAAAATTTCTAATTCGCCTTCGGGTCTTCCTCCAACTAAAGAAAAGCTTAAACATTTTACACAATTTTCAATATATTGTTTTACGCGTAATTTAAGACAAGGGAACCAGTAGTGACTCAAAAGACCGTGTACAGTTTTATCTATACCAACATGTCCCATTTCATCGCGACCTTCTATAAGTACAAAGTGTTTATGATCTCTGGTTTCCAAATCTTCGGCTAATTCTTTAATTTTTGGATCGGCTAATTGCATATACATTAATTCGTGTTCTACAGTAATTAAATTTATATTCATAATGCAACGACTAAGACAATCTACGTGAGCCATTTTACCTGATGCTCTATGTACTAAATTAAATTTATAATTTTGAAGAATTAAACTCCATCGCGCTATTCTTGGATTAATATTAATTTTTTTCATTGCTAATACTAATGAATTACAATCCATGATAATTTTAAAGTTTATACTTTGTAAATAAACATGAAAACGTTCAACTGCTTTAACAATAGCTAATGTTTCTAATTCATAATTATGGTAATTTTTTTCGGCGTCAGTAGTCGCGCGGCTGAAATAAGCTATAGGAGCCATACAATTATTCGATTGTTTCTGTAACAAAATTGCGCCAAAACCGTGACTACTCGCATCCGTATGCAATTCTGTATCGGCTAGAGGATTATATATACATAATACTGGTGGTGTAGTCAACTCGGCTTTCAAATGTTCAACCGTTTGTACGCATTGCTTATCAAATATAAATTTAGCATTCTTTTTAACTAAAGCTTGTAGACAGCTAACTTTAAGAGCGTAATCTTTAATGAATCTTCGGAAATAATTTGTTAAGCCTAGGAAACTTTGCAATTCTTTTACATTTCTTGGTTGCGGAAAATCGATGATAGCATGAATATGACGTTTACACATAGTAATGCCGTTTGCCGTAATTAGATATCCTAAATATTTAATTTCTTTTTTTAAAAATGTACATTTTGATAAATTTAATTCTAAGCCATACTTCTTTAAATAGATTAACACTTCTTTTAAAATTTTTAAATTTTCTTCAATTGTAATCGTAGGTATTAATATATCGTCTATATATATCAAGATTTTATTTGCACGTAATAGCGGATCGAAAATTTGCAAGATTCTTTTTTGAAATTCGGCCGGAGCCTCAGAATAACCGAATGGCATTTTAAGAAATTCGTATTGCCCAGAAGGTGTTGCAAAAGCAAAATACTTAGTATATTCTGGATGTATTGCAATTTAATGAAAACCATCTTTAAATCTAATTTAGTAAAAATTTGTTTATCTCTTGATTTATCTCTTAATTTATTTAATTAATCTTCTATTATGGGAAAAGGATATTTTTGTGGATAAATCCTTTGATTAAGCGGTCTCAAATCTACGCACATTCTTTTTTTTCCGTTTCTCCGCGTTACCAAAATAACTCGAGAACAATACGGTGAAATGCTAGGTCGAATAATATTTCGTTCTAATAAATCGTCTGTAATTTTTTGAAGCTCATTTTTCTCAGAAATTGACATTCGTCTCGGAGCATATCTGAATAGGAAATTATCTTTTAAATATACTTGAACGCAATAATTATCATTTACTTTTTCAATCTCTAAATTTTCTACGTCAGCAAATGTATTTAATAAATCACGTCGATCCTGAAAGTTTAAATCTTTATCTAAATTTTCAACTATTGCATCATATGGTTCTTTTGTTTCGATTACATTGATAGTTAAAAGATCACGAGCTATTTCTTTGCAATCAGCAACTATTTCAAAAGCATATTCATCTTGGAAAAATATAAACTTTAAATTTGCATTATTAATAAATTCACGACCGATAATAACATCATAACGCATTGTTTTATCATCCACAACCAAAAAAGTAATATCGAACCATGAATTATTTAAATTTTCTAAAATAATTTGATCATATATCTTGCCATACACTAATAACGGAGATTCATTAATTCCTTTGTAACTATTTCCTTTTTTAACTTTAAATAGGTCTCTATTACAAAAGAATTTCTTATGTATCGATTTTTTTATCAAATTGACTGGACTACCAGTATCTACCAAGGCAGGGATCGCTACATTTTTATTATGTAATCTACAAATCATAGTACGTAACCTTGTTTCGCTGTTCGTGCCGATCTGCAATACGCTTTCAGACAGAGATGTAGTCCCCGTGGTCGATGTTGACGGCAGCGACGCATCTTCTTCCACATGATTCAATGTAGTGCTGCGACTGGCTTCTTTCTTAGACACGTGTTGCTTAGATGACCCGTTTGACCGCACTTAAAACACGTTGCTTTTCCGATTCGGCAATCCTTGGATAAATGTCCAGGTTTCTTGCAAGTAAAACAAATCTTCTCGGTTGATGATGTATTCTCTCCTGTTTTTTTCGTTGGATGTTTAGATTCTCCTTTTCGCACAATAATGCTATCTTCTGTAATTTTGCGCACGTGTTTAATAAAGTCAGGAACATTATCAATCCAAGTATTCAGCACCATTCTTCGGAGATTAAAATCTTTCACTCCGTCAGTTAAGAGTTCCATTTTTTTCTTTTCAGAGAGCGTTAGCGATTGCATTAAATTTAATTTTGGTTCAGCGTAATCAATAAATTTTTCTGTGTGCGATTTCCAAAAGCGAGTGCTAATTCTTGCCAAAGTTGCGGTGTAAGATTCCTTCCGTTCAAAATATCGCCTTAATTGGAATTTAAATTCCTCCCAAGTAGACACAGATTCAAGTGGTTGACGATTATACCAATTTAAAGCACGTTCTTTCAATTGACTTACAGCAGCCAAAAGCAAAACATCATTGCTGAAATGATACGTCTGTGCGATATTAGCTATTCTTTCAAGCCATCGAACAACGTTTTCATCTTCTTTTCCCGAAAAGTAGGAATCAGTTTCTCAGCACATTTTACACTCTGCCAAATGTTAGAAGAATTTCCATTTGATTCACGCGTATCACTTGTATTTTGATGAGGCACATTAGCAGATGAAGAGGAAGAGGCCTGTTGTAACGCTTGCACAACCGACTCCACGATAAATTGAATATCGGGTAAAGAGCCGATATTTGGCGGATTTTGCATTCTCGCTCCAGATGACGGACCCGCTGTATGTATCATACAGGGTGGCTGAATTGTTGACATCTCCGATCTTTCTACGTGAGGTTCACTGCCCGATGATATAGTGGATGGATCACTCCTAGGTTCTTGGGTGCTTTCCGTTGATGACTGCCCATGCGATTGTTCTGACCATCCTCCTCGTTCATAATAATTTATGAGAGACTCAAAAATATTAGAACGTGTTCCTTTTGTATCGATTTTTAAACGTGCTGCAAGAGCTCTCAAATCGTTTATCGATAATGATTCCAATTTCTCTCGATTCATGTTGATCCTTCAATCGGTCAAAGATGGCACCGATAAGTAAATCTCACAAGTGAAAGTATCGCTAATCACAGAAATCCTTTGTTATCCTCAGAATTTGAAACGATGTCGAAATACGAAAAGGATAGTGATATGAAATTAATATCACCCCTGATATAGAGATGGCTCTCTAAATTTGCGCTCACCGGCAATATGGCTGAGTCAGCAATTTCGGAGTAAGATCTAGAATGTTCTATATGACGTACTTCCGGTTCGAGAACTTTCTCTGATAGCACGTGCTCACTTAATTCTCTTTTCGATATTCTCGATATAACCGATTAATATATACCGTAAAAACAATTGATGCGTTTATTACTCACGAGCTATGCACGAAAAACTCAGGCAAACAGTCTGGAGTTATTTCTTAGCAAAGTTTATCGTAGGTGAATCCCACTTCTGAAAAACTGTGATTCTGTAGCCGTTTATTCAATTTTAGGGCGTGTAAATAAATGTTCACTGGCACAGAAAACTTTTCACTACAGTTAGATTTATTAATATAAATCAAGAACACTTTTATCGAACTATAAATGTTACTCAAACGAACTCGATACATTCGACGATCCTTCGCGAACGTTCTATAATATTCTCAGCAGTCCTTCGCCAATACGTAATAATGATGCGCAGTGTTAGACGATCCTTCGCTAACTGCTCGAACATCGAAATCAAATTTTCGGTTATCGCGACAGGTGGTGCTGAGCTATCATAGGGATAGCGTGGGGCACGCATTCCTTAAGATATGTATGTATATATATATATATATATATATATATATATATATTTATTTTCGCAAGTACAAACTAACTTAAATATATTCAAAATTTTTAGGCACTTACAATTCTTTGTAATTTAGATTGCAATTTGAGTGCGCGGGACCCCTATATCGTTCGGTCAAATGACAATAATCGCGTACACGTGTATCGTCTTCTTGCGTAAACGGTTTTTCACATATATGACAATGCGTTGCGCTGTGAAATTTTTCCCACTCTTCGAACGTTAAATCTACCATGGGGACATTTGTAGTCATTAAAATAGTCTTAACGCGAATTGCTAAATTTTTAAGTTCTTCGGCGAACCACAAAACGCAATCGGCGCTATGGCGAGAATTATAAACGGATAACGAGTCGTCGTACGAACAATGCATATAATACGCTATATTAAATACCCGATGGTGCTGGTACGCGTTCTTTTCTTCCTCCTCCATTTTGGTCAAAACGCATTCCAAGTCGGCGTACACGATGAATGGAAGCTGCTCTTTCCTGTTGTAATTGTTGAACGATAACCACATGTCCTTATCGCTCGGTAACCGGATAGCGCAGTCGTTCATCTTTCCGCAGTCTACCGTATGTAACTGCAACTTGTCATTCGAACTAAAGTAGTGTAAACATCTGTAAAAGAATATTTAAATTAAAGATTTATGCAATGCATTATATTTTATAATTACATAAATTATTCAAATTATACACACCGGTCACAGATATATTTCTTGTGGTCCTTTTTGCACAGTTGCGAGCTCACGAGCCGGAATAAATTTTTGATCCAAGCGAAATGCCCGAAGCTGTTGCCGTCTTCCACATACAACAGGTTGACGTGCTTATCCCGTTTCTGCTCCGAAAGACGTATCGGGACAATACTGTTTTCTTTCTCGATGTACATGTTGATCGAAATATCGTTGACAAGTTCAAATTTTTTAATCTGATTGACAGTCACTGGAAACTCAATGTCCCGGAGATTCAGCACTGTCGCGTAATGCGGGTACGATGATTCCCGTTCCGCCTTTCTTTCTGCGGGATATAGAGCGGCGACCACTGCCCACGCGAAACACGCATTGTCTTTTGATTGTACGTTAATCACTGCTCTCTTCATCATAATCTCCCGCGACAATTTTATATGGCATCCCGCGCGCATAGGATTATACTTATTTATATTTACAGTTAAATTCAATATTCGCGACAATGCCCACCCGCTATCGCGTTCCTGAAATACTTCCAGCGATGCTAGAGTGAGTTCGATAACGCGGCGCTCGTATCACTCGTGTAAATCGGATGTGCGAAAGAGTTCACAGTTTTTCGTATTGGTACTGTTATTTGCACGCTTATCACCCGACACAAATTCACCATTGAATATAGTGTTCACTTTTACACTGTTGTGTCTTCTTATAACGTCTTGCACTTGCTCGAGCACGATGTCTTTGGCGTCCTCGAGAAATTGGCGAGGTTTGATGTGATTAAAGTTTATCACCGCACCAGTCAATACACGATTGTCGAAAGCTGTATCAATCTCGCGCCACACAAGTTTATTTTGATGCGCGCTACATCCGGCACCCGCGTTATTGTCGCCACTGTAATTACCACCACTGGGCATAAACTGTCTCTGCAATCGAGTCTTTGCACCTTCGAGTCGCGCGATCCGAGCAATCAGCGATTATCGATTCCCGATCGATAATCGTGGTCGTTTGATCTGACTTTGCTTTTCCAGCGACTCGATGTACTCGTTGCATCGTTGTAGCCATGCAAAATATTCGCCCAAAGTGGCAATTTGGTTGGATCGCTCCACCAGGTCGCGTTCAGTCTGTTCGATGTTTTCTATTTTATATATAACCATACAATATATATATATTGTGACGTGACACTTGGCGGTCCGTCACAAGGATCGCGAGATCCGACCGAGAATGAATTTGGGCCCTCGTTCTCCCCTAATTTAGGGAGAGAGCAGCTATTGGAGGCGAGATTATACTCGCCTCCCGTGCGTAGAAATTTATTTGTTAGCGTTAAGATTAGGCTTAAGAGCGGGCAAGATGGGAAACGCTGACGGGATCTCATCCGGTGGCTCAAAATTTGAGGAAGCAGTACATGATGCAAGGAAACGGGCGAGTGGAGGCGCTGACTGAAAGGAACACGCCAAGCTAAGTATTATTTAATTGCGTCAATAATAAAGTCCACTTAAGACTGTCGCTGCCGCCCTGTGAACATTCATATGCCTAGCAGGTATGGAGAATAATTGCGGGGAAGGCCAACCAGCGGATAAATTAACACTGGGACCCCGAGTCGGAGCCACCTCGGCCGGAACAGCGCTAAAGAAGAACATTATAATTAACGGCGAGTGGCTGCCGAAGATATCCCTCCTGACGGGCCTCAACGAGAGGAATTATGAAAAATCCAGGGAAAACGGGATACGACATGCACAGGCACGGCCCGGAAGGCCGCAGGATTAAATGGGCCACACGATGATCCTGAGGGTTGCGGAAGCGCCACCCAATTACGCATTAATTCGCCGGCGTGATTCCGACGGGCCTTCCGCTCGCCACTGTTCGGTAGACCGGCAACGAGAGCGACGGCCCAGAACTATCGATCCGATAAGTGGATGCCGAGAGCACGGAAAACCGCAAGGAGTCACCGGTGAGACAAGCGTCGACCCCATCTGGCCGTCTTTGTTAATTTATTCAGGTAGAATTAGCTCGAACAATGTCGGTGCCGTATAGCTGCCGTCATTAAATTCATTGTGAAATTCTTTTTCTGCCTTCTCGATATTTGCGTCTTAGAGTACGACGGCCGGCCGAAAGACTTTGTTCGAGCTTTCGTAAAATTAAGTGCCCTCTCTCCCAGTTGCGCGCCGACAGTCACTGTAAATGTTTATCTGTACAATTATTACTGTTGATTGTAAATTTTTATCCGTTAAAAGTATTGTAACCGAGCTCACACACCTAAGGCGATCTCGAGATTCGATAGCTAGCAATTGCGTTGCAGCGTCGACTCGCATTTCGTGTATTATATTATAGAGAGTAATTGTGCGCGTTGAATTTAATGTGTCTTTTATTGAGTAATCGAGTCGTGTCTAAATTCTTTTCGTTAACGCGTAATATACCGATAATCGACGGTCAAATTAATTGCCTTTCTTGTTGCGTTTATTGTGATTTTGTGAGAATCTTTGCCTGTTAAACTTTCGATACGAAGAGCTCACGCACGAAGGCGATTGCGATACTCGATAACCGGCAACTACGTCGCGGCGTCGGCTCGCATATTTCCGAGGCTCAAATCGTCTGATACTTTATTGTTAAATGTAATTTTTCATGTCTAGATTCAACCGTCCATGTTAGATACGTTAGTAGTCGCTCAATCCTTTCGTTGAAGCGGTAGATCTGAATAATCGACTCGCATCTTATAATCGATTCTGTTAACTGTGCGTGTGGCGAGTAGATCTACTATTGTAATTAATTATTTTATTCGCGACAGACGGATGTCATTACAGGGGCCAAAACCGCGGTGTTCATTATTAAAAATTATTTGGGAATTCGTAGCTGCCGAAACTCTAACAAGTTTCGTTTAGCGCGGAATTCCGGGACTTTTCTTTTACGCTTTCTTTCTGCCGCGTGACACGTGATACCGCGGTGATCGCGCTCGAATGCCGGTTCGTCGCTGCCGGCTAATAATCTGATAATCAAGATTATAAAATCGTTCTACATCTACGCGAGTCTGTCTGCCGTTGAAGTTTATTCATATGTTAAATATATTAATCCTTGTTACTAAAATATTGTTTTATTTGCAGCCACCTTATATTCTCGATCCTTCCTTGTGAATTATTAAAACGGACCGCCCCTCTACCAATTTCGAGACGGGGCTAGCCGAGTGTCCATCGCGGTTTTTCTGAGAGCTTTGCATTTTTTTGTGTGTACTGCCGATACGTTAAATTTTATTAGAGTGGTGCGGAAATTCCCGCACCTGGCGCCCATATATTTTACTTTGGAGGAGAAACACTTTTCTTTTATATTAGAAGATCGCGCCGAAGGTGTGCCGTGGGCCAATATCACCGGGCACAATTAACATCAACCCAACATAAAAAAATAAACGGTCACAATATATATATATATATATATATATATATATATATATATATATATATATATACAGGGTGTCCTAGACCACCCGTACACCCCTTTTCTTTCAAAAACTAAGCATTTTAGAGAAAAACTTTTTGAACAAAAGTTGTATGGTTTCGAGGGGGTCATAAGATGGTATCATTGGTTTGACCTTGAAGAGTCATTTGAAGGTCACGTGAAGGTCAATTCAATTTTTTTAAATGGAATACCCTATATATTTTTGCACATTCTTGTAGCTTATCTCGATAGCTTTCCAAAACACTGTAATTAAGTACCTTTTCGTTATGTACTTTTTGAGTTATGAGGCTTGAAATAATTTCTTAATTTTACATAAATCGTAAAATATCTTGTAAAATATTCATTTTTCGATTATCTTACCTTAATACTTTTATGTACAAAATAATGAGAACAATCAATTGGTGTAAAGAAAGAACATAGTTGCTTTTAAGAAAAAATATGGAATTGTTAATTGCAAATTACATATTTTTTCTTCAAAACAACTATGTGTTTTCTTTACACCAATTGATTCCTCTCATTATTTTGTACGTAAAAGTATTAAGGTAAGATAATCGAAAAATGAATATTTTACAAGATATTTTACGGTTTATATAAAATTAAGAAATTATTTCAAGCCTCATAACTCAAAAAGTACTTAATGAAAAGGTACTTAATTATAGTGTTTTGGAAAGCTATCGAGATAAGCTACAAGAATATTCAATAAAAAGTAGGTAGTTCCATTTAAAAAATTGAATGTGACCTTTACGTGACCTTCAAACGACTTTTCAAGGTCTAGTGAATGACACCATCTTATGGCTCCCTTCAAGCCTTATAACTTTTGTCTGAAACATTTCTTTCTAAAGTGCATAGTTTATGAAATATTCGACCGTCCTGGAACTTTTGACACGCACTGTATATATACAGGGTGTCAGTGAAATTTTAGCCCACGCGAAGTAAGGAGGTAGATTGGCTCAAATTAAGAAGGAAGGACTTGTACTGTTTCGTGATATGCGCAATAATTAACGAAAAATTAAATAAAGAATATCGGCCAATGCCGAACCTAGGGTTGAAAATGTGTTGTTATCTCGCTATGATTCACAGAATGCTCGAAAAGGTCGGATCCCGAAATATCTCAAAAATGTGTTGTTATCTACGTATTTCTCCATCCGCCGAATCTCCTTCAAAGAATGCTTCTATTTATATTGTGTATGTTAAAAATATAATCAAGAGGACTCTGCTGCACTAGAGTATCATTTCTTTCGTTGCTCTTCTGTGTTTCGGTGGTCTGCTGCACTAGATTATCATTTCTTTCGTTGCTCTTCTGTGTTTCGGTAGTCTGCTGCACTAGAGTATCATTTCTTTCGTTGCTCTTCTGTGTTTCGGTGGTCTTGTGCAATGGCTGAAGAAAACGTAATTATCATCGACGATGATTCGGATGATGATTACTATTATTGGATGGATCGAGTTGTAGCGGAGAGGATGGAGATAGAGAGAGAGGAGAGAGAGAGGAGAGAGATGGAAGATGATGGATCTGATATAGAAATAGAACCCTTGGAGAAGGACAGTGATTACGATAGTGACTCTATTGTTGATGAACTATTTCAAAAGAAACAGCGAAATTTAAGCATACCTGAAATAATAACATTAAACGAAGCAACAAAGATATGTTGCATTTCCTATTACTATATGGAAAATGGATCGAAATATTGTACCGAATGCTTTCTAGGAGTACCGTATCAGTTTGAAGAAACTAGTTCTGTTCGAGAACATAGAACCATAGCTTGTATCAATATGGATAATATGTCATGCAAAGGGTGCAAAAAATGTTTGAATCAAATATTGCCCTGCGACATGTGCCCTATTTGCACAAATTAAAATAGATGAGTCATGGATAACATTGTAAGTATCTTTTAATTTATTATATATCAAAAGTATCTTAAAATAAATTATTAAATAATTTAAATTAATGAAATGCATATGTTTTCTTCTGTTTTCAGAAACGGCTTCCCCAACATACCCCAACGGTCTATTTTATATATTATTATTTTTCTTTTATATTGTATACTTTTTATTAAATTTTAATTATTAAACTCACACATACACACATTTAAATAAATTATATATGTATTTTTAATTGTAACAAAATCGTCGATTGCGAACTGGCAGTTTTAGTTTTTAGTCCATAGTACGTAAGAAAAATATATATAAAACATAAATAAAGAGTTTTAAGTCTAAATCATGACGTAATTTCTTCGCACGCATTTCCATCCACCCAATCCTTCAAAGAATACTTCTATTTATATTGTTTATTAACTGGTAATATTGTATACTTGCGATAATACAGAGATGACAGAGAGAGAGAGAGAGAGAGAGATAAAAGGGATAAAGAGAGAAAGAGAGAGGGATATTCAGAGATTATTGGGAGCACAAAAGAAAAAATTTTCTGTAACTGAACCTAGGATTGAAAATGTGTTGTTATCTTGCTATGAGATTCACAGATTGCTCGAAAAGGTCGGACCCCGAAATATCTCAAAAATGTGTTGTTATCTACGTATTTCTCCATTTGTCCAATCCTTCAAAGAATACTTCTATTTATATTGTTTATTAACTGGTAATATTGTATACTTGCGATAATACAGAGATGACAGAGAGAGAGAGAGATAAAAGGGATAAAGAGAGAAAGAGAGAGGGATAGAGAGATAAAGGGATAAAGGGATAAAGAGAGGGGGAGAGAGAGACCCAAAATCTTCTTCAAAGGAATACCGCCATTTTTGTTTATACGTGCGTCCCCCGCCCTGCAGCCCCCGCGTCATCGAAATCCCCTCCGTCCCGCGTGACGTCTTTCCCCGCGCCACCGAAAACCCCCTCCATCCTGCGTGACGTCATTCCCCCGCGCCGCTGAGATCCCCTCGCGCCTCACCCCCCCTGAGAGTACCTGGGTTAGAATTGGCCTAGTCCTAACTACTTAAATTACAAACGGACTGCAGCTAATAAGACGTCATGGCAACATATGTTCAGATTGATCATTCGAAGTCAGTTAGTATTGTGACCACTAGCCAAACACATTACCGCGTTACTTATCGTTTGATTCAAACTGCATCATATGAATATCACAAAAAATTGTACAAATAGTGGATTTTGAAAAGCATACGTAGTAACTCAATCGTACGAACGAATTGTCATAATTACATATTTAATAAAACCAAAGATATAATAAATATTTAAGTGAATTTGATTACACGCTGCATGTGCTTGAATATGGCTGAAAATGTTACAAGATCTATAATTCTATAATTTCTTTGATAGTTTGTAATTTGATTGTGGTTATTCTTTATCGACGTTTTTCTACTATAATATTAGTGAAAAAGGAAAGCTGATAATAATTATATTCCTGTGTTTGCTATACAATCCAATGAATATGTATCATTTTGCATTGTCATTTGTTCTCCTAAAAAAAATAGAAATTATTTACTTACTAAGAATTCCCTAATTTAATCTTAAGATATATACTGTGATCGTGACCATAAAGAGAAATCTAAAAACATAATATTAGAATATAATAACTTACGATTCGTTAAAACTGAGTTTTAAGGAATTTATCAAAAATAATATATATATATATATATATATATATATATGAATTAATATCAATTCGATTAACACATCAGAATTAGTAGAGTGAGAAAAACAATTAACTGAGGACTCAACGGGAACTGATTGAGTGCAAACGTTTACGAAAAATGCAAATTATGTTTGGAAAAATTTTATGTGTTTTATTGAAAGGTTTAGTACTGACAAAGACAACTATCACGCCGAACGATTATACCCCTTTAAACATCCTCCAGGAAGAAAGTGTTTCCATGTGTTCGGATTTAAATTTCACGCAGGTAAGAGATATTTTTCGCTTGATTAAGAAACAATCAAATGTTATTGCAATTAGTAGTGTAACTAAAAATGAACAATAATAAATTATATATTCTACCTATAATAAGATATAAGATAAAATAAAACAATTCAATATGAAAGAAAAAAGTATGTACGATGTTATAAAAAAAAGATGGATAAAGTTTCGAAATTTTGTTTACAAATGGATGTTATGTGTATAGTATATTAAATTTAATTAAAACGGTATTTGAAAATTTGACTGTATTATTTTGTCTCTCTCTCTCTCTCTCTCTCTCTCTCTCTCTCTTCTCTCTCTCTCTCTTTCTATATACAGGGTGTCCTAGACCACCCGTACACCCCTTTTCTTTCAAAAACTAAGCATTTTAGAGAAAAACGTTTTCAACAAAAATTGTTTGATTTCGAGGGGGCCATAAGATGGTACCATTGGTTTGACCTTGAAGATTCATTTGAAGGTCACGTGAAGGTCACCTCAATTTTTTTAAATGGCACGCCCTATTTTTTATTACATATTCTTATAGCTGACCTCGAGAGCTTTCCAAAACACTATAATTAAGTTAGTTTTCATTAAGTACTTTCCGAGTTATGAGGCTTGAAATCATTTCTTAATTTTACATAAATCGTAAAATATCTTGTAAAATATTTATTTTTCGATTATCTTACCTTAATACTTTTATGTACAAAATAATGAGAGGAATCAATTGGTGTAAAGAAAACACATAGTTGTTTTTAAGAAAAAATATGTAATTTGCAATTAACAATTCCATATTTTTTCTTAAAAACAACTATGTGTTTTCTTTACACCAATTGATTCCTCTCATTATTTTGTACATAAAAGTATTAAGGTAAGATAATCGAAAAATGAATATTTTACAAGATATTTTACGGTTTATGTAAAATTAAGAAATGATTTCAAGCCTCATAACTCGGAAAGTACTTAATGAAAACTAACTTAATTATAGTGTTTTGGAAAGCTCTCGAGGTCAGCTACAAGAATGTGTAATAAAAAATAGGGGGTGCCATTTAAAAAAATTGAGGCGACCTTCACGTGACCCCTCAAAACCAAACAATTTTTGTCGAAAACGTTTTTCTCTAAAATGCTTAGTTTTTGAAAGAAAAGGGGTGTACGGGTGGTCCAGGACACCCTGTATATATACAGTGTCCCTGAGCATGACCTCACGCACTTGTGAGGAGGTAGAGCGCAGTAAATTAAATAAAGAAATCCTATTCCATGTAACGTTTTTTGTAATAATAATAGAAATATTAATTATTGAAATCGGACAAATGAGAGAAGCGCTCGACCGCTCGAGCTATAGCACGGTCCACGAGGGAAGAGAGCGCGCCGCTATCCATGGTTACCGCCATCGCCATCTTCTTCACGTTTCGCCGCGCGCCGGCAGGCAATGTCTGATACGGTGGGACGTGCTATAGCTTGAGCGGTCGAGCGCTTCTCTCATTCGTTCGATTTCAATAATTAATATTTCTATTATTATTACAAAAATCGTTACATGGAATAGGATTTCTTTATTTAATTTACTGCGCTCTACCTCCTCACAAGTGCGTGAGGTCATGCTCACGGACACCCTGTATATATATATATAATTATTATTTCTATAAATAACAATTTTTAAAATTAATGAAGTTTTCTGTCTATTATCTATTATAATTTGCAATTAACAATTACATATTTTTTCTTAAAAACAACTATGTTTTTTCTTTACACCAATTGATTGTTCTCATTATTTTGTACATAAAAGTATTAAGGTAAGATATTCGAAAAATGAATATTTTACAAGATATTTTACGGTTCATGTAAAATTAAGAAATGACTTCAAGCCTTATAACTCAAAAAGTACTTAAGGGAAAAATATTTTATTATAGTGTTTTGGAAAGCCCTCGAGATAAGCTACAAGAATATGCAATAAAAAATAGAAAATTCGATTTAAGAAATTGACGGTGACCTTCACGTGACCTTCAAGTGATTCTCCTTGGTCAAATCATTGCCACCATCTGATGGCCCCCTTCAAGCCATACAACTTTTGTTTGAAACATTTTTTTATTTAACGCACCGTTTCGGAGATATTTGAGCATATTATTTAAAATAGGACACGCTGTATATAATAATATTTTTTGATATATAGTAAGCTTTATATTAATGCAGATTTTATTTTATGAAATTAATTTAGAAAGCATCATTTCTTTGTGTTAAGGATAATTATATAACGGAACAGAGCTACTAAATATCGAGATAGAAAATCTGTCTAATAAAAAAACCATTCATCAAACATTCTTCAAGTTGTATCTATTAACGCTAATATTTCGATCGACAATATATTCAATAACTATCGCTAGAATTTATATTAATTTTTATTGTACATATATCCATTTATATACAATTATATCCACATATTTTTATCCAGGCATTATCGGTTTATACTATCGGTTTATACTATCATTTCCAAGATTTGTTTATCCTATGTTAAAAATATAGCGACAATAGAGAAAAAACTTGACAAGGTTATAAATAAAAGAATTTATATAATTCTATGACTAATACTTAATAACTGTAAAGAAACAATATTTTTAACCTTTTTATTCTTGAAGTACAAACATTAATAAAGCTTTAGTAATATCGGCAAACTTTTGAAAAGAAACTTGAGTTACGGTAAATTGAGAAGAGTTAGTTAGAACTAACCTATCATGAGAAAGAATCAAATCGTTAAACAAAATTGTTTTAATAATTGCAAAGAGCTACACTTTCGCTTGTACTATTTGCTAAAAGCTGTAATGAAACCTCATTGACTCTCGTTAACCTATTGATTGATGTTATTTTTTACATGAGTTATGTTTGATATACAAGATGTCTTTAAAAAAATAAATAAATAATAGATTTACGATATGAATAAAACTACATCACATTCAATTTATATCATTTAGGAATGGTATATATCAAACCGGTATTATTAAGCAAACAAAAAACGAATGGCAATTTTTCGTTTAATATTATAATTTATATAACTTATCATTAAAAGCACCAGAAACAACCGCTTCAACGATACTCACTTAATTCTTTTCGTATGTTATACTTTAAAAAGGATATTTCAATGTCCAAGAAAAGTGACCATCATATACTAAATTTCAAATCTGACCAGAGTCATTCTGATAGTATGACTGTGAGGAATGAGCGAGAAGTCGATGAAGTTCCACTTGCAAATATTTTTTTGATGTCAGAAGAATCTATCGGTAAGTTGCAAAAAAATGCATAAAACATTAACAAAATTAACAAAATCTATGACGAAAAAGTGTAAATATAATTTAAATTGAAGAGAGAATGGAAATCAAATCTAAAAATATCTTCCAGTAGTGAGAAGAATATAAATTTTAATTCCGTCTAAAAAGAAATAGAAAAGCATAATATAAAAATAACATTGTACATAAAAATTGACATAATTTAAGGTAAAGTCAATTTTATTAATTTGCTACTCTGTTTTAAAGCAGTCGCAAATATTATACTTCTGATTTCTTAAGCTATAGGAATTTTTCGAAAAATACACTTGTCACTTTATTAAAAGTTATTTAATCGTTTTTGCCATGAATTAACGATTACTTTTCTAAATCTTAAATGACGCAAAAAATTCTGATATTATTTTTTTAAAGGTCATTACTGTGCTAATTTCCATATTTTGTAGTTTACATTTATTTTTTCTCTTTTCTTTATTTTCACATTAAATTGTTTTTTTTCTGATTTACTGAGATAATCCACTTAATCTTATATATAATTATGTTAATATGTATGATCTTCAAATCTCTAGAAAGCAGATTGAGCAAGCCAACATCTCTCAGAGCATTTGTACAATTCGACAGTCAATTCACAGAAAAAGTCAACGACATTTTTGTGACATTGAGGTAAGGAATCTAAATTCTCAGTTTGTATTCTTTCATTTTTCTCTTTTTCTTAAATTCAACGACATAAATATATCAAAATGTTAATTCTGTTATAATTTTGTTAAATATAAAAATGGCTAAAATTTTATGTTTTTACAGATGGAACCAACCTGAATTTACCGATGAAATAATACAAGGGTACCAAATGCAGTGTTCTTTCTTCGAGGACTTTAACCTTTAGACTGCCGGAAATCCTATATATAGACTCTAAAGGAAAATTAGTATTTTTTCTGTAATTAACAATATCTCATGGGTTTTTGGAGTCGCTGATCACGAATCTAAGGTCAGAATTGATCAATTTATGTCCGGGGGCCTCAATCCCCCCCCCCCCCCCATAATGCTCAACATATGACATTTCTGAAACTCGGTAAAAACGTGATCTGGGGGTTTTTTGGGTCGCTTATGACGAATCTGGGGCCAGATTTGATGAGAAAAGATAAAACAAATATCGTAGGGGTGCTGAGTTTGATGGTAGTGTCCAATATATAATAAAATCTTTTTTACCAAGTTTCAGAAATGTCATATGTCGAGCATTGTGGGGGTGGGGGGGGGATTGAGGCCCCCGGACATAAATTGATCAATTTTGACCTCAGATTCGTGATCAGCGACCCCGAAAATCCATGAGATAAAGTTTTCACCCCCAGATCACGTTTTTACCGAGTTTCAGAAATGTCATATGTTGAGCATTATGGGGGAGGGGGAGAATTGTGGCCCCCGGACATGAATTGATCAATTCTGACCTCAGATTCGTGATCAGCAACCCCAAAAACCCCTAAATAGTGTTTTTACCAGGTTTTAGCAATAAAAAAAAATTTCTGTACCCTTCCCTGCCGGATATCCTATATATAGGCTTGACCTCTGACATGAACTTTGTATATAGTTGATAGATGATACAAGGCACAAATTTGACCACTTTTGAAGGGCAGTTGAAAGGTTCAAATCCCGGCAGTCTAAAGGTTAATCAATGTGTCGACTACACATGAAAATCCAATACCTAAATTATTACTCACATCGAAAATAGCTATAGAAATATTGGACGTGGATTTGGACATTACTAATTTCGTAACGTCAAGGTACGTATAGTGATAAAAAAAATAGTTATAATTATCATAAATTATTTTTAACACTAACTATAAAATTAAAGTTATTATTACTATGCACAAGTTTATTATTATCAACATTATAGCAGTAATAACTATAAAATTAGAAATCTCAACTATAATGTTTTACTATATAATTATAGTTCCTTTCTTTCAGATCAGTAATAGAATATAGCTCCTTTTTTCAGATATGTATCATATGCCGCTTATTCGATACAAGACAATAGAATTTATTGGAGTGACGATAAAAATCTAATGACATTGAAGATTAATGAAAATAATATCACAAAGATGGCTACCTTTGATAATTATGTATATAATCTCTGCATTGACTGGGTAGCAAGAAATCTATATTTCACTTCTAACTGGTTGGGCTACTCACATATTGTAAAGTTCGACTTAACAATGTGGGAAAATGGCATAATTAAATTTGAGATTTTGAAAACAAAAATTTCTTATTACCGTTTAAATGTATCACCGTCTATGGGGTACGTTTACTACCGTTCACCTGAAAAAATAATTTTCCATTAAAGATTTATGCAAATTTGTAATTTTTCTATAATTTTACGTGGTTTTATAATTAAGATTATAAGGAAAAAAAAGAATAAGTTATTATATAATTATAAGAATTTCGAATTTTTACTACATACAAGTTTCTGTTTTTGTTAAAATAATGTTTTATAATGAGTAAAATAATTATATATTTTTTAGAATTTTATATTCCCTATCATACAATATGAGGAATGATACATATTATATGATGCAATATGATCTCGATGGAAAAAATGAGCAAATTGTTCAGATAAATTCATCCCTTTGCTCATTTCGTTTTACGACTTCTTATGATCATACAATTGATAACACGGATAATGAAGAGCCGTTAATTTACTGGTTAAATCGTGATCACATAATTGTGACAGACATTAACGTTTCTATGTGCAATTCAATTTTACACAAGGAAAACGCAAGTGATAACATCTACTTCAGGTCTACGACGATTGACAAAACAAACATTTACATTTTAGCAACTAATTATATTTCTCAATATGTACTATACGTTTTGAAAAAGAAATATGCAAGTCTCAAGAGCGTAAATGCAGCCGAATATGTTGAAAAGATAATAATAAGATCAGATAAAAGGCTTTATAATATTAACGCTTTTGATAAATCTTTACAACCATATCCTCCGATGAGATGTCTGACACCTGAAAAAGTTTATAATTTTGAGAATGTGAGTACAACGGCAAACAGCATTGTTGTGAATCTTCCGAAGCCGGTTGTAAAGAGTGGATGCAAAAAATATAATTTACCAACTACTATATATACTATCTCCGTAAGTAGTTTAAACAACAATCTCAACAAGTCTGAGAAATTCAATGTGCAGACGTACGAGCGATATTCCGAGATTCAGAACTTAACACCATTTACAGAGTACAAGTTGAAGTTTACTTTAAGCAATTTTTACATTGATCAATTATCAATAAATCCATTGGATTCGAATGTGATACCAATAAAAACTAATTTGTGCAATCTTAATGCACCAGAAAACATAAGTGTTCTAGCTTTGACGCCTACTATAGCAGTAGTTCATTGGATGCCACCCAAGAAATTGAACTGTGTGGCCGTGACCTACGAAGTGCATTGGAAGTCAGTTACATTAGTGAACGGCACGCAACAAAAGGGCAAACAATTTATCAATGTGCCGAAACGTATAGCAGGCGGCAGATTTTTCACAAAGATGAACTTGTCGCTACCAGTACAAGATTACTTGATATACGTGCGAGTGTATCCAATTAATTTTAGTGATTTGTACAACGAGAGTTTAAGCAAGATCGCTCACATATACTCAGAACCAAACAATATTACTTTGAACGGGGTCAACATAAATAGCATGAACATTTCATGGATCTCAAACATTAATATGACGATCTTTTTTACAATAGAGTACAAAGATATTGCAGCAGAAAAGTGGCAAAGAATGAATTATTTTAAAATGAATTATAACTATGAAGTAATATACAGTGTCGAAAATTTACAATCGGGAACTTTATACAACTTTCGCTTGATATTGAGATATCCCGAATATGAGGAATATTTTATATGGCCGGCTGATGAAAGATTTATTTTTTCAACACGTGGTAGCAAACGTGGTAAGCAAATGAAAATACCCATACAGCACAATAAAGTTGCGGATATGTTGAAGAATAATTTCATTGAAACATTGCAATATTGCAAATCGATTGCGAAACTCTGTTGAGTTATTGTTATAAGATTGTGATGAAGTTAAGCTGTCCGCTTTTCGCAATGAAATATTGTAGCAATATTACAGTGTAATATATTGGAAAGAGTGCAATGTTATTGCAACCATATTTTTGTTTTTGATAGATGAATATCTTGGAAACATTTGATTAAATTAAAAAGCTTGATATAAATAGAAGTTTGCAATATTTATGATAATCATATCTAAGATAATAAATTGCGAAATTATATTTAAACATAATCATAAAACATAAAATGTTATATTTTTATACAAAATTACTTTAAACACTTACTAACGAATCACTTCTTTTATTTTAAATGTTTTTTATACTCTTATAATGGGGTATATATATACATAAAGATTATAGTTATAGAATTAATTAAACATTACTAATTATATTTTTATTTAGAAATTTTAAAGATCCGTTATAATTATATATATTTGCATGTGAAAAGTACATAAAAATGCATAGAAAAATATAATGATAGATATAATAATAGTATCTATTCCTAATATAATAAAAAGATATATTATCTTTGAAGATTAATATCGTATTCGTACATGAAGTGAAAATATATCGTAAAATATATTGTAACATTGATACAAAATGTTCTCTATATTTTAATAAAAAAAATAGCAATGCTTATCTTTATCTTAGAATTATATTTACTCGACTGATATTATTACTATGCCCTTATTTCATTTGACTTCTGCAAAAAAGTAAAATTCATCGGATATACACTACTCAAAAGAATCTAGGGAACACTTTTCATACCCTAAAAATTGGGCTATTTTCAAACCGCTGAAACTCGTCGAAAAATCATCATAGAAATAAAATTAAGAAAGCATTTTGAAGCCTGAAGTTTCAACTTTAACGCGATATCGGTGGTTTTTTAAGAATCTTTTATCTTCCTTATTCTGCGCTTTAAAAAGGAACACACTGTTTAGTTCTTTAAAATTATGTATTTTTAACACGCTGCAACTTGATGAAAGAAATTTTTTTCGAGAAATTCAACTCAAGTTCTATAAATTACAACATTTTCTCTGTAAAATGCTTTTTCAAAAATCTTTCTACGATTTTTTTTGACCGAGTAATGCGATTTTGAAAATAAACCAGTATTTTTTAGATATGATATCGATACTCGGTGAAAAATCATCGTAGATGAAAAATAAGAAAAGCATTTTGAAGCTTGAAACTTCAACTTTAACGCGCTATCGTTAGATTTTTTAAATTTTTTATCTTCTTTTTTCTGCGCTTTAGAAAAGAACATTGTGTTTTTCCTTAGAATTACGTTTCTTTGACACTCTGCAGTTTGATAAAAAAATTGTTCTCAAAAAATTCAACTCAAGATCCATAAACTACAACACTTTACCTACAAAACGCTTTTTTAAAAACTTTCCTACGATTTTTTTTGACCGAGCTACATAACTTCGAAACCAATATGTAAAATGATGTATACCGCCGGCATTAGCGTTATCCAATGTGCACCACATGGAGGTTGCCGATCGGATTTTGCACATCATGTGTAGTGTATGTGTGTGTGTTACATAGCAGAGATAAGGACCCCCCAGTTCGTCACTGTGTGTGCCAGCACGCGTGCGCGCGTGAGTGCATATGAGTTTAATAGCGTGTGTTACCTCCTCTCTGATCAATTACCGCTTGCAGACGCTCTTGCATGTTTATGCATCTTCGTATTTGGCGCCAAATTCCGCAAGAACTAATACGAAGATGCATAAACATGCAAGAGCGTCTGCAAGCAGTAATTGATCAGAGAGGAGGTAACACACGCTATTAAACCCATATGCACTCACGCGCGCACGCGTGCTGGCACACACAGTGACGAACTGCGGGGTCCTTATCTCTGCTATGTAACACACACACACACACACACACACACACACACACATACACTACACATGATGTGCAAAATCCGATCGGCAACCTCCATGTGGTGCAAATTGGATAACGCTAATGCCGGCGGTATACATCATTTTACATATTGGTTTCGAAGTTATGTAGCTCGGTCAAAAAAAATTGTAGGAAAGTTTTTAAAAAAGCGTTTTGTAGGTAAAGTGTTGTAGTTTATGGATCTTGAGTTGAATTTTTTGAGAACAATTTTTTTATCAAACTGCAGAGTGTCAAAGAAACGTAATTTTAAGGAAAAACACAATGTTCTTTTCTAAAGCGCAGAAAAAAGAAGATAAAAAATTTAAAAAATCTAACGATAGCGCGTTAAAGATGAAGTTTCAAGCTTCAAAATGCTTTTCTTATTTTTCATCTACGATGATTTTTCACCGAGTATCGATATCATATCTAAAAAATACTGGTTTATTTTCAAAATCGCATTACTCGGTCAAAAAAAATCGTAGAAAGATTTTTGAAAAAGCATTTCACAGAGAAAATGTTGTAATTTATGGAGTTTGAGTTGAATTTCTCGAAAAAAATTTCTTTCATGAAGTTGCAGCGTGTTAAAAATACATAATTTTAAAGAACTAAACAGTGTGTTCCTTCTTAAAGCGCAGAATAAGGAAGATAAAAGATTCTTAAAAACCACCGATAGCACGTTAAAGTTGAAACTTCAGGCTTCAAAATGCTTTTTTAATTTTTTTTCTACGATGATTTTTCGACGAGTTTCAGCGGTTTGAAAATAGCCCAATTTTTAGGGTATGAAAAGTGTTCCTAGATTCTTTTGAGTAGTGTATACAAATATAAAAAATATATTATTACACATTATTTTTATAGATAAATTAAAAAATGTTATAATTTTAAAATCTTTCTAAAATATAAATATCATATTGCTAATGTCTAATTCATACTTTGTTAATTTATATTTCTACAATGTTTCCGTAATGTTGCCTTGCAATTTGTAATATTGCAATATTGTTGCAAAGTAGTTGTAACATTCTGTGCTGTATAGATATTATATTATTATTCGCTAATTTTTTTAGATATAAATAGGCCTAAAATTTAAAAAAATTAAGTTTTGTAATAAAGTTATAAGTAAAAATAAAGTTGTAAAAACATACACACACGAAGATATTAAAATTATATTTTTGCTTAATATAGATATTCTGAGCACTCCTGGAATAATATCGAAAAAATATTACTTAATATTGATGTTAAGTTTTATCGTTATAGTTACTATAATCTGCGTCTGCTACTTTTATCGTTGTAAGTATATTTGATTTAAGTATCGACTTGAATTGTAGATTACACATATATATCTGATATAATATCTAAAAATTTACTGAAAATAGTAATTTACTTATATAAAACTAAACGAATAAATTTACTAAGAAACAGTAAATTTTATAATACTTACATATTATTACATAATTAAATCAAAATTTTATAACAGTGTATCGTCAACGCAGAGATAATAATAGACAATTTTTGTCTTCAACAATGAACGATATAGAATTGGCGATTCTACATGAAGTACCTTGCCGAAACACTCAATTCAATATGATATACAGTCCTATGTTACATTATAACCCGGATGAATGTGCGATAACTCAAGTCGCACGTAAACAAATTACATTTACAAAACTTCTTGGTAGTGGCGCATTCGGAAAGGTAAAAATTAATTTTTTTAAGCAATGTTTCAAATTAATTTCTGCATCAACAAAACAGATATATATATTTTCTAATAAAGATATAAATTACATGAATTTTCATAATAGATTATAAGTAATATAAAATTTAGATGAGACAACAAACATGCACTTCATTATACATTTTTCGTTGAATTATTTAATATAAAGTAAGGTATAATATTACTTGACATTAAACTATACATTTTTTAATGAAGTACGCATGTATATTTGTAAAATATTTCGCAGGTATTTCAAGGAAATGTGAAGAACTTAGAAAGATCGGGCACAGAGATATCCGTTGCAATAAAAATGCTTCGAAAAGATGCTTCTTCCGATGAGAAAAAGAAATTTTTAAAGGAAGCCAAGCTTATGAATCATTTTCGACACAAACATATATTAAGATTGTTGGCCGTTTGTTTAGATGGGGATTCTCCGTTACTAGTGTTGGAATTGATAGAAACTGGTGATCTGTTAAAATATTTGAGAGATTGTCAAAATTTGCAAGCGTCAGATTCGCATGCTCTGCGTTTGCAGGATTTGCTCGCCATGTGTGAAGATGTTGCGCGAGGTTGTTGCTACTTGGAAGAGTTGCGTTTCGTACATAGAGATCTAGCGTGTCGCAATTGTTTAGTATCTTCGAGAAATCGCGAGAATCGTGTCATCAAAATTGGAGATTTTGGACTAGCTAGAGATATCTACAAGGATGATTATTATCGCGTGGTAAATACAATTATTAAAAAGAGTTAATGATTAAAAAGTGAATTCTTTTGAAAATACTTTCTATTTTCTTATCATAATAGTATCGTGCATTGTTTCTTTAAGTATTATTGAATATAAATAGTTTTTATTTATATAAAGCAAGAGATAAATGAACGTTTTTGATTTTGCACATATTCTAAAAATGAACAACTTGAATCAGAAAATTAAATTTTTGTTTATATCATGTTTTAGAAAGGAGAAGGTTTGTTTCCTATTCGCTGGATGGCACTCGAATCTTTGAGGATCGGAATATTTACTTCTCAAAGCGATGTTTGGTCATTTGGGGTATTAATGTGGGAAATTACATCGTTGGGTGAGCAACCTTATATTGCCAAGACTGATGAACAAGTGATAAATTATGTTCGTGCTGGAGGCAGGTTGCCGATGACTCTTAACTGTCCGTCAACGTTGTACCAGTTGATGCTGCGTTGCTGGAGTACAGCGGATGCCAGACCAAATTTTAAACTTTGTCTGAAAAATATTATAGCATTAAGAAAGAACACGGAAGATGCCTTACTGAGTCCAGTCGATACTATTTAGCCGATATAATTAAATTAATGTTTATCTTATTTTCCAAACGATTCAATAAATATTAACGTAGAAAAAATATTTCTAGAATATTTCTAAATTGATTCTGTTATTTTCAGGTTTAATCTTAATATTAGATTTATCAATGGAGATAAAAGAAATTTTATAATCTTACCTTCCATATAATTTTGATTATTAAAAAATATCACATCCGTTTTCATAATTGTAAACAATGTAATATAATGATATATCTAATTTATATTTTTGAGTAATCGAAGCGAAATCTAATAATTGCGATCATATATATATATATATATATATATATATATATATATATATATATACTATTATTTAAATTAATTCGACGTTAAAGAAGCGTATCGTCGTTGAATTACTACCAAAATCATTGCTTTCGGAAATTGTCAGGAAAATCTGGGATTAGTTCCAACCTTAGAATAAAAATTCTCAATTTTTAACAGGGCACTAGACGTCGCGAATGGATCTCACAAGAATCGATGAGAAATAATCCATGATGAAAATCGTTTCGACTCCTCGGCGATACGAGCCACGCAACTTTTATTAACGTTTATTTAACGGAAGGAACAACGATAACTCTTTTATTAAAACGAGCAAGCGTAATTTATTAATTTATTTATTTATTAATATCTTCCGATACGAAATTCGTAAATACACAAATATAACCGAAGAAACAAATTATTAAATTCATAATAATTAACTCGCGATTCTATAATATCGAAGGTGATCATTTAATTTTATGAAGCTAATATTTAATAGTTGACTTAACACATCGAATCTTCACACTCTTATTCCATATTTCTTTTATTTAATTAGCGCAATATTCAGGAATATTATTTCACGAAAGGTACAGCGATAAAATCCTATATTAAAATAGCAATTTCGTCTAAGAACGCGAAAAGAACGAGGGAAAAACACGGTGTTTTCGCAACCGTAATTTATTAATTTATTGATGAATATTTTCCGATACTGAAAAAAAAATTCGTAAATACAAATATAACTGAAAAAACAAATTATTAAATTCATAATAATTAACTCGCGATTCTATAATATCGAAGGCGATCGTTAAATTTTGTGAAGCTAATATTTAATCGTTGACTTATCACATCGAATCTTCACTCTCTTATTCGACATTTCTTTATATTTAATTAGCAACATTTAGGAATATTATTTGACGAGAGGGACAGCGATAAAATTCTTTCGTTCAAATGATAATCTTGTATAAGGACGCGAAGAGAACGCGGAAAGAACACGGTATTTTCGCAATCATAATTTAATAATTTATTTTAAGAATATTCAGTTCCGCGCGATATGGAATTCATAAATAAATAAAGCTAACGGAAAGCATATCATTAAATTTATAATAATTGACTCGCGATTCTGTAACGAAGATGTCCATCAAATTTTATAATGCTTATATTTAATCATTAATTTAGCATCGAATTTTTACATTCTATATAAAACTTTTCCGTATTTATTAATGACTCTTTGTCATGAAAATACAAACAGTTACTCTTTTATGAATATTCCAAAAATATATACTACAGAAACAAATACTTTAATTTAATGAATTACTATTATGTTAATTACTATTATGTAATCATTATACGTATACTTTCGATAATTTTTCGTGTAATTTGCATAAGAATTTACAATTGTAAATACAATTTCATATAATACAATTATAGTCATAATGGTATTGTATTTTACAATTAAAATATCAATGTTAGATCATAATTAAAGTACAATTATAACTATTTATAATTTACAATTTACAATTTACAAATTTATGATGCTATCAATATCAAATAATAATATTCAATTTATTCAAATATTTAATAACTGTTCGCGAGCAGATCCGACAGTGCGACGTTAAGAACGGAAGGTCTTTCAGTAAAAAAAGTGCGCCACGTTTGACAAAACGAAAAGTGACATTTATTAAAGTCAAGAATAAAAAACAAGTGTTCAGTGCAGCGATTGAGTGATTCGCAGAACAGCGGCGTAACAGAGTAAGAGTTCCGCGATCTTCGCGAGCGGAATCGCGAGCGTTGCAGCGAGATAAATGCGTTTTCCAAATTCGTAAGCGGTCGTATAATGCGGTTAATTAGCGGTTAATAAAGAGATAGCGGAAGTCCGAGTGAGTAAGCGGTCGTTATAAGCGGTTTTACTATGCGGTCTAACTAAGCGGCGATATCGAAAAGAACAGCGGACTGCCCCGACTTTTCGGCGGTCGGCCTTTTTATCGAGGGGCCCCATCGTTGCGAGGGCTAATTAATTTCGAAGATTAGCGGTGACCTCAGGGTGCTGTGCGTGATAGGCGCCGCTGAGGTCTGACGTTTTTAATTTTGCGGTGAGCATGCGCGAGGCAATTTTTGATCAGCTGATTCGCTCACAGCTGATCACGTCGTGCGGTTGCGCATGCGTAGGCGACGCGAGCATTGAAATGGCGGTTGGCATTGTTTTGCCAAAATGTTTATAACACTCGTTTCTTAGATGATGAAAAAATGAGAGAAACTCGAACGGTCGAGTTTTTCTGATCAACAGAGATCTCAAGAAGTTTCTCGACGCCCGTTAAATTCGAGTTTTCGAATTATAGAGTATTTTAATCCGGGATGATTTTTTATGATTTTCGAACAATAACATCGTTATAATAATTTGATATTGATAGCATTAACATTTGGATTAAATATTATATTTGATTTAATACACATATATTTTTAATTAGCATCAAAAATTGATAAAATTGATAATTGTTAATGCGTGTCCTTTATTTAATAAATTAGACAAAATCTTTACAAAAAAATCTTTTCTTGATCTCTTCTTTTTTAATTAATATTTCAATATATTTTCGCAATAGATGCAAAGCATAAGTTCGAAAGAACTTGTTAAATTATTTAATTTAATTTAATTAATATAATTTAATTATTTAATTTATTTAATTTAATTTAATCCATCCTAGCTCATCCATTTTAAGGCAACGGATTTATCTACAATCTACAATATACATCTACATCTACATCTGCAATTTCTACGAATCCGTTACCTTAAAGTTAAATAAAAGTTTTTTTCACTCACCGGCACTGATGCGCAACAGCGGAGTTGTTGTTATTGAAGCTAGTTGTCTGTAACATACAAATATAAAATTCATTTATAATAATGCTCACAAAATGCAATTAATATTTTAAAAAATTTTTATCGCGCGGAATTTTATATCCGATGTGTAAAATAATAAGCAGATAAAAACGTATGGAAAAATTTTATAAATTTTTGAAACTGTTTTTTAAATAGAAAATTTCTTTGAAAAAATGACTTATAAAAATCTTTCTCTTTAATTCATTTAAATAATAAGATCGAATTATTGTTCGTTTATAACAAGTTAACGATTTATAACAATTAATATATAAATAATAATATTCACCATCAGGTTGTTCCGCCGGTGCAGGATGCCTCTCCTAGGCCTGCTTCTCCTTTCAGATCATCAAGGTTGTTGCATCGATCTATAACATACAAAAGAAGATTCTAACGTAGCAGCGTTCAAAATAATTAATATTTCAAAAATTATTGTATACATTGAATTTTATATTCGATGCATATAATAATAGCGGATTAATAAAATAATTCTATAAATTTTAAAAAACTTTACTAATAATTCTTTTATAACTTTATAAAAGCTTACACCTTTACAAGATTATAGTTTTCATTTAAAAATCTTTTTCTTTAATTCTCTTTCATTTAAATATAAATAAAAAAATATAAATAAAAACATCAAATTAATTGTTGCGATTAATTGTTTAATTTAAATTATAATAAATATATTTAATATTTAATATACAGGGTGAGTCAAAAGTATGTTTTAAAAATTTGTGAGCGTGTTCCTGGATAAAAAGGAAGAACAAATGTTCATATGAACATATGGTCGCAAATGCTTTGTTGTCGAGATAATGGACATAAATCAGCAGTATCAAATAATGCTTTATTTGAACGTTTACAATTTTGTTATTGTTGTTTATAAGAGATGTTCTACATGTCCTCCATCATTTTCAACACATGCTTGAGCACGACGTCCGCATGACTGGCGCAGTCGTTCGAAAACACCAGGATTTCTACGGACCATCCTGCAAGCATCCTGCACACGTGCCCATAGATCCTCTTCATTGTTAACTGGTGTTTGGTAGACGACGTTCTTCAAATAGCCCCACAGATAAAAGTCCAGTGGGGTCAGGTCCGGTGATCTCGGTGGCCATGACATTGGACCACCACGTCCAATCCACCATGTCCATTATCTCGACAACAAAGCATTTGCGACCATATGTTCATATAAACATTTGTTCTTCCTTTTTATCCAGGAACACGCTCACAAATTTTTAAAACATACTTTTGACTCACCCTGTATAATACAATTACAAATTACAAATAAATAAATTGCTTACCAGAAGGTTGCTCTGCCGGAGCCTGATGTCTCTTCTAGGCCTCCTCCTCCTTTCAATCTTAGACGCGATACTTAACGGCACTCCCGCACTCACGAGCGATATTTTTATATCGCTATTTTCGCTATTTTACGCGCGATACTAAACGGTTCCCGCACTATTTCGGTACGAAAAAATTTTCTATTTGATCGCGCGATGTATATACCTAATATGTATATACTTTGGACGGCACTCCCAGTTTCGGTACGAGCGAAAATCCCATTTCACTTACGAGAATCAGCTTCGAGTCAACAGGTCGGGAATGCAAAGATACAACGAGCAAGGACTAAGCCCAAACCGGAAAGGACGAAACGATTGACAGAAATAGAGGAAAATGAAGTTCAGCAACTCTTTTTCGCGCATAATTATCCTATCTCGTATCGAACCTGGACCCGCTAAGCACGATTTCAGGTGCTCCGCCCGGACATATTATGCCTCCCGCGGTTGTTATATGCTACACCAGGCTAAACGGCAAAAGAAGAGGATACCCACATTTTTTAAATGCTAACATTCAGCAATTTAGAAAATGGGGAGGCAACCCCTTTTACCGAGCGAAAATCGTGCTTAGGGGAATCCACTCGACTCCTCGACAGAGTTAACACACGCAGTGCGTGTGGCTGTAGACGAGCAAAGAGAAGGGACCCATTGACGACCATTCCGAGCAATCGATCGAGTTCTAACTAATTCGGGCCGAATCACTTGACGAAGCACGAAGCACGAGTGTACGTTGCATAGCAACGTGTGCAAACTCGAAATCCTAGTTAGTTGGCATCGTAAGTAGAGACTCGTAACAATAAATGAAATTGGGATTTTATATGAAAAAGTCCAAAAGTTCGCGAAAACGCGACGACGCGAGAATACTACAACGCGAAAACGCGGTAACGAAGCGCTTGCCGTCCGCAGCACGTTGTCGGCACCGACGCGAAAGGGTACTTCCCATTCAAGCACCTTAAGATTTGTCATAAATAGAAAAATTTAAGACAAACCTCAAGGCACCATCCAAGTACTAAGCCCTTCCACCGCGACAAGGTGTACCCCATGGGAGGGTTATATTATATATAATATTTTATATATAATATAATATATAATATATTTTGTAATATACTATATAAATTTTAATTCGCAAATAAACGATAAATAAAAATATAGAAGATAAGAGAAAATCTATTATATAAAGCAATGTTCAAAATAATTGATTTTAAAACTAATTATTGCGCGGAATTAATTTTTACATTTTTACTTTTAAATAGATATATTTTAATGTTATAAATTGCATAATTACAAAATAATTTATATTTCTTAGATATAAACTTTTAAAAATATGGTAAATAAAAAAATTTCTATTTTTTTATATATGAAATATTTAAGTAAATATATTAATATGAAATATTTTGTAAAATATAAGAAGCATCTGAAAATATTAATTAATAAATTTTTATAAATGTTTTAATTATTTTAAAATAAAATGGAATATTTTTTATAAGCATATGTATTATATATATTACAATTTAAAATCACTAACAAAGAAATAAAACGAAACGTGAAATATGTATATTTTGAATATATGCTAATGATAAATAATTTATATATGTTACGTATATATGATAAATAATTTATTTATGTTACGTCCGCGGAACGATATATATCGAACGTGCGCGACAATCGACATACACTGACGCTCGTGCACACGTAAATAATAACGCGATTTAAGATGTACAAGAATTTTAATAAACCGCGAGTAATATACAAGAATTCAGAATAATCGTAAAACGGATCACAAATAGACGCGCGTCCGCACAACTTGACAGCTGGGCTCTGACTCTCTAACAGTCGTTGTTTATAACAACATCTTGACAACGCACGCGGAAATGATCTTCTTCCGTCGACGTACTTCCCGTCGAAAGAATTCAACGGGTGGCAAATACATCTAGGGGAATGGGACGCGGGGACGTAACAATATAATAAATAATGAATGTGATAAATAATTAAAATATTAATGACTTACATCATATCTTATTGATCCATCCATTTTTAAGACCTCCTTTTTTTCTTTTGCTTTCTTAACTTTTTCCTCGTGGCACTCCAATCCTCGTTGCACTTACATTCATTCACGAAAAGTTCCTCGTTGCACTTGCAATTGTGTTTAGAGAAAGAATATGATAATATATGAGACGTGTTACGTCACTACTTTATTGCTCAAGGTTACTGTGCGAATGATCGTAAGTCAAAAACATTAATAAAGCCGTGTAACATATTAACAATAGCGCGATACTGTTTATCAAGATCGAACACGGTGTTATTGATAATTCTCCCGTTGCCGAAATATTTTCTGTAATATAAAATATTCGTGCGCGAAATATTAAATTATAGAAATATTTTAATTTATTGATTAAGATTAATTGATTATTTATTAAACCATTCAGTAACGTATAGGGCAGTACTGTTTATACAGGGCTTTCGAAAAGTAACGGACCCCCCCTATCTCAGAATCTATGTATCATAGGGCAAAATGACCCGAACAAAAGTTTTATGGTTCATAAAGTTCTGTTTTTTTGTGACCTCAAATTTGACCTTGATCGTGACCTTGAAGGTTTTTTGAAGGTTAATTTGCGTTTTTTAAATGGGAATTGCTATTTTTGACCCCGGATTTGGAAAGGGCGGGAAATTTTACGTTCAGATATGTAATCTTGTGATGGTAAAAATGACATCCAAATCCTACTTTTATCCTACTTTTAGCGCTATCCAGGAACAACGACGTGGACGTAGTAGAATTCTGTTCCCTTTGGGGTGCTTGGGGTAGGTTGTTTTACTTAGTGTTCTTTCACAATCTAAATTATATTTAGATTATCAAGTAGAACGATAACGGTAACTCGGATGAAATATATTTGTGACTCTAAATATTAAAATAATAATTATTTTTTGTCCGTAAAAATCGCAACGATCGAAGTGATTGTTTAATATTTTGGATTATTTAATATTTTAATATTTTTATAATTTAATCGGTTCTCGATTAAATTGTGTGTTTAATTAACAAGGATTGAGAAAATTTAAAACATTGGTCGAAATATATTTAATTCTAATATTGTTAAAGAATATTATAATAAGCAGCAATGATCGAAAGATCATAGCATAATTAATTCTCATATACTCTTTTATGTATTCCCTGTATCAATTTTTAATCGCGGTAATGAATGATTGCGATTCGATAAAGATTTATCGTTACGATACAGTTTCATGTCGTTAATTAATTTTTAATTAATTAATTTTTATTAATAATTATAGCAAATTATGTTTTGATACTAATCGTAATCGTGTTTAGTAAAAAAATTACAATATACGAAGCGTTTCTCACCACTACTTTATTACTCGAGAGTCATCGTGCGAATGATAACAAAGCGGTAACGTATAGCGCGCTACTGTTTATATTTTATATTGCCAAAGTCTCGAACATTATGTTATTGATAATTTGTTGCCGAAATATTTTATATATTATAAAATATACACTATCGCGTAATATTAAATAAATTATAGAAGTATTTTAATTTATTAATTAAAATTGATTATTTATTAAACAATTTGCCCGAACTTACCACTCCTTCCCCACTCTCCGCCGCGCGCCTAGTATAAGGTTATAATCGGATGACTCTCATTGCCTCACCCAAATTGGCCGATTTTCTTTAATTAATTTTTCGTTAATTATTACTAATATTGCAAAACAGAGCACCTTCCTTCTTAATTTGAGCCAATCTACCTTCACACTTCGGGACTACAAAAAGTTATCAAACATCCTGTATACATATCTTATAGTACGTAAAATACATATTTCGGCAATGAATTTTCAATAACATATAGATAGTGATACGAATAAAATTACTATATGTTCTATATGAATAAAATTACTTCTTTAATAATACATATAGTCAAATATATTTCGTGATAAAGTATAATTTATTATTTTAGATTCGTCGAAGCCGTTCAAAACGTAACGATATATCCATTAGGTAATCATAATTTTACTAATAATAATTTTAATAATATTTTACGATAGTAATTTTTTTAATTAAAAAATAATATGAATGATATATAAAAAATTTATAAATCATTTACCACGCAATTTCATTACTCCATATGTTGCCTGACCTATATGCCTTTCCCAATATCCTTTTCCTCCCTTGTTCATCCTTTGTTATTTTTTCGTGGCACTCACTCTCGAAAATACGACTAATTATAATTATGGAACGATTGTGAGATATCTTGCACGGCATGCCTCATCGCGGAATAATTATACAAGAAATGCACTTTATTATATTGTAAGAGATAGAGAACACACGAGGGACGTATTCGCTCGACATTTATATTGGGCCAAATTCAATACTACTTGTTAAATGCTATTTTCATTGTTGATATATGTATAACATATGTATATTAACACGAATTATAAGATCGAAAGATTAATGTAATTGAAGTCATGATATGTAATAATCATTTAATTATTAATTCGATAATATACAAAGTATTTTGTATCACTATCTTTTTTTGCTCGAGTGTCACTGTGCGAATAATACCAAAGTCGTGGCATGTAAATATTAGCGCGCTGTTGTTTACGCCACCAAGGCCAAGATGTTATTGTCCGTTCATCATCGAAATATTGTACAGGGTGTTGCACTTGAATACACGGCAGTATGACGGATTGCCTATTCCGTCGGAGTCCGATCGATCGAGAAATACGCGTGCCGATATTATCGATGAATGCGTGCGCGGATAAAACGGAACAAGCGGGCATGCTGTATACGGCGCGAAGCCTACGAGTCGTAAGTTGTTTATCTCATAATCTGTGAACTCTCAACGTGCTTGTGTTAAATCCTTTTTTAATGTAGTAACGGTGAGCTGAGGAAATAGTGGGAAATTAAAAGTGTTAGAATCTTGTTTACAGTTTGAAGGAAATAATGTCACATACAAATAATATAAATAAATATAAATAATAATATAAATAATAATATTAATATTAAGATAAATATAAGTATTAATATAAATATAAATATTAATATTAATATTAATATAAATAATAGTAAAATAAGTAACATAATAAATATTAGCATAATATTACTATGTTTGTTATAACGCGTTGCGTAACATGGCTGCACATGTCGAAAAGCGCGTTGAGGCGTTAAACTAAATCTTTGATTTTAGATTAAGGAAATGTTTGTAATGAGGACAATATGAAAGACTTATTCGATGGAAAAAATGACGGAGGTAGAGAAGAAGATAAGAAAAATGCGGAGTTTATGAGACATTCCACGTTCATATGTAGCTTAGATTCATTTTCATTGAAAAATTACATTATAAGATTCAATACTATTTATTAAATTGCTCATCATTGTAATTTGTGAATCGTATTTCAAGATCGACAAAAGTGCGAGGGGAAAGCAGATATAAATAAAGACAACACGTTTGGCGTTGTTATAAATACATTTATTTATAACAAATGCTCAAAATAACCACCGTTATTTTCCAGGCAAATAGCCACTCGGCGCATAAAATTTTCGCGTACTTTTGACAACATTGCAGGTGTTATCGTAGCGCTTGTTTGTCGGATTCGCTCCACAAGTTCTTCTCTAGAACGCGGTAATGTTAAGTATATTTTTTCTTTAAGGTAACCCCACAAAAAATAGTCCATCGGAGTCATATCCGGAGAACGCGGAGGCCATTCAAACAAAGGACTTCGAATGCCTATCCATCGATTGGGGAAAGTGCGATTTAAATGAGTCCGCGCCAAATACGACGTATGAGCCGGGTGACCATCCTGTTGAAATATCATACGTCGACGGATCTCTAGCGGGACATCTTCTAGCAACCCGGGTAGATGAGCTTCTAAAAATGCGGAATAACTTTCCGCATTAATAGTCTCACAAAAATGTGGGCCGATGACATATTCATCGACGATGCCCATCCATACATTAACGGCGAACCGTCCCTGCACATGCACCTCTTTGCGGCAGTGTGGATTTTCTACGGCGTAATGATGCTCATTGTAACGATTCACTTTACCGTCGCTATGGAAGGTGCATTCGTCCGTCCATAAAATTTGTCTTAAAAAAGCATCATTGTCGATATTATCTATATCAACCTGCAAATAAATTATTATTACATTACATTACATTACATTAGCTAAATTCTTTCCTTTCATTCTAATATAATTTCGATGCACTTTGCTCACCTGCTCAGATATCCAGTTACAGAAGGCCTCTCTACGAAGGAAATCTTCACGACATAACAATTGAGTTGTGTGACGTTTGTAAGGTCGCATTTTTAAATTATTCTTTATAATGCGATGTACCGTCGTGTGATTCATTTGCAATTCTCTTGCAATAGCCCTTGTGCTTGTATGCGGATTATCAAGCACTGTCATCCTGACTGCATTAATTGTTTCATCATTTCTATGACGCACGTTGATTATTCGATTTGGTGCATGCAGTGATCCATATCTGCGCATCCGTTGCTCTAATTGTCTAAAAATGCTATAGTGTGGATGGCGCCTTTCCGGAAAACGCGCTGCATAGAGTTCTGCAGCTTGTCTTTCATTGCGTTCACATTGCGCGTAAATGAACACCATGTCAGTAAGTTCGTCGTTCCCGTCGTGTTTCTTTCATCGAGTTATTTTTAATCGCCAACAGTTATTATTTGACAGTGATTAATAGTGATTAGTGATAGTGTCATTAGTAAATTTCTCGTCTCATCGAGTGAGTAAATAAATGTGATTACGTTAAAGTTTATAAAAGAATACAGTTCATGAGAGAAAGAAGAAAAACTTAGTTAATAATTTAATGTGGATTTCTTGTCTTTTGCAACGTGATATCTACGTTAAATTTGAGAACGTACGATCTATCGGAAAATTCATTTCTCCTTCAAGTAATTACAGCAATACATCAAAAGTCATCGAACAAGGTAATGATAACTATTTTTTGACGTTATGTGAAAACAGATCTCGGGAAGTCAGAGGGACAGTGTGTCAAAGGAAATTCGTGAAAAGAGAGGGGTTTTTAGTAGGTAGGGAGTACCGAGTTGGTAATTCGACTTGGTACTCGAATCCCACATAACTCACTGGATCAACCGGTGGGTATGCATAAAATGCATTTTCCCCTCTCTCGTAAAAAAAAAAAAAAAAAAAAATGTACAGATGAGTGAGCGAATAGAGAGAGAGAGAGAGAGAGAGAGAGAGAGAGAGAGAGAGAGAGAGAGAGAAAGAGAGAATGATATTTTATTAGCTTTCTCAGCTATTTTATCTTACATAAAGTGTCTTACAAACTAGTTAGCTAATATATTATAATCTTATAAGATATTCTTTTATCATACGCTTAAATGTTGTAAGCCTATCACACTGCTTCAGTTCCAACGGCAACGCATTATACATTTTTAACCCTTCGTAAAATAGACTTTTTTGCGCACTTTTTGTACTTCTAAATTGTATCACAATATTTCCCGCTTGTCTTGTTCGCCTTTCATTCTTATCTCCTACTAACACTATCTTATTTCCTAATTGCTCAGGCAACATACCTTTTACAAGTTTAAAAACGAATATACAAACATTATAATACAGCCTCTGCCTTATGGACATAAACTGCAGCGCGTGCAGCATTCTTTCCACCTTAGTAAACCTATCACATTACAATATGACTCGCATGGCCCTGTTCTGCGCAACTTGCAGTTTAGTCAGCTGAGTCTCACCCATACCTGCCAATATCGTAGCACAATACTCAAAGTGTGGTGCTATAATTGATTTATAAACAATACATCTAGTATAACTCGATATGTCGTTACCAATTCTATTTAAAAAACTTATTTTTTTCCCTATTTTCTTTAACATATAATCACAGTGTTCCTCAAATCGGAGTTTACTATCAATAATTACTCCAAGATATTTGTTATTTTCCACACGTTCTAACATCGTGCCATCTAAACATTTTAATGTAATATTTTTTCTTAATTCTTTTCTTACACTTCTAATTATCATAAACTTAGTTTTAGCAGCGTTCATTTTTAACTTATTTATGTTCATCCAATTTTCTACTATAGGTAATACCCTGTTTAATTTCTTTTCTACCTCTTCGCTGCTTCCTCCTTTCACATATATTATTGTGTCGTCCGCAAACATTTTAATGTTACACTCTTCTGGACAGATTTGCACAATATCATTTATGTATATCGTAAATAGCAAAGGTCCTAGTACTGATCCCTGTGGAACCCCGTACTTTGTCATAATTCGTTTTGACCACTGCTCGTTAAATCTAACTTGTTGTGTTCTGTTACTTAAATACGATCCTAACCATTCTAGTGCCATTCCTCTAATTCCGTATTGATATAATTTATCCAATAGTCTATCCCTATCTACTGTTTCGAATGCCCGCTTTAAATCCAGAAATATTACTCCTACAATATCTCCTTCACTAACTATCATCTTCCAATCATCAATAACAGTTTGAATTGCTGTCTCGCAAGAATGATTTTTCCTACAACCCGATTGGTGTTCTGTAATAATGTCGTTATTTTGTAAATACATTTCAATTTGCTCTTTTACTACTAACTCTAATACTTTCTCATATATTGGCAATATATTTATTGGTCTATATTCACTTGCTTTCTTTGGTTTATCTATTTTGGGAATCGGTATTATTGTATCGGTATTAGTGGATGTTTTCCATCCCTCCGGACATGTACCTTTGTTTAATGAATCATTTATTACCTTCAATAATTCTTCCCCTATTACGTAAAAGCATGCTTTCAATAGATCACTAGTTATTCCTTCGTCTGTTCCTTTTTTACATGGCAAACCCATAACGATACATTCCAATTTATATATATCTATTAATTCAAAATTCTCTATTGTATCCCTACATTTTATAACATAACTAGTTTTCTTACATTTATTAGTCTCCTCACGTATGGACTTAATTATATCATCAATACTCTGTATATAATACAAATTAAACTTGTCTGCAAAATTACATTCACCTGTGTTTCGTAACATCTCAAAATCTACATTATTTATTTCTTTTGCCCTCGCTTTTTCTCCTCTTAATACTCCTTTTAAAGTTTTCCACATCATTACAGGGTCATTTTTATTATTGTCTATCATAGTTTCATAATATTCTTTCTTTTTGTTCCTAATCAATTTAACAACCATATTTCTTTCAAGTTTAAATTGCAGCCAATCTTGTTCAATGTCCGTATGCACCGCTCTAATATATGCTTCGTCCCTTTTCTTTGTAGCTACCCTTATATCCTCCGAATACCATTTTTTCCCTTCCCATATCTTTGGAATTTTAAACCTCTTCTTTGGTGCAACTATATCTAATGCATCTACTATACTTTGAACGAATTTTTCTGCTCTTACATTCACATCTAAGTCATCTCTATACTCTCTTCTTTCTTCTATTGCTTTAAAAAATTCACCTATATGAAATTTAGTATAATCTCTACTAATAAATTTTCTATATTTTTTACCCTCGTTGCTTATCATAAATTCAATATTTATCCAAGAATGATCAACTATCTTCGGTTTATCATGCACTTTACAATTCACCTTACTATTCGCAAAAACCAAATCTATCAATGTTTTACTATCTTTCATAACCCGCGTTGGCTTATCAATATATTGTTTCATACCTAAATATGACATTTCTGTTGTTAATTTTTTTGCATAAAACGAATCCTTCATTAAATCTATATTAAAGTCTCCTACCATTATACATTGTCCCTTCACTACCAATAGGTCCACTATATCCTCCAAAAATCGTATAAAGTCACCATCTAACGCACTCGGTGAGTGGTACACAACGGCGATCGTACCTTTGAACAAACTGTCTTTCACTTCTACCGCTACACACCAACAGTTCGATATTAATTTTTTCCCTAATATTACTTCATATTTGATATCGTCTCTTATGTATAATATAACTCCCCCTGTGTTCCTGTTTTCCGAATCACATCTAGCGACACAATACCCTGGTACATTCACCTCACTATCTTCAATATCTGGTATCAATCTTGTCTCCGATAGCGCTAATAATGCCGGGTTCATCCTCTTCATAACCTGATGCTGGATTTCTTCCTTGTGTGCCATCAAACTTTGAGCGTTTGTGTATACAATTGCCTCTTTCCGTGATTGCTACTTGCCAGAATCCCAGCCAGTTCTTTTCTTCTCTTCTTCTAATGCTCTGATGTAAGTTGGACACTCCACACTCAGAGCATCATGTTCATCATTTATCTTTAAATTGTACGTCTTATTTTTATACATACAATTTATACATCTCTTTCTTGTTGCCGTACATTCACTTGTTTTGTGATCTCCTGCACACTTATGGCATGTTTCTTGCCGTGTACAATTTTTGGCAATATGGTAGTAACCCCAACACCTGAAGCATCTTCTCAAACTGTAATGGTTGAATACCATACATTTCCTCCATCCTATATTTATTTTTCCTCTTTTTAGAATTAACTCGTGTGTCACTTCATCTTTCTCAAGTATTAACGAGCCTTCTTTGCTTTTTCTTCTGGTTCTTACAGTCCCTCCTCTTCTTTCGTTGCTAATCCTCTTCACCACTCTTATGTGAAATTCTCCTTCTTTCCCATCGATATTATTTTGCTTCTTGATCGTATCTATTAAATCTTCGTCTTTTAGTTTCATTTCTTCTTCATCAACATTTATAATTTTTAGCTTTGGTTTTATCTTCCTTGGTTCCATGATCTCGAAGTCTTTGCCTAGCTTCTCACTCACTGTATCTCTCAGCTATTTTATTTGTCTCTCGCTCTCGCATCCAAGTATAACAGATCCCTTACCTCCTTTCCTGATTTTTGTTATTCCTACCGCTAGATTCTTTATATCTACTTTCTCTTTTACTATTTTCTTGGTGGTCTCGCTCTCCTGTTCCTTCTTCGGTTTAACGATAAGTATGCTTTCTTTCTTTTCTTTCGCTGCCTCACTATAACTTCTTTGTCCACTTCCTATCATCTCAGCGTTTCCTCCATGCATATTCTGTTTTATCTCTTCTAATTCCCGTTTGAAAGCTACCAACTCCTCCCGAATTATTTGCTTTATCACCATCATGATTTCACCCTTGCACGCTATCTCATCTTTCATTTCCTTCACTGTTTTCACTAGCCAGTCTATCTTTGTATCCATACTCGATTGCTTGTTACTTCCCGATGTAGTTGCTGTTGATCCTATGGATCCTGTTGACCCCAGTCTTTCCCTGCCACTGCCCGTCACGGGTGTCTTCCTCATCTCCGTTTTCTCACTTTCAACAGAAATTTCCAAAAACGGACCTTCGCATCTCACTACCTCACTGTCCTTGTTCACAATCCTGTGTTTATTTGCACATCCCGGATGGAAGAAACACTTTACACATTTCTTGCATTGCAAAACCACGCTCTTCACATCCTTCTTACATGCAGTGCATCGGTACTCAGCATATTCGGTTCCAATCATGTCGGCATTATCGACCGATACCACCGACAGATAGCAGTGATATCAGCAGACACCGTACCGCCTGCTAATTAGTTACTTCCGCGGCCGCACACGCTGACTCATCCACGTTGGCACCTTAATGGCTACCTGACCAGATCTTGTCGCGGAGCAGCGTATAAAACAAAACTATCGCTTCACACTCACAATTTAACACATTCCGGCTAGATAACACCAACTGGTGTACATTGCCTATGCCGGAACTTCTGTGACAAATATGGCACTCACTAGTCTTCTCTATCCACCGTAAAAACTATGATTTTTATGGAGCGTTGCGACACACGTCTGCCTCAGAGAGAGAGAGAGAGAGAGAGAGAGAGAGAGAGAGAGAGAGACAGAGAGAGAGAGAGAGACAGAGAGAGAATGTATGTGTTCGCATGTGTGTCTGTATGTGTATAGCGACCAGCTGATCGCAGCAGGCGCCCCGCATAAGCACTCGCGTCTGACGGTGAATCGCGCCACCCTTGCCTGCCTCTTGTATTCGACCCGTCATACGTTAACTACTTCCTTTAATAATTCAAAAACTACGCTTCAAATCAAATTTTGGTAAAGGAAAAATTGTCTTACAATGGTGTCAGGAATACGTCATTTTACAGACATAACGTTTTTCAGGATCGCCCTGTGTATATATATATATATATATATATACATATAATTTGAATAAATTCAATTGCTAAATGATGCTTATGCATTTTTAATGAATAATAAATCTCTGCGAATCTTAGACAAAACACACATACAGACATACATACACACACACACACACATATGTATGTATGAATTATTTACATAAAAATTCATACAATTGTATACAAACTTACTGTTTTATTGGATATATTAATTGTGCAACTCATTTTCACATCATAAGGATTCGTCATTTGCCATATACAATTTGCTTCTTTTTTGATTTCGTTAGGGTAATTGGGATTAAACGCATAATATGTTTGTCCAACTTCCCAATTTTGGTAATAGTTGCAACTTTGTTTCGTCTCAGTTAATATAAATAAAAGCAGCAGCAAGCCAAATAAAACTGCTTTGATTAAAATAATTATAATTATTTTATATATAATTATTATACATATACATTATAATACCTATAATATATACATCTGCATGTTTCTGTCACTTTATATAATATATATATATAATAAATATCATTCGTTTAATTTTATTTAAAATTTAGAAAATAGTACATATAAAAAATAAAATATTGATTTTTAATTTGAATGATTTAAATTTACATTAATAAGTTTTGTCATATATATATATATATATATATATATATATATAGTAAAGATAAACAAATGATTTTTATTCAGACATTTATCTGTTCGACTTCGAACAATCAATTCAATATCTGAATTCCCTATATATTGGGATTATATCAAAAAATTAAATTTATAGAAATAATTATTACTTATTAGCCGCTTTTTGCAAGCTTTATATAGTTTTCATGATTAAAACAAATACGAGATAGATACCGCATTGCATAAAAACTAATAATTAATAACTATTGGACATTGCTTTTTGTAATGTTTCTAGAATGTTATTGTAATATTTCTTGTAAAATATCACAATTATACATATCTCATTCTTACAATATCTCTACAATATACATTGCAACTTGCAAGATTATAACATTGCTGCAATATAATTGATATATTTGATATTATGATTATAATATTTCAAAAACAGTTTTTTTGTAACCAAAAATTATTTCTTGACAAATATGTAAATGTTTATTTAACATTAATATTAACAGTATATAAAACATGTAAAAAATTCTTTTTATAAATATTAAATATATTTTATGAATGTTAAATATTAAAACACAATCAAATAATATAAATAAGATATAATTATTATACAATATTATTATTGACATTATTATAATTAACTTTTCAATAAAAGATGAATTTCCTCTTATAATTATCTCTTATATGCACCATATTTATCTTTATCCTTATCAATTATTTATAATAGAAATAAAATATAATAATATAACTATAGAAATTAGAAGTATATAAAATACATAATAGAATTTGTATTTTGCTTTATATTGTATTTTTATTCATTTAGTTGGACTAAAATACTACTAATTTTTGCAATATTAATAATTGTTGCAAATATTTGAATACATATAAAATATACAAGAAACATTCTAAATCATATAAATAAAGTCCTAAGTAACAAATATTCTATAATCTTTAATTTAAATAATTTAATTTAAATAATTTATATATATTTAATTTATATTTGTTAATTTATATAATAATAAATAATAAAATCATATAATTATTTGAATTATTTCATATACGATTCATTTAATATATTATTTCGAATTTTCACATACCCTTCATATTTCCACAGAATTTCCAACAAAACGCCATAATCAGAATACAAGTGTGTATTACGACAAGTAAGTTTCGTAAATGATTAAACAAGTAGCTTGCAGCGTCTAAAGCAGAGCTCGGCAAGAACTGCACATTTCGGCCGATTTTCAGCTGGCTCCGTCTAGCGCGTCCCCCCTTACCTCGCCGTCCCGCGCAAAGCCTACGAGCCGCTCGGCGCTCAGGAGCGGGCGTATGGCAATAGCTTTCCACGTCACCCATGAGGTACTATTGTTGACGCGTTTTTTTTTAAGTGGTATCCCCAGTAGGCCTAATCCACTGATGACTAAAACGACCCTTTAACTAATTGCACGGAATTATAAATAATAATTGATATGATGAATATTTATGACTTTCGGGATTTTTTACAAGCGAGATCAGGAACATCAATTTGCATATTGCATGTAGCAAGTCGCATAAGACGTGATAAAGTCTCGTGATAAAGAATCGTCGCTTAAAGAAGAACGTTTCTCATTCTTTATAAACTTTATTTTTGAAAATGAAGTTTATAAAGAATGAGAAACGTTCTTCTTTAAGCGACGATTCTTTATCACGTCTTATGCGACTTGCTACATGCAATATGCAAATTGATGTTCCTGATCTCGCTTGTAAAAAATCCCGAGTCATAAATATTCATCATATCAATTATTATTTATAATTCCGTGCAATTAGTTAAAGGGTCGTTTTAGTCATCAGTGGATTAGGCCTACTGGGGATACCACTTAAAAAAAACGCGTCAACAATAGTACCTCATGGGTGACGTGGAAAGCTATTGCCATACGCCCGCTCCTGAGCGCCGAGCGGCTCGTAGGCTTTGCGCGGGACGGCGAGGTAAGGGGGGACGCGCTACGCGGAGCCAGCTGAAAATCGGCCGAAATGTGCAGTTCTTGCCGAGCTCTGGTCTAAAGTATTATATATTGTGTCAAGTTTCTCTAACAAAATGTAAAAAAGCGGAATTGTTTCCTGGAAATAGCAATTCTGCTCTATTATTGCACAATTCGATAACGCCGATACGCATTAGGGGAAAAGCGGGTAGTCCCGGACAGCGGGTAATTCCGGACATTTTAATATCTCTAATACTAAACTGCTTAAAAAAACAAATGACACGTTAAAACATGTCTGTCTCAGCACATGAACAATTGCAAATCAGTAATAATATGTACGCCAAGCGGATCAGATGTTACAATCAGTTTTATTCCCGTTAAGAGTGATATTACGACACCCATCAAATTTTGTCGATGCTTATTGTTCATTAAAAGTAAGTGCTGTTACATGTCTGATTGATTTTAATATTAATAATTAAATATAATTTAAGATTCTTATACATTTAATTAATTTTTTTTACATTACACAAATTAATTAATAAATATATTAGATCAAGTCAATCGGGTATCCCCGGATATTAATATAGCGGGTACCTCCCGACATATTTATTAACTTTAAATTATAAAAATAATACATTTTATTGTTGTAATTATCAGTTTATACTATTTTAATGTACTAAATAATATGAATGTATTTATTTTAGATACAATTATAAAAATGCCAAAATGTAAGGGACGGACTACCAATAGAGGCAAGTGGAATGAAGTTAATATAAAAGAAGCAATTATATGTGTTATAGAAAAGAAGTTAACAATAAGATTAGCTGCTGAAAAATATGACGTGCCACGTAGCACTTTGCAGGATCGAATAAAAGCATTAAAGAGTGGTCAAGAAGTAATTTTTAAACCAAAATTAGGCCGATTTGAATCTATTTTTAATGAAAATTTTTCATTGCAACTTTACAATCATGTCAAAGATCTGGACAATCGCCTCATGCCATTGACTAGATTAGAATTTTTAAAACTAGCTTTTGATTTGGCAGAGCATTTAAAAATCCCTCACTGCTTTAATAAAAAAAAAGGAATGGCAGGAAAAGACTTTTTCTATAGCTTTAAAAAAAAAAACAAAACAAAAAACAATCAAAATCTTTTTCATCAAGACGAACATCAAGACATTCAATGCATTGCTTGCGGAGAAACCTTCGAAGAAGACTGGATCCAATGTAATAAATGCAAAGAATGGGCACACGAAGAATGCGTAGACATTGATCCTTCAAATATATATTTTTATTGTGACGTTTGTAAAAACAAAGAACAAATAGATAATTGTTTAAATATATGTCCGGGGCTACCCGCCATTTTTTAACTGCTCAAAAATAGCAGTAATAAGTTATTGATTTTTTTTTCTAAGATAGTTTAAGAAAAATGTTCTATTCTTTGTTAATAAGAAATCAAAAAAGTTCAAAGTTTATTTTGCAACAGAGTAATTTAATTAAAATCTGTTGATTATATATTATTTTATGCGTTTTATTTAAGTGTCCGGGGCTACCCGTCTTTCCCCTAAACTGAGATATCGTACATCTCGAATATTAATTTTTATATAAAGTTTTTAAAAAATATTTATCTCTGCGCCAAAGGTAGTATAACAATTTTAAAAAAATTAAAGGTCATATACATATGTGTGCTACCCCTACAGAGGCGCTCGAGATTGCACTCTGTCTTCCACCCCTGGACCGCTTTATTATTAGCACAGCCAAACTTACTGCCTACAGACTAAAGTGTCAGGGTGAGTGGAGAGGACGGCATCTTGGTCATGCCAGGCTATCGTTCCTCCATGAACACCCATTCTCTCTGCTGCAGGATAGAATACCTAGGAAATCCCAGGTCTCCAAATTCTTCAAAACCTAGATACCTTCTAGGGAAGACTGGAGTAAACCAGAACAAATCTGCCGGCCAAACTGGGACATCTGGTATACGGATGGCTCGGGGGCGGAAGGACGATTTGGAGCTGGAGTCTACGGCTCAAGGACTAACCACAGAGAATTTTACTCCCTAGGGGAGCTGGCCGGTCTTTCAAGCTGAGGTACTAGCAATCCTTGAGTGCGCGAACACCTTAACCTCAGTTAAAGCCACCAATAGAAATATACTCATCTGCTCCGACAGTAGGGCAGCCATTAACGCTCTAGCCAAGACCACCACTGAGTCCTCGGTGGTTTGGGACTGCATGCTAGCGCTCAACAGACTAGGCGAATCCAACAGGATCACCATAGTCTGGGTTCCCGGTCATCAGGGAATTCATGGCAACGAAGTGGCGGACGGCCTGGCAAAGCTAGGCACCCTCGAGGTCCCGGCTAGACAAGTCGTCGGCGTCCCCTTTACCATAGGTAAAAGACTCATCAAAGAGTCTCTGAAACGGGAACATCTGGTTTCGTGGGGCCAGGTTCAGGGCTGTCGTCAAGCCAAGTTATTGCTGAACCGACCCCTTTCTAAAAGAACGGATGAACTCCTAACCACGAGCAGAAAGAAGCTCAACATCTCTATTGGCCTACTCACGGGCCATGTGGCCCTCAGGGCCCACTTATTTAATCTCGGCCTGGCCGAGCGGAAAGACTGCCGGCTATGCGGCGAAGAAAAAGAGGACAGCATACACATTCTGTGCTACTGCCCCGCACTTGCTCTTAAGAGATACACACTCTGGGGTCACATGTTCATTGAACCCAATGCATTACAAAACGTGAGGGTGGGCGATCTACATAACCTTCTTGTAAGGGCCAAATTAGATCGCCATTTATAACCTCAGACAACCACGGGGTTACAGAAGATCTTTTAGATCTAGGTGACATCAGGGACTGTTCTAGACCCACCCGTTCTTTTACTACTACTACTACATATGTGTGCTTATTAATGTTGTATCGTATTTCTATTTCTTGTTATTTTAGAAATACAATCCGTGATTTGAAAGTTGCGTTGGACAAACACATCTTGTGCGATTAATTTATAATCATAGTCATCATGTGCATTCTATATTTTATATTTGGTTTATTTATTGATAAAACTATAAATTGATTGTACACTTTCAGGTCGATGTTACGGCGTCAAGAAAATTTATCCCGTCATGATTGACATAAGAGAAAATCGAAAGATCAGCATTTTCTCAATCGTATACGCATATTAATATTCATATAATATATATATATTCTTGTATAAGAGATTTTTCACCTCAATCAATTCTACTCTGAAAGTTCCAAGAGCTGTCCGTACTTTTCCTTGGCCAAGTAACTGTTTGGCTTGCTTTAAGAAAAAAAGATCGTGAAAGAGCGCATATCACAGATGCTATATATTACAGAAAGTTCTAAAAGACTTTTAGTGACAATGAATAGTAAACTAACATTTATTTGATCGTTTGCCGCTTTCGCAAATTATCATTGCGTGTCGCATAGCATTAACCTATTCTATGATTGAATATATTAAGCATTATATTAGAATTACAAGGAAAACAAATCCCGCAAAGAAACGACATATTGCTGTAAAATACATGTAATTGCGAATGAAATTAAAATCGCATATAAAGTCAAGTTTAACTTATATCATTAATATATTATAATAAAAAATCTTCCTATAATCTTTTTTCATGCTTTACACAATGACAACACTATTTTTAAAATATTAGAAAGAGAGAGAGAGAAGGAGAGAGCAAGAGCGAGAGAATATTTTTTAAAAATGTTAAAATATAATTATACATGTATATAATATAATTATACATGTATATATAATATAATTATACATGTATATATAAATATAATGATGTAACAAAATTCATTTAATTTAATCGATAATTTGTACACTAAGCATGTTATGAATCCAGATACTTGTGCATCAAAGTAGAAGGCAATGAGAGAAAGCTTTACAGCGCGTTCTCAGCGATAAATATCCTTTAGTGGCTTTATCGATTTCACGAGAGTCGGGAATGACGGATGACCTGGCGCGACTCCCGGGGACAAATATTTTATGTTTTCTGCGCGCGCGATATCTGTCGCACGTTATTTATCTCGAGTGTGTATTATTGTTGTTTATTATCTACTGCTCGGTACATTTAACCTGCATCATTTCCTACCGCGACACACAATACCGTAACGGCAGCGAGATCTCGGAGACGAATAATGCCGCGGAATTTCCAGCCACTGAAAGAGTGACCGCAAAAATCGCCTATTTTTGGTCCCGCAATATTGGAACTGAATTGTGTGCCAAATGATACCTTATGACAAGATATCAATCACAAAAAATTTTTAAGTTGAGGTGAGAATTGGTTCCAAAAATATGGGAAGTCAAAGTAATTAAAATTCATTAACGTTATGACAATTGTGTGGTTCCTTGGATATGGCCAATATCATAGGATACATGTACCTAATCCTGATATATGTTATATATCCATAACCATTTCCAAGGAACAAAATCAAGGAAACTAAATCTTAGTATGTGTTTTCACACATACTTGTGGATCGATTTACTTAACAAGAAAAAGAAATTAAAACATTTTTTAAATACATGGTCCGCCATATTAAATCGGCCATTATGAATTTTAAAAATCTGACTTCAAATTCATTGTCAGCAGCTAGCAAAACCCCCGGGTACGAAGTTTTAAATTATCGGACTGAAAGAAAAATTCGTGCTTTAAAGCGTACGGGCTGACGAGTTAATGAATTTTGACTACTTTGACCTCCCATATCTCTGGAATCAATTCTCACCTCAACTTAAAAATTTTTTGTGATTGATGTCTTGTCATAAGGTATCATTTGACACACAATTCAGCTCCAATATCGCTGGACCAAAAATAGGCGAAAAAACCACTGATTTGCGGTCACTCTTTCAACTTACGATGGACTAAAGTTGTCCTCTGTGTCTCCCAACCTCCCGCGGCCCCCGCGTCGTTTGTCATTGAGATCATATAAAAAAATTCCATCGCAGGAAAAAAATATCTCGACAGATAACGTTTGAAGTTGACACGCACAAAGGAGTACAAGAAACTGTTGCTCTCATCTCGATTATGTAAAAAAAAATATGGAATATATAAATATAATACTTCAATAAATAAATAAAAATTTGCAATAAATGCAGAAAATATTTTCGCAAGTCCTTATTAATGTATATAAAAAAAATTAAATTCTTTGTTCTCCTTTATGAAGTTTATCCATTTTTACAAATTAAATTTATTATAAAATGTTTCGTTGTTCATAGTCAGCTGTGATAAACCAAGATATTACGTAACTAGTAATAATTTCTACATTAATTAAGGAAACTTGATATAAATTAAATATGTATGTGAATTTCGAATTTATTTTCGTGAATCGAATTCTAGTCCACAGAGTGCTGTATTTCACAACACAACGCATGCGATCAAACGATAATTTTTTTCATGCTATTGTTATATGTGCCGATCATATAATGTCATACCAGCAATCCGAACGCACATTAATTCACATGGGGCGACTACGTATGCATTGTGAGGTGATAGAGTTGGGGCAGGAATAAAAGGGAGAGAAAGACGGAGGCAACAGTTTCCCTAATTTCAAGCGTGACACATTTCGTACGATAACTTCTTCATTAACGTTCCCACGCGATCGACATCGCGGAGCGGATGTATCGGGAAACAAAAGAGCCAACGAGAACACATGATTCTTTGCCCGATATTTCCGGAAACAGCAACGATAGTTCGCGCGACAACAAATTGAACGAGCGATTTCAAAACGAGCGACGAGCAGGTGTAAAATCATGATGCAACTCGTCCAGCAGATGGTCAAAAATCACGATGCGTGATTACGCCGATTACCTGACTTCGCCAGTTTGATCGTCAGGGGGTGGACTGGTATTCATCTAACATGAGGGGACCGAGATTCGACTGACATATGTAAGGCACATGCGAGGAGTTCACGCATGAGAAACAATACGGTTGCTCCGCAAAGTTCCTACTAATGAGCAATTTCCATTGAATTCAACCTAGTTAGATTCCTCCCGTTATGCTAACTGCCGTTTTTATTTATTATTTATTTTTTTTTCATATTTATGCCATTATTATTTATACGTAGATTATAAAAAAGAATCTTCCTTGTTTTATCAATTATATATATAATACATGTTATGTTAAAAAAGTTAATACAATAATATTAAATTCATTTAAAAATTCGAGAATGTAATCTCTAAGAGAGAATAATATACTTAAATATTACAACATAAGAGATAATATTAATAAACATAATTTTTTTAATGAAATTAGTTTTCATTAAATCGTTTTCGTAATCACGATATAATTAAAAACATATAGATATGCAAGAGAGATCTTTTAAAAAATCAGTAAATTCAGAAAATATTTTTTCTGGTACGTATAAATATCTTTATTTTACAATACTTTATAATTTTTCTGGAAAAATTATTAAATATTATTATATAAAAAAACTTTAAGCAACAAAGTTCCATTAAAATCTCTCGTTGTATTCATATTTTTAATTATAATAAAGCATTGATTTAAAATCCTCCATATCGTCTCTCACGGAATGTAATTTTTGGAAATCGTGTAATTTTGTTCGTGATATGATTTATTTCAGCGACGCGGAATATTATCGGACGAATAATCAAGCTGTCGCTCGTCGAAGTGAACGTCGCGAAAGAAGCATGGCAGGTGTCTACAGTTGCCCATCCAATCGGACGAATCTCGAATGGCATCTGCGGGGACTACAAATTCCCAACGTGACAATCGTCGCGTCCGTCAACGAATGGGGAATAAAATAAATCGCACAGAGCGCACACAGGAGGGTCTGGAACGCGGGCGGAGGTGGGCGACCACCAACCACCTAACGCACTACCAGTGGGACGAGCGGCAAATCGACACTGGGTGTTTTAAAACGAGTGCTATCCAAATCGCTTGGGGGTTGCGATTGCCCGGGGTTTTAGGGTAAATCTCGCGCCACATTCGCTCGCCCGGCCTTCTTTCTCCCTCTTTCGGTCCTTCTCCTTTTCCGTCTCTCTCTCTCTCTCTCTCTCTCTCTCTCTCTCTCTCTCTCTCTCTCTCTCTCTCTCTCTCTCTCTCTCTCTCTCTCTCTCTCTTTTTTCCATCCTGCTATTCTTCACCCTTTTCCCCTCGTTATTTTTTCTCTCGCTTCCTCTCGTCTCGCACTCCGTCTTCCTCGTCCATCTCGTACACGAATCGCATCATACACACACACACACGCACGCACGCACGCACGCACGCACGCACGCACGCACGCACGCACGCACGCACGCACACGCAAGACACTCTCGCCACCCCCGCTTGCTTCAGATCACTCTCTCAGTCTCTGATTCCAGTCTCGAGAGTGACCAACCGCGAACATTCTGATACCTAAGCCACCGCGATCCTTGTGGTCTACCCCTAACTCGAATCCGAAAATCGCTCTGTACATTTCTCTCTTTCTCTCTCCCTCTTTCTCTTGATTCTCTTCGCGGGAAACGAGATTAACGACCGCGGTGGCTGGCTCCGTAAGCACCGTTTCGAACGGGACTATCGGCGCGATACGTGCGTCCAAATCCCTTTGACTTTCATTTCCTTCTTTTTCATCTCAAACATGCGACACAATCGTGAATATAAAAGAATCGTTCGAATGGAGAGCATATTTAACTCATGGGGTCGAATCTCATTTATGGTTAACTTACCATTAACACGACAGAAAGCCTTATTAACGAAAAATTATAGCAAAAATAAATATATATAATTAAATGACATATAAATTCTCATAAATTTTTCTTCGTTGCAACGTCATCTTTTGTTACATTTAATAGATATAAAAAAATTATTTAATAGTTATGTATGTTAAGCAAGAACAAAGATTCATTTTTTATAATATAAAATTAACCAACATACAAAAACATTATAAATGAGATATAATTTATCTTCTTCCGCTTCTCTTTATACAAAGACAGAAACTAGAAAAACACAGAAAGACAATCTCAATTAAAAGTATACCGTTATAGACTAATCTTCTTGAAAGTAGCATTATAATAACAATTTATGGACCCCTCCATAAATTAACTTTTTTCCCAGGACTTTGAAAAAGAAAATAGGAATGTGTTATTTCTCTGACCAGAAACGATCAATTATACTCTTCGACGTGTTGCTTAATCGACTCTCGACGCGTTTTTATGAGCTCGCACGCGCGATCGTTGGACGGAACGCGTGTTGTAGGAATGCGCGCGCGTGAACCGACGACGCATAAATAATTTCACGGGCCCCTCTTAAGCGGCGAACCGCCACGACAGCCGCGACAATAATAACAACACGGCCGTGACAGCGCCGGTGGTTATTTCATAATTCCGGTTTACGCACGGTCGCGCGCTTTAATAAAGTTAGCTCCGAGAAGACCGAGCCGGAGAGCCGTACACGCCAGTGATTCTTTTGAGATTGTCACAGAGAGCGAACGCGCGAATGACACACTACGTCGCGCAACATTTCCATGGAATCCCGACGCGCCTCCCGACGTAATCGATGCTATTCCCTTCGGTGCGAGAGGTGAATTCACCAACGACAGCGTGATTCTTCGGTGGTGGAACCCCTCAAACAAATCCGGACACGTATATTCGTATGCACGTAATCATCGTGGACAGAATATGCTGAAAATTTTATCAAACTCCCATCATGTAAAAAAATAATATAATCTCAATGTTTCTTCTATGTGTACGAGATATATAATTATTTTTATATATAATTAATTTTGATGAGAATTTTTTATTTTACTTTTTTACAAAAAAGAAAGTTTTAAAACGAACTTCCCCCTAGAGAAAATAAAAAAGTTTATTTCTTTTATAAAAATTTTATTACATGCTATTTTTTATGGATTTATCACGAATGATAAAATTAGGCATTGAAATCTTTAGGTTATTCTATCTAGTCTTCGAGATTTTGGATTATATATATTTATGAATTATATATTTATTTACTCCTTAGGACAAATTTTGAGGAAGACAAGTATGTCTTCTATAAAATTTTTTTTAAATATTTAATATGTTTTAATAATTGAAATTTTTATCTGTGATGAGTTAAAAATTATAAAAAATAAAAATTATGAATAAAATGAAAAAAAGATAAAATAAAAAATCTAGTTACAAAACAATATATGTAACTCATCTACATAATTACATTTTAAAAGTTTAATCAAAAACATTGGTTTTAATCGTTTATTTCAAAGATTATTATAATTACATTTTAATTAAAAGAAATGGATTTCTTCATTTGATTAACCCGTAGCTGGCACATGGGGTTAAAAGTACCCCAGAGTGTTTTTGAACTTAAATTTTTCATAGTTGCGCGCCAAATTTGGTTCTGTGGCGTCACCTAGTATTAGTCGAGGCTTGACCCAAGGTGTTTAATTTTCATATTTTTTCATACATTTTATTTTTTTTCAATATCTTAAAAATAATTTTGGGCTTCATAAGCAGTTTAATCCTTTAGCAGAGACTTCAAAGAACATATATAAAAATTTTCAAATAAAAATATTGATAAATAAAAAAATTATACACATTTTTTTCTTGCTGGGGTCCAAAATACCCCCTATAGCACGTACGTTATTATTTTGAGGTGTGTCAGCTAAGGGTTAAATAATCCACAATTGAATTAAATTGGAGTAAACTAATGTGTCATGGTCTCTACAATAGTCTATGTCGCAATACGATGACGCGATCGACATCACGCCAAAAGCATGCAATCGCGAGGCAATCGAAACTTGAACATCGACGCGGTCACTCTTCGAGCATGTCATCCCACAACAGCTTAACGTAAGGACTCGACGTTCCGTTATATCGGGCGACAGGCCCGTCGAGAGATAAGGCGAGTGACGAGTCTCCGGTATATGGGGTGGCGCGACGACGAGATCAGACTCCGGTGTCTCCGGGGGTCGATCGCTCATCTCGGAATAGCGGTTGTTCGCCGCGGCACAGCGCAGCCCAGCCCCCTTATAATCTTCGCTATTCTCCACCGACTATCTTACATCGATCATCCGGCGGGTTCTATTAAATTTTTCATTGGCCTCGCAATATACCGCGCGACCTCGAGAAGGCGGGCTACCGCGGCCACGATCGTCCCCTATGTGTCACCCTGAACGATCGGACGCGACGCAAATAGATCCGAATGAGAGAATACGTAAAGAGAGATATATATAGGATATTTGTTCAGAAAAAATCTGGCATCGATGATAAAAGCGAACTGTCAAAAGAATTCGAGATATCGTATTTTATAGCAAAGAATTTAATCTGAATTTTTTTCTTTTTCTTTCTGTTTGTCATAATTTTAGAAAAGAGACAAACCTGCAAAATAAATCTGAGATATATACAGTAAAAATTAGGGAAATAATAATTGCTAGTTTTGCCAATATTCTGCCACTATCCAATCAATCGAGCTAGAAACGAGTAATCCTCATTGGTTCATTAGATCGATTTTTGCAGTATTAGATTATAAGTTAATTTTGACATCTTATATTCTCATGCCGTTCGATCTCATGATCTTGTACATACATATATAACTAACTATTATACATGCATATATTATGCAAGCTATTCAGACCCAGGCAGCATGTTAATGTTTCTTAAATGTTTATTGAATGTTATAACCGTAACTAAAATAATTGTTATCTGAGTGTTAGTAGTTCGCGCCTAACTAATGTTCGAGGAATGTTCGGAAAATATTCGTGAAACATTACGATATAACGTTTGGGGAGCATTCGTCAAACATTCGTATAATTCGTATAATGATTCCTGCAGAAAGGACACGGTAACGCTTGTCACGCGGCAAAAGGCGACGCGGCAACCAATTAATCTTTCGCTCTTATAGAAAAGTTGTAAATTGGCTACCGTGCCACTTTTTGTCGCGTGGCAAATGTTACAACTGTCTGCAAGATAGCCATACACAAAGTTTGCGCAGTGATGGATCCAGGAAGCGATTTTCAAGAAAAAATTTCTTGCAGGTTGCTTACTTGTAGTGATATATTGAGGGTCAATACTTAAAAGATAAGATCCCTGAGCCAAAAACCAGTATCTGGCTTCTCGCGAAAAGACAGAATTATCCATGATGAAATTATCCATTTCTCTAATCCTAAATTCGCTATTAAAAAGCGTAACGGATACGGACCCAAAGCGTAACTTATTTCCTTTTCAATTGTTTTTGCGAGATTCGTAAAAGGAAGAAAATTGGCGGGTGAGGAATAAGATCTCAAACACACCTTCATTCTGACTATTTTACTGTTGTTGTGCTAAGAGACAGATGCAATAGCAAAGTAAAACAAGTACATTTTTTGCTTTGATGTTATATTTTATCAGACAAATAAATTGACTATTCAAATCTATTTAAATAAATTATTTAAAATAAAATTTTTCAAACATAAAATAACTGAAAAATTAAAAACTAGCTTAAAATAAAATAAATTTGACACATACCTATCATATTTCAGTCTGTAAGAAATATACATTAATTAATGTTAATAAGTTCTTCTATGCTTTACACAATAAAAACATAAATATGAATATTGTATACTAAATATTAAAGATAAATGAAACATATATCTGTAACAATCATATCATCTTTGAACGTAATATCTTTGATAAACTTTGATAAACTTATATCAATAAATTCAAAGATCTCTACAATAAACTACCAGTGAATACAAAAAACAACAAAATTAGATTAAGGAACATTATTGAGGATGAACATGTAACGCATATATCTAGAGACTTATTTGTCACTTCTAAAAGGCGAGTAACGTAAATAGTCCATTACAGTGTTCCGATTAGGGATTCCCTCTACGCGCATGCGCGGCAATACGCTGTCAGTGAGGTACCTTATACTAATAAAAAAGGGCACCGTTACCCAGCTATATAAAAACGTTTGAAAAAATTATAGATAAAAATATGTATGTGTGTATAAAGACGTTATATATATATATATATATATATATATATATATATATATATAATTTAATTATTTTATACATATTAATTATTATAAAGGATAAAAGGAAAGAGGAAAAGGTTATACATTCCTTAAATAAAACACTCTATTTACAAAATAAAACAAAAATATTTTATTTGGCAGAAATCTCAAAGAATACCAACATTTGTTGCAAGGGTAAGGAAAACTGCCAAAAACCTTACCAGTATTCATATAACAACAAAAAATTTCTTAATTAATAAATAATACAATAATAAAATATAAATATAAAATTAAAATCTGAAATTAAAACTAAAAATTGCACAAATATTAGGTACTGAAACATAAATATAATATCACAGTTAAAATAAACATTTCATCATATTGCTAATAATAAAAAATAAAATAAAATGTGAATCTAATATCTAACGTAAGTCTAATAAAAAGAAATTGCACAAACAGCAGGTACTAAAACACAAATAATATCACAGTTAAAATATTACAGTTAAAATAAACATGTTATCATATTGTTAATAATAAAAAATAAAATAAACTCTGAATCTAATATCTAACGTAAGTCTAATACAACAAAATAAAATAAAATCTGAAAACATAACAGCATGAGAGTCATTATGGTTAGATGTATAAAATTAATTATATGAAAAAAATAATATAAAAAACATAATATAAAAATAAAGGTATATTAAGAACCATCACATGAATTACCTGGTTTTGCATATAAATTTTGCGGATTATGTAGTTTCAAATGTTCGGAATCTACATCAAAATTAGTACAATTAATGCCTTTAGCTTGAAAACTTGATCTTACTGTACATATCGCGGAAACAGCCTTGTTTGATAATCGATTTCTTTTTTTATTTTTAACATCATTAACAATAGAAAAAATTCGTTCGGCTTCTGCATTTGAGTGTGGAAAAGAAAGGACTGTTTCGACTAATGACTCTAAATTTGGAAACATTTTCTCGTCGTTAAAATTTTTAAATTCTAATATTTTTTTCCACATTAAATCTATTTCAAAAGACTCTAATTCTTTTTTTTCTTCATTATTAAAAACGGATAGTAAAATTGTCCACTCGAAAGCTAATTGTGTCACATCAATGTGTCCTATACGCGTTGCTATTAAGTCTTTAAATTGGATTCTACTTTCATTGTAAAGCGCAATTTTCGGCTGTAAAAACATTAATTGTTGAAAAACAATATCATTGTATGGCAAACGTTTTAACATTTCGCAAATGGCAGTTATATAAAACTGTAAACAAGTTAATTTAATTTCTTGCGCGCATTCTGAAGGTAATGTTTGTAAAAAACTTTCACATTCGGGTCCAACATTAATATCATTAATATTTCGAAAATTATTTTCATCTTCTACGTTAAAATCAACAATATTTTCTAAAACTTTTGGGATAACAACATTTGACGCTATTTCGCGAATTAATCGATGGCTGTTTTCGAACAAAGTATGGATCAACACTTTACGCGATTGAAAAAGAGCATTAAAGTTATTTAAAAAATTTAACGAATATTTTAAAAATAATAAATACGCTTTAATAAAATGGTCATTCAATTGACTTAAAATTATTTCCGCAGATTTTAATTTATCTTCTACCACAGCCAAAACAAAATAATTTTTTAAAACATCCCAATTATTTAATAATCTAACAATACATTTATGTAATACTAACCACCGAGTATTCGACAATTTTAAAATTTTATTTCTTTCCACGTTGAAATAATCTTGAAATTCACCTAAAATTGCGCATCTCTTTGCACTACCTGAGATATAATTAGCAATTCCTCGAAGCAAATTTTCACAAGATTCGGGAAGTTTTTCACAAGCTCTACTTGCTATAAGCGCGGATGAATGGCAAATACAATTTAATACAACAAGACTCGGAATTTCTAATTTTAAACGCGACATAAAAGAATTATTGCATCCAATCATTACAGAGGCATTATCACTTGCCATTCCAACAATATTTTGTAAAGGAATTTTATTTTTATCAAGCATACTTTTAAAAATTTCAAAAATTTTGTTCGCGGAACAATCTGTTGCATCTAATGCTAATAGATCTAATAATTGCGTTGTTACTCTTTTTGTTAAAGGTGAAACATATTGTACAAGAACACACATAACTTTAGTTTCGGAAATATCGGTACTTTCGTCTATTAAAATGGAAAATTTCGAATTTTGAATATATTTAATAAGTTCTTGCACTTCGCGCTTTGCAATTACTTTGGTAACAATGTTTGTACATTTATCTCGAGCTAGTGAAAGATCTGACACAACTTCAGGCTCTGCACAGATATCTTTCAACAGTGGAATTAAATGATCCGCGGAATAAAAAGAAATATTATGTTCAGCAAAATATGCTGCTAATTTTATCTCTGCGCGTTTCACTTTTTCCGTATGTGATAAAACGACTCTATTATTACTGTCTAAAATATTGACATTTAAATTTTCTTTATTTATATTTAATTGTTCTAAATGTGAGACCGATTGTGAATGCCGAATTAAATTTGCTTTAAAACATGTGATGGTTTTATTGCATGCAAGACATAAAGCTAAATCTTTCGTAGGATGGCGAGCTAACCATCCTTTAAAAATATTTTCATCTAACCATGATGATTGGAAATGTCTAACTCTCGATTTTTTAGCTCCTTTTTGAATAAAACCGTCCATCTTACAATTTATAATAATAAACACTTACCTTATATGATCCTATTTATCTTCTTATCGATCCTCCTATTGATCTTTCTTGTCCTCCTCCTGTCATGGCGATAGCGTCCCGCCAAAACTGTACACGTTATTACACATATACTTATATTGCTTATTACGTTACTGTAGTCAACTGTGACGTCACGATTGCTCATGCGCAGAACCACACATGCGCGCGCACGGAATCCCTAATCGGAACACTGGTCCATTATTGTTTTATCTATAATTCTTCCATTGGCATCTGGATGTACGAATAACACAGCATCTGAGAAAAAAACATTAGACAATATTTAATTTATTTTTAATACAGTCATAACAGTTTCTGACTGAAAAATCTTTAGTCGTTTTATAAAAGGAAAGAGAAATCTACATATCGCCATGCTATTACATTTCTGTAATATTTCAATAAATAAAAATTGAAAAAAGAATTATACCTTTGACAACTTTGCACATGTTTGTAGGAGAAAAAGCAAGTTTTTGTTCCTTTCCTTTTTGTTTTCTTCCTTTATAACTGTAGAGACTGCCAACTGCGCGTGTGAGCAATTTTTTCATAATACGATCAACACATTCTTGAACTGATGTTCCACCTTCAGTGGAAAGTCTTTTGGTCTGAAAATGTTTCACATTTTCTTCAATCCCAAAAATTTATTGTAAAAGAATATTTTATGGTTTGCTGTGGAAACCACTGAATGGATTTCAAATCTGTACTTACTAGGTACTCCATTTGTGCTTCGGATGAAGCTAAACATTTTTCCATTTTCTCTGCTGCACTGATATTTTCAAGAGGTATTTGTGGCATTCCTTCAGGATGAGATACAATTGTTCCTTTATTCCTGAGTCGTTGCACTATTTCCTCCAATAATATTCCATGATTACGTTGAGTTTCCTTTATAATCTTCACTATATAAACTAGATTTTTTACCATATCTGCAATGATAATAGTAATGGAAGATAAATTAGTATTCACACACCACAAATCCTTAAGAGGTCAAATTTGTAAGATATTACCCATGCCAGTGGTCTTTTTTGATTCAACTTGATTATCATGATCAGAATCTACATTGCTGTCATGACTGCTACTATGAATACGTTCAGCATCATAGTTATTCTTTTGTAAATTCTGAACATTACTGTCTTGTAGATCAGATTTGCTTACGCTAGAATCAGCAATATTACTATAGCTAAGAGATGAAGATGAGGCAACTGTACTGACAGATGGATTAGAAACTAGAGACTGAGATGCACTCATATTAATTTCTGCAATAATATTATTTAATATTAACAAAATAGAGGTACTGCACTACACAATCTACATAATGCAAATACATCAAACAGAAAAAAAGTACGAATAAATAAAAACAATACAGTAAAAAAACTTTAAAGATTTTTGGATGAAAATTAAATAACATTCACTCAAAAGCACAAAATTCTTACAAATAAACTTACTTTGTTTTAACGGTGAGGGTGAAGCAGAATGTGCTCTATTCTGATTTAAAATACATTGCTTTGAAGGAGAAGGTGGTGTCGAATGAGCTCTTGCTTTTCGGTTACAAATATGTTTCTTCAAAGGTGTAATTAAAGGAGATTTTTTCTTAGTTTCACGACGAGAAGTATTCTGCTTTAAAGGTAAAGCAGTATCTGTTCTATCTTCTAAATTGGAAGTCCTCTGCATTGAAGGTGAAGCGGAAGATGCTTTAGCTGATTCACGAGATATCTCTGTGGAAATCTGTTTAGGAGATTTGTCCATCATGCTTGTACTCTTGCTCGTATCCATGCTTGTATTGCATTTCCGAAGAGGTAGCCCTGAAAAAAACATGTTTAGTAATATTACAACAACAATAATAATATGCATGTCAAATATAATCCAATGAATTTATTAACTTACTTTGCTTCAGTTCTGGTGCAGACATAAGCTCTGCTCTAAGTACTTGTTTCTTAACTCGAGAGATCTTTTTAAATAACTTGTCTTTCTTTAACGCATGTGAGCAGTTAGATACTTTTTTTGACGTCTTTTGTACACTTTTCTTAATCGAACATGTTTGACTTTTGGTCTTTGAACACACTTGATCCATTTTTGATTCATTATCATTGTCTAAAAATGAAATAACAGGAGGTGCCTTAACAGATGCCTTTTTGGGTGAAAGATCATCTTCCTCATTGTCCTCATAAACTGTTCGTTTAATATGACGCCCTCTTGAAGATTTGAGGGACTCTTCCTTGTTTGATTCCAAGTCTGATGTGACTTCAGATTTATGAAGTCCAAATCGAGCATCTTTGTATGTATCTGCACACAGAATGAATTGTTAGTTTAATGTTAAACAAAATACTTTAAAAAGTGACGTACTTATAGTATTTAACACGAACATTAGGATTAGACATACTGTACTCGTGAAGAATTCGTAAAAAGGTACACTTCATATAACCTGCACCAGGCTCTTGCTGTGATATTATAGCTTTCTGAATTGCAAAATCGCTTTTTAGATGACAAGGCCACCAGCATTTCTTGTCTGGCAAAAGCCATGATTTCAATACAATTGCTGTTTGTGGTTTTTCACCTGTACACTCAGGTGGAAATTCTACCACAGCATACAAATAATCTAAAAATAGAAATTATATACAAGTTTAGCTTAAAACAATTAATCTAATTTTAAAATACCATGGAGAACAAAAAAGAACAAAAAAAAGAACAAAAGACTTACACTTTTTAAAAAGAATATTCTAGGTAGCAACAAATCAATGCCAAATAAAAAAACAAATATCAAGAGACACGGTAGTGTCTTGCGTCGAGTTCATCTCTCTAGCAAGACGCGCGCCGTGTCTCTTTACGCGAGACGGGAAATTGAGACCAGTTCAGATTATTTCATATTATTATATTACGATAACCGCTGAACGGATCGAGCTCTTATTAGGCTTAATCGATAGCTTATGTTCGAATTATATAGTAAAAGTGTCTTTATTTTTACTCTACGAGCTGTAGAAGTGGAAATATCGCGATATATAATTCTAAAATCGTGAAAATACGATTAAGAAACGTCCACGTCGTGGTCATCATCAAACAATATATATAGAACAAAATTTGGCGTCCGACTGCCGCTGTCGACATCAGATGGCGGAGGCGCTGACGCCTGGCGCTTCGTAATTGACATATACATGTCAAACATATACATGTCAAATTAAGAGACACGGTAGTGTCTTGCGTCGATTATTGATATGAATAAATTGTTATCAATAAATTAATATATACATGTCAAACATATCCATGTCAAATTATTATTGATATGAATAAATTGTTATCAATAAATTAATAATAATTACTTTTATTTACAGCAGTCATATTAATAAATAATATAATATAACATAATGAGAGAAAATAATCTTCTGCATAGTCATATAATTATGATTATATGATATTTCTACAATCATTCTTGACTATGCAGCAAATATATAAATCTATGATTGCAGAAATACTATATAATCAATTATGTGGCTACGCAGAAGATTCTCTCTCTCACATTATGTTATATTATTGTTGTATTATTTATTATTATGACTACGCTGCAAATATATAAACTTTTACATAATATGTACTACTATGGAATGATACAGCAGGAAATGGAAAAGAACCAGAAATAAAATGGTTTGTGATTTCAGAAACGGTGCACCATAAAAATATAAAACTTGTACTGTTAGATAAAATTTCTACAAAGATTAATTTAACGTATAATAATAATTTTTAAAAATCACCCCTTGGGGGTGAAAGCTAATATTTCAAAAACGGTGCACCACAAAAATATAAAACATGTACTATTAGTTATGACTTGTAGAAAGACTAATTAAGCGTATAATAATAATTTTTAAAAACAACCCCTTGGGGGTGAAATCTAATATTTCAGAAACGGTGCACCACAAAAATATAAAATCTGTACTGTTAGTTATGACTTGTAGAAAGACTAATTAAGCGTATAATAACAATTTTTAAAAACCACCCCTTGGGGGTGAAATCTAATATTTCAGAAACGGTATACCACAAAAATATAAAACCTATGCCGTTAGTTAAGGTTTCTACAAAGACTAATTAGCGTATAATAATAATTTTTAAAAACCACCCCTTAGGGGTGAAATCTAATATTTCAGAAACGGTGCACCACAAAAATATAAAACCTGTACTATTAGTTATGACTTGTAGAAAGACTAATTAAGTGTATAATAACAATTTTTAAAAACCACCCTTTGGGGGTGAAATCTAATATCAGAAACGGTATACCACAAAAATATAAAACCTGTGCCGTTAGTTAAGGTTTCTACGAAGACTAATTTAGCGTATAATAATAATTCTTAAAAACCACCCCTTGGGGGTAAAATCTAATATTTTAGAAACGGTGCACCACAAAAATATAAAATCTGTACTGTTAGTTATGACTTCTAGAAAGACTAATTAAGCGTATAATAACAATTTTTAAAAACCACCCCTTGGGGGTGAAATATAATATTTCAGAAACGGTGCACCACAAAAATATAAAACCTGTACTATTAGTTATGACTTGTAGAAAGACTAATTTGGCGTATAATAATAATTTTTAAAAACCACCCCTTGGAGGTGAAATCTAATATTTCAGAAACGGTGCACCACAAAAATATAAAACCTGTACTATTAGTTATGACTTGTAGAAAGACTAATTTGGCGTATAATAATAATTTTTAAAAACCACCTCTTGGAGGTGAAATCTAATATTTCAGAAACGGTGCACCACAAAAATATAAAACCTGTACTATTAGTTATGACTTGTAGAAAGACTAATTAAGCGTATAATAACAATTTTTGAAAACCACCCCTTGGGGGTGAAAACTAATATCAGAAACGGTATACCACAAAAACATAAAACTTGTGCCATTAGTTAAGGTTTCTACAAAGACTAATTTACCGTATAATAATAATTTCTAAAAACCACCCCTTAGGGGTGAAATCTAATATTTCAGAAACGGTGCACCACAAAAATATAAAACCTGTACTATTAGTTATGACTTGTAGAAAGACTAATTAAGTGTATAATAACAATTTTTAAAAACCACCCTTTGGGGGTGAAATCTAATATTTTAGAAATGGTGCACCACAAAAATATAAAATCTGTACTGTTAGTTATGACTTCTAGAAAGACTAATTAAGCGTATAATAACAATTTTTAAAAACCACCCCTTGGGGGTGAAATATAATATTTCAGAAACGGTGCACCACAAAAATATAAAACCTGTACTATTAGTTATGACTTGTAGAAAGACTAATTTGGCGTATAATAATAATTTTTTAAAACCACCCCTTGGAGGTGAAATCTAATATTTCAGAAACGGTGCACCACAAAAATATAAAACCTGTATTATTAGTTATGACTTGTAGAAAGACTAATTAAGCGTATAATAACAATTTTTGAAAACCACCCCTTGGGGGTGAAAACTAATATCAGAAACGGTATACCACAAAAACATAAAACTTGTGCCATTAGTTAAGGTTTCTACAAAGACTAATTTAGCGTATAATAATAATTTCTAAAAACCACCCCTTGTGAATAAAACCTAATATTTCAGTAACGGTATACCACAAAAACATAAAACCTGTGCCGTTAGTTAAGGTTTCTACAAAGACTAATTTACCGTATAATAACAATTTTTAAAAACCACCCCTTGGGGGTGAAATCTAATATTTCAGAAACGGTATACCACAAAAATATAAAACCTATGCCGTTAGTTAAGGTTTCTACAAAGACTAATTAGCGTATAATAATAATTTTTAAAAACCACCCCTTAGGGGTGAAATCTAATATTTCAGAAACGGTGCACCACAAAAATATAAAACCTGTACTATTAGTTATGACTTGTAGAAAGACTAATTAAGTGTATAATAACAGTTTTTAAAAACCACCCTTTGGGGGTGAAATCTAATATCAGAAACGGTATACCACAAAAATATAAAACCTGTGCCGTTAGTTAAGGTTTCTACAAAGACTAATTTAGCGTATAATAATAATTCTTAAAAACCACCCCTTGGGGGTGAAATCTAATATTTTAGAAACGGTGCACCACAAAAATATAAAATCTGTACTGTTAGTTATGACTTCTAGAAAGACTAATTAAGCGTATAATAACAATTTTTAAAAACCACCCCTTGGGGGTGAAATATAATATTTCAGAAACGGTGCACCACAAAAATATAAAATCTGTACTGTTAGTTATGACTTCTAGAAAGACTAATTAAGCGTATAATAACAATTTTGAAAAACCACCCCTTGGGGGTGAAATATAATATTTCAGAAACGGTGCACCACAAAAATATAAAACCTGTACTATTAGTTATGACTTGTAGAAAGACTAATTTGGCGTATAATAATAATTTTTAAAAACCACCCCTTGGAGGTGAAATCTAATATTTCAGAAACGGTGCACCACAAAAATACAAAACCTGTACTATTAGTTATGACTTGTAGAAAGACTAATTAAGCGTATAATAACAATTTTTGAAAACCACCCCTTGGGGGTGAAAACTAATATCAGAAACGGTATACCACAAAAACATAAAACTTGTGCCATTAGTTAAGGTTTCTACAAAGACTAATTTAGCGTATAATAATAATTTCTAAAAACCACTCCTTGTGAATGAAACCTAATATTTCAGTAACGGTATACCACAAAAACATAAAACCTGTGCCGTTAGTTAAGGTTTCTACAAAGACTAATTTACCGTATAATAACAATTTTTAAAAACCACCCCTTGGGGGTGAAATCTAATATTTCAAAGACGTAGTCACAAAAATATAAAATCTATGCCGTTAGTTGAGGTTTCTACAAAGACTAATTTAGCGTATAATAATAATTTTTAAAAACCACCCCTTGAAGGTGAAATCTAATATTTTAGAAACGGTGCACCACAGAAATATAAAACCTGTACTGTTAGTTATGACTTGTAGAAAGACTAATTTACCGTACAGTAACAATTTTCAAAAATAAAATATTATCCCTAAAAATAATTTACTAATATTTTCCCCCAAAAAATAATTTACAGGAAGCATATAAAATTTGACAAAAAGATGTGAAATCCCTCTAAAAAAAACCTTGCAAAGGTAAAAAAAATACGCCAAGTACATAAAAAATATTTCGCTTTGTATACAACAAAACGTTTAATAAAAAAAATGTCCCTAAGAATAATTTACAAAAATTATCCCCCAAAAATTAATTTGTAGAAAGGATATAAAATTTTACAAAAAGATGTAATATCCCTCTAAAAAAAACCTTACAAAGGTTAAAAAAATACGCCAAGTATATAAAAAATATTCTACCTTATATGCAACAAAATGTTTAATGAAAAAAGTCCTAAAAATAATTTATAATAATTTTCCCTTACAAAACCATTTTTCTGAAAAACAAAACCTCAACAAATAATTATCATAAAAAAATATAAAAAAATAAAATATCAAAACTAAATAGGAAATCAATAATTACTATTAGCCAAGTACCTAAGAGCAATTTGCAAATTTGATATAATACTTGCCATGAAATCAATTTTACATTGTAGAAATATTATACATAAATTCTCCCTAAAAAATTAAAACGCATTTTATATTTATTCAGACAAACTTGATTTTTAAAATATTTAAAATCAACACTAAATGAGAATTAGGATTCTTTTAATTCCTAAAACATTTTTTATATAATGTATATAATTTAAGAAAAAACGTTTTACGCAAGTTTTAAATCGCACAGTCTTTAAATCGAAGTAAGTTATGAAAACTGGCGTGCCCGGATCGTTTACATTATAAACAAATATATCCCCAATAAAATGTAAAATCTTAGACATTATACAATTAAATATTAAATCTGTGCTTGATTACGATCTGGGCACGCCAAGTTTTCATAACTTACTTCGATTTAAAGACTGTGCGATTTAAAACTTGCGTAAAACGTTTTTTTCTTAAATTATATACATTATATAAAAAATGTTTTAGGAATTAAAAGAATCCTAATTCTCATTTAGTGTTGATTTTAAATATTTTAAAAATCAAGTTTGTCTGAATAAATATAAAATGCGTTTTAATTTTTTAGGGAGAACTTATGTATAATATTTTTACAATGTAAAATTGATTTCATGGCAAGTATTATATCAAATTTGCAAATTGCTCTTAGGTACTTGGCTAATAGTAATTATTGATTTCCTATTTAGTTTTGATATTTTATTTTTTTATATTTTTTTATGATAATTATTTGTTGAGGTTTTGTTTTTCAGAAAAATGGTTTTGTAAGGGAAAATTATTATAAATTATTTTTAGGACTTTTTTCATTAAACATTTTGTTGCATATAAGGTAGAATATTTTTTATGTACTTGGCGTATTTTGTTAACCTTTGTAAGGTTTTTTTAGAGGTATAAGTATGTGCAGAGAAGGAACATCTAATATTTGGATCGAAGCTAATGATGCTCAAGTTAAGAAAAAACAATGGCCTAGAGGTGGTAAAAATGTTTGTTTACTTTTCCTACGAAGAATGTCTAATAAGTAATATATAAATATATCCAATATGATAAAATTAATAATTTAAATATCTGTAGTAGGCAAGAAAGACCGTCACGTTTTGAAAAAGTATGACGGGGTGTTTATTTAAAAATGTATAATAAATACGTACTATAAAAAAATAATATTCATAAAAAATTTATAAAATATATAATGCATACATTTTTAATACATAAAAAGTGATATTCTTAAAAAATACATTTAAAGAAAAGTTAAACTTAAATATCTGTAAAAAACGATCATATAATATTTAAATATCTATAGTAAGCAAGCGAGATCGTCACACATTTTGATATAGTATGACGGGGGTGGTGGTGGGTTTATTTTTAAAAATGTTTAATAAATATTATGAAATATAATAATTATCAAAAATTAAATTTAAAATACATAATTTTTTATACAAAAAGAAGTGATATCCCTAAAAAAATACCTTTTAAAAAAAGGTAAAGAAAAAGCGTCGAGTTCATCTAAAAACTATCTCACAAAAAATAGCTATCACAAAAACTAGCTACCTTTATTTACAAAAAGTACTGATATAAAAATTGCGTCAAGTTGGGGTGCAATTTCACTTTAAGTTTGTTAGTGTTATAAAATTTTATACATATGTGCTTTTATATAATTCGCTGCTGACAAATAGGTAGAAGTTCCGTTTAAAATCTACATTACATTTTTGTCATAAAGAAGAATATTTTTGTTAGAGTTGAATCAATTTTTTAAAATAAAAGATTACGTCAAATGATTTTTAAATTTTCTAGAAAATTAAAATAAGATTAAAAAACTTATTTAAAAATTAAAAATTCAAAAAAATGAAAGATTACGTCAATAATTTTTCAATCTTCTACAAAAATAAAATAAAAGAACAAATTTTTTAAAAATTAAAAATTAAAAAAAATATAAATTAAAAAAATTTTAAATAAAAAAACTCGGCGCTACCTAGTAATTATTGAAATAATGTTAATATGTAATTGTTCATTTATTATTATTGCCAATCAAATTGGTAGCGCGCCGAGTTTTTTTATTTAAAATTTTTTTAATTTATATTTTTTTTAATTTTTAATTTTTAAAAAAATTTGTTCTTTTATTTTATTTTTGTAGAAGATTGAAAAATTATTCACGTAATCTTTCATTTTTTTGAATTTTTAATTTTTAAATAAGTTTTTTAATCTTATTTTAATTTTCTAGAAAATTTAAAAATCATTTGACGTAATCTTTTATTTTAAAAAATTGATTCAACTCTAACAAAAATATTCTTCTTTATGACAAAAATGTAATGTAGATTTTAAACGGAACTTCTACCTATTTGTCAGCAGCGAATTATATAAAAGCACATATGTATAAAATTTTATAACACTAACAAACTTAAAGTGAAATTGCACCCCAACTTGACGCAATTTTTATATCAGTACTTTTTGTAAATAAAGGTAGCTAGTTTTTGTGATAGCTATTTTTTGTGAGATA
>JALHBL010000822.1:0-82500 GCA_023638675.1 Camponotus pennsylvanicus
AATAACAAAGACGGACCGTTATAATTTTAAAAATTAGACGCAAAGATAAATAACATGAAAAGAAATAAAACTAATATGAAAAGGTTCATAAATTAATAAATTAATGATCTTCGGAATAAAAGCTGGGATGTGATTAGCAAATGAGATAAACATTCGCTAAATGGGATGAGGCTCGACAAAACGTATAATAAAAAGAAAAGATTCGCAAAAAAAAAAACGCAGAAACAAAAGCTAAGATATAACTGAAAAATTCCTAAAACGCTCACCAAAAACGCTTAAAAAAGCAGAAAGGAGTTAACCAAAAATAGGTCCATCTCAAGAGCGAAGAAGCGTCGGAACTCCTGTATCGATGGATCGAAAGTTCGAACAGTAATAAGACGCGCGACGAAATATTGAAGCCAGCTGTTAAAGGGGGAGGGGATAAAGGAGATGGAAGAAAAGGGGGGGGGAGAAGGAGAAAATGAGATAGGAAGAGAAGGAAAGGGTAAGGAATAAAAGAGAATGAAAGATAAGATGGACTAAATATATAAAGGAGTTAAGCTAATTTTTTTAAAATAGGAAAGTAAGAGCTATCCAACAGATCTGTATCCTCTTTAACGTTAATACTGTTAGATTGATGTTTGATATGCAACATTTCAGAAACCAGTCTTTTGGTGTAATGTGATTCATTGTCTAATATAGAGACGTTATTCCAATCGAATTCATGACCAGTCAATCTATGCTCCGAAACAACTGTTAAATTAGCTGAGGGATTATCCATGTTAGAACGATGTTCTTTAATACGAGTAATTAGTTGTCTCTTAGTCTGTCCTACGTAAGAGGCATTATAGTCAAGGCAATTGATTCTGTAGACTACATTAGTTTTTTGTTCGTTAGGTAGAGGATCCTTATGTACTTTGATGAAACGATTTAATTTATTAAGGATGAGGAAAGCTAAATTTTTATTGAGATGATGTGACAGAGGTATAAATTTAGGAGCTATGTTTTCTATGAAGGGGATCACAAAGTAGGAAGGGGGAGGGGAAGGATCAGATGTGGAAAGACAAGGAGAGGTCGACGAAGGAAGAGAGTTGACTGAATTAGGAATAGAGAAAATTAGTTTGTGGATTCTATTGTTTATAACCTTAAAAATTAAACTGAGAGGATAACCATTTTCAATTAAAATTTTAACGATGAAATGAAGATTCTTTTCATGGAACTGCGGGTGCGAGACATGGAACACCTTATCTGTTAAGCTTACAATAATGCCCTTCTTATGAGCCATAGGGTGGTGTGAATTAAAATTTAAGAAACGTCCTGAAAAAGTAGGTTTTCGGTACCAGTCAGTTACGATTTTATTGTCTTGAATAATAAGAGAAACGTCAAGAAAACTCAATGATCCATTATGTTCGATTTCAACTGTAAATTGAATTCTATGATGGAAAGAATTAAAGATTTTTTTGATATCAGAAATGAGTGTGAGAGGAGCAGCCGATATAATGTCATCGACGTATCTAAAATAGAAAGGAACACTACAAGGCAATTGTTTGAGTGCTTTCTCCTCTAAATCACACATCACTATGTCAGCCAGAATCGGAGACAGTGGAGAACCCATTGGTGTGCCGAATGTTTGCTTGTAGATGACATTATCAAAAGTAAAAAAAAGTAGAATTCATTACCAGCTTCACACCTCTAATGAACTCATGAAACGGAAGAGAGCAGCCCTTTCTTATATGGTGCCATCTCTTAGCCAACCCTCCCACTGCTAAATCTAGAGGTATGTTGGTGAACAGAGAAATCACATCCAATGAAAAAGGCTTAAATTTTCGTCAAAGGGTCGATCCTGCATAAGTTTAGTAAGGTTAAAGCTATTAGTAACGTGACTTGAAGGATTGGGGATATTTTTATAGATGAGATTATGTAAAAATAAAGCAAAGGAATGTAAGGGACTTCCTATAGAAGAGACTATAATTCTAAGCGGAATGCCAAGTTTATGTAACTTAGGCAGGCCGTAAGCCCGTGGTAAGGTTCCTGCACTAGTTTTAAGAGACTTTGCTTTAATATTAGTAATATAATTTTTATCAACCCAATTCTTCAACAATGTTTTTAGATTGTTATTTAGACTGTTCAATGGATTTCTGTCTATAATCTGGTATGTGTTCAAATCCTGTAACATTTCTTTCATTTTGTTTTTATATATAGATTGGTCAAGACAAACAGTAACGTTACTTTTATCGGCTTTGGTGAAGAGTAAGGTAGGGTGGTCTGCAAGGAATTTTTTTGTTTTAACAATCCTACTTTGAATCATTTTATCAAAACTAGAGGGAACCGATCTTGAGGAGAGAAAGCCCTCTAAAATATGTATCGTATGGTTACGAACATCAGTGGCCACATCTGGATGTACACCGCGAAAATTTTTTTCCATGTTTTTAATATATTCGTGGACAACATAATTTTTTTGAGGAGCAGAAACAGGCACACTAAACTTCTCCCCAAGCTGAAGCAAAGATATGACATCTTCAGGAATCACTGTGGAAGATAGATTTTTAAACCAATTAGGTTTTAATGTAAAAAAATTTTTTTCAATGTCGAGACAAGAAGTAAGAGAGAGGTAATTTGAAGGATGGAGGGACAGATAATAAGATTCGAAGGTTGAAGGTGAAGAGATGGGTTGACAAGAGTATTGGGGAAGGAAGGAGTGAGACGAAGATTTTACAGCTGAACGGAGCTTCGAACAGTAATGTGAACGTTTGTCGCTTGGAGGAATCGACACGTGGTAACAAATCGCATCAATGTCATGCATAATATTTTCTTCGTGTTTCCCAATTAGCCAGTTAAATTTGCTTTCCATAACACGATTCTGTTTATGTTGAAAAAATATAAAAAAGCGTGATTGGTAATTGAAAAACTGAGACAATAATTTCCGCGGAAAAAAGTTACATAGTTTGCAATGTGACATACGTCTGAATTTATGTAGAGACGTCAATTTACGATGTGCATCTTCAATTTCAAGAAAAAGAGATTTATAAAGGAAAGCAGAAGTAACCTTATTGTGTGAGATCCTAATTCTGTTGTTAAAAAACTTAAGAGACGTGTTAATCTTATTGTTACGTAAATGCGCTGGTAAAACCTTGTGTTGTTTGCACATTTTAAGAAACCACAGTTGAGACCTGCAAGTAATGATACTCTTAGAGATATTCATCCAACTCTTCAACAGTCGTTTGCCCTCAGTGCCAAAATGATGTTCAATATATATAAAAAAATCGTTGTTAGAAAAATTATTGAAACGCATTATTTGGACCTGCGTAAATTAAACAAATTAAAAAACAAATAGATAGTTTAAGGTTCAGTGTATAACAAATAAAAAATATAATTAAAAATTACGGGTCGATGAACCGAAATCGCGTATCTTGTGGCGACAAACTAAAGAAACTGCACCTATATATTATTTTGGCAAAGATGGAAAAAACTGTGAAAATAACATATGGATCAAGTGCAAGATTTATTGACAAACGTTTCTACCCTATTCGGGTTCTCTTCAGTGAAAAAAAATTATTAGTTAATTGACAAACGCAAACAAAAGAGTCGAGTGGTACAAAACATTATTCGCATGTAAAAGTCGCAAAACTACAATACAATAAAAGTGTCACTGCGCATCCGAGATTAACTTATGTCTGTGAATGTGTGCAGACATGACGCTCAAAAATTATTAATAATAACTTGTGAATTGACAATAATGGGGTTGCCGGTATATAAAAGTATCAGAACGCATAAAAGACATCGACACATTTGTGTACGCAAAGGAGACAATACCTAATCGGTGTACATGTGCAAACATGGCACTTATCTTAGGCGTTGAACTGTCTCAAAAAAGGATTGTTCCCCGATAAAAAAGCCAGGCAAAATCCAGGAATCTTAATTAATCAGATGTCAAGAGTCAGTAATCTTTATGTGGTCCTGAAAATTATCGTTGGAAATCTGTGAAAAAATTACAAAACAAAAGGAGTCAAAAAGCTTCAACCTACAAGTCAACAGATGTCACAAACATATTACGTTATGTACCGCAAAAATAAACAATAAATAGTCTCTTTTATAGGAAGTCCCTTACATTCCTTTGCTTTATTTTTACATAATCTCATCTATAAAAATATCCCCAATCCTTCAAGTCACGTTACTAATAGCTTTAACCTTACTAAACTTATGCAGGATCGGCCCTTTGACGAAAATTTAAGCCTTTTTTCATTGGATGTGATTTCTCTGTTCACCAACATACCTCTAGACTTAGCAGTGGGAGGGTTGGCTAAGAGATGGCACCATATAAGAAAGGGCTGCTCTCTTCCGTTTCATGAGTTCATTAGAGGTGTGAAGCTGGTAATGAATTCTACTTTTTTTACTTTTGATAATGTCATCTACAAGCAAACAAGCACACCAATGGGTTCTCCACTGTCTCCGATTCTGGCTGACATAGTGATGTGTGATTTAGAGGAGAAAGCACTCAAACAATTGCCTTGTAGTGTTCATTTCTATTTTAGATACGTCGATGACATTATATCGGCTGCTCCTCTCACACTCATTTCTGATATCAAAAAAATCTTTAATTCTTTCCATCATAGAATTCAATTTACAGTTGAAATCGAACATAATGGATCATTGAGTTTTCTTGACGTTTCTCTTATTATTCAAGACAATAAAATCGTAACTGACAGGTACCGAAAACCTACTTTTGCAGGACGTTTCTTAAATTTTAATTCACACCACCCTATGGCTCATAAGAAGGGCATTATTGTAAGCTTAACAGATAAAGTGTTCCATGTCTCGCACCCGCAGTTCCATGAAAAGAATCTTCATTACATCGTTAAAATTTTAATTGAAAATGGTTATCCTCTCAGTTTAATTTTTAAGGTTATAAACAATAGAATCCACAAACTAATTTTCTCTATTCCTAATTCAGTCAACTCTCTTCCTTCGTCGACCTCTCCTTGTCTTTCCACATCTGATCCTTCCCCTCCCCCTTCCTACTTTTTGATCCCCTTCATAGAAAACATAGCTCCTAAATTTATACCTCTGTCACATCATCTCAATAAAAATTTAGCTTTCCTCATCCTTAATAAATTAAATCGTTTCATCAAAGTACATAAGGATCCTCAAGGTACCTAACGAACAAAAAACTAATGTAGTCTACAGAATCAATTGCCTTGACTGTAATGCCTCTTACGTAGGACAGACTAAGAGATAACTAATTACTCGTATTAAAGAACATCGTTCTAACATGGATAATCCCTCAGCTAATTTAACAGTTGTTTCGGAGCATAGATTGACTGGTCATGAATTCGATTGGAATAACGTCTCTATATTAGACAATGAACCACATTACACCAAAAGACTGGTTTCTGAAATGTTGCATATCAAACATCAATCTAACAGTATTAACATTAAAGAGGATACAGATCTGTTGGATAGCTCTTACTTTCCTATTTTAAAAAAATTAGCTTAACTCCTTTATATATTTAGTCCATCTTATCTTTCATTCTCTTTTATTCCTTACCCTTTCCTTCTCTTCCTATCTCATTTTCTCCTTCTCCCCCCCTTTTCTTCCATCTCCTTTATCCCCTCCCCCTTTAACAGCTGGCTTCAATATTTCGTCGCGCGTCTTATTACTGTTCGAACTTTCGATCCATCGATACAGGAGTTTCGACGCTTCTTCGCTCTTGAGACCTATTTTTGGTTAACTCCTTTCTGCTTTTTTAAGCGTTTTTGGTGAGCGTTTTAGGAATTTTTCAGTTATATCTTAGCTTTTGTTTCTGCGTTTTTTTTTTTTGCGAATCTTTTCTTTTTATTATACGTTTTGTCGAGCCTCATCCCATTTAGCGAATGTTTATCTCATTTGCTAATCACATCCCAGCTTTTATTCCGAAGATCATTAATTTATTAATTTATGAACCTTTTCATATTAGTTTTATTTCTTTTCATGTTATTTATCTTTGCGTCTAATTTTTAAAATTATAACGGTCCGTCTTTGTTATTTTATTTTTGCGGTACATAACGTAATATGTTTGTGACATCTGTTGACTTGTAGGTTGAAGCTTTTTGACTCCTTTTGTTTTGTAATTTTTTCACAGATTTCCAACGATAATTTTCAGGACCACATAAAGATTACTGACTCTTGACATCTGATTAATTAAGATTCCTGGATTTTGCCTGGCTTTTTTATCGGGGAACAATCCTTTTTTGAGACAGTTCAACGCCTAAGATAAGTGCCATGTTTGCACATGTACACCGATTAGGTATTGTCTCCTTTGCGTATACAAATGTGTCGATGTCTTTTATGCGTTCTGATACTTTTATATACCGGCAACCCCATTATTGTCAATTCACAAGTTATTATTAATAATTTTTGAGCGTCATGTCTGCACACATTCACAGACATAAGTTAATCTCGGATGCGCAGTGACACTTTTATTGTATTGTAGTTTTGCGACTTTTACATGCGAATAATGTTTTGTACCACTCGACTCTTTTGTTTGCGTTTGTCAATTAACTAATAATTTTTTTTCACTGAAGAGAACCCGAATAGGGTAGAAACGTTTGTCAATAAATCTTGCACTTGATCCATATGTTATTTTCACAGTTTTTTCCATCTTTGCCAAAATAATATATAGGTGCAGTTTCTTTAGTTTGTCGCCACAAGATACGCGATTTCGGTTCATCGACCCGTAATTTTTAATTATATTTTTTATTTGTTATACACTGAACCTTAAACTATCTATTTGTTTTTTAATTTGATGAATTAAATTTTATATTATATTTTTTTTAAATTTATATATTATGTAAATTTAAAATTTTTTAAAATTTGCATCGTACTATGCGTATATATATACGGTTTAATAGAAGTTTATGTGGAAACAAAAAGTAAGTTTTTGAGATTTTATCACACTATACGTATGAAGTTTAAATATTGATAACGAATTGAAATAATTTACATTTTTTAAGAATATTTATATTTGTGAGTATGATTAATCAATTTGCTCATTACTATTAAAGATGTCCTAAATAAACTTGCATACGTTATTTGAAATCGAATACTGCATACTGCAGCGTGAAATCGAGCAATTATGTATCTAAAAGATGTATGTATCTACATTTTTTATATTAGATAAATAATTGGTCAATCTCTTCGTGAATATGTATTTTGTGCATTATGTAACTATGCAAATACTATACTATTATGCAATACATTATATATTTATATATTTATATATTATATATTATATATATTATATATTATATATTTATATATTTATATATAACATATACATTATATATTTATATATTTATATATAACATATACATTATATATTTATATATTTATATATTATATATAAATATTTAATTATATAAATATATAAATATTTATATATTTATATATTTATATAATTATATATTTTTATATATGTTTATATATATTTATATATTTATATATTTATATATTTATATATTTATATATTTATATATTTAAATATTTATATATTTATAATTTAACATATAGTATAGTTTAAAATTTGTATGTATATACATATTTATTTTTGCTATCTATAGTAATTTTATATTTAAAAAAATAAAATTTGCAACAATTTCATTAAACATATTAAACAATAATATTATACATCTAAGCGAAATAACAATAATTTTTCTCTAAAAGTATTATTTGAGTACGAATTATAAAAAGAACAAATAAATAATGCTCATAATATTGATCTATCAACTAGTAATATGTAATTTAAAATATTATGTCAACTATAATAATTAATAATAATAATAATCTTTGAATGGCGAATAATAAAATATTAAAATTTGTAGTAATGTTTTATAATATATTTATTTTAATAATAATAATAGTATTTTGTATAATATTAATAAATATTAATTTTAATAAGTATTATATATCAGAATATCTAACCCTTTCTATCTCGTGTGACTTATCATGTTTGTTATTCGTCGCAAGAAGCTGGAATCTAACGCCCGTATACATAGACCTTCCTTGAGATAGAAGGATTCCTTATTAGTTAAACTAGGTTTCATAGATCTTCCTTGATCAAATAAGGAATCTTATTGGTTCCCTTATCTTAAGGAAAGTTCAGAGCTTCCTTGAGACGTGAAAGCGATCTTATTAGCAGACGATACACAAAATGTCGCATAACTTAACCTGCAAAAATGTAGTTTGCATTCTATGGCTGTTTTGGAACATTTGTCCCAGAAAATGTAAAGCGATGTAATTGCCGATTACATTAATTAAATATAAAAAATTGAATGATTTCGATAAGTTAGAGTGCACGTAAGGTAAGTCGAATATATATAATATTGTAATAATCACAAAATTTTATTAAAACAACCCGGTAAGCAAAATGCGCGCAATTTGTCAGCAGATTGGCGACAGATTTCCACAAAACTTGGTAGCAGATTGGCATCCGTTATGTCCGCAATAGGCTCACGATTTGATAGCAGATCCTGCTCACAGAATCTGATAGCAGATTGGCATAAAAAACCGAGCAGGATCTGCTAACATGACTTGACGTCAAATTGTCGGCAGAAACCGAGCAGGATCTGCACGCGCGCATTTGACAGCAGATTGGAAGCAGATTCCGAGCAGAATCTGCAGCTTTCGTTCATTCATATAAAATAGAGCATTTAAAGGGTCTCGATTTCTATATTATTTTAATTAATGGTAAACACACAGAAAACTGAAAATTTGAATGAAATATTTTTTATTGATTATTTTTACATTAATAATTTTTACATATCGCGTTCTTATGTACTAAATTATCATTATATGTTACGATTACAAAATATACATATATATATATATATATATATATATATATATATATATATATATATACATTATTACATTAAATATACAATTACATTTTATATACAATACAATATGTACACGATTATTACTATAATTAACACAACATATTTGGAATATTTTATATTATTAATACTATAAAACTTATTTTCGTGCTGGTATGCTTCGCGAATTTATGGGTATGTTCGAATATGCTCAGGATATCGATGTTCATCAGTAGCAGATTCAGGATTATCTCATCTCGCACTTGATGTCTGTCAGGAAAAGCCAATTTTGAACAAGCCCACGCATTATATTTTGTCGTGGATAACTTTGATTCTGTAACAAATGAAAATGCATTTATTTAATTGTATATATATTTTTTTTACTTTTAAGGCTGCAATTCTTTTACACACCCACACACACCCACACACACACCCCCACACACACACACACACACACCCCCCCCCCCACACACACACATATATACACGTGTGCCGTGCGTGCGCGCGCGCGCGCGCGTGTGTGTGTGTATACACGGCCAATGGATTATTTTAAAAGTTTGGCGCTAAAAAGTGCCGATTATTGCGACAACTGCGAGTTTATCCAACTCAGATGAATAAAAAGGGCACTGAAAAATGCCGTTTAGCACAGACAAGTGCCGTTTGGCACTGAAAAGTGCCGTTTGGTATTAGATAGAAAATGCCGTTTGGCACTGAAAAGTGCCGTTTGCTCTCCTCGCGCGCACACGCGCGTGTAGTCCTGCTCATCGTGGTTCCCTGTGGGTCGCGTCGTAGTCCTTCTCATCGTGGTCCCCTGGGTCGCGTCGCGGTCCTCCTCGTCGTGGTTCCACAGGTCACGTCGCAGTCCTTCTCGTATGGTTCCACTGATCGCGTTGCAATCCTCCTCGTTGTGGTTCCACTGGTCGTGTCTCGCAGTCCTTGTCGTCATGGTTCCACGGGTCGTGTCGCAGTCCTCCTCGTATGGTTCCACTGAATGTACATAAAAATTTATGACGTTACAAATCAAATTAGAAAAGAATTAAAATAAGAAATTAAATGAAAATTATTATACATACTTTGTCTAATCGTTGGTAGGTTCTTGATCTGTACTCGATGCGTTCGATGCTTCTTCGTTCCACAGATTGCGATCGATCCTTGGACCGCCGGCGCGTGGAACAGTCTTCTTTCGCGATCGGCTCCTATGTCTCTCCTTGGACATTCTCAAGGCTTCCCGCATTTGCACTTGGAATTCCGAACGTGTTGGTTTTTCAAAATGCTTGTTTTGACACACTCCATCTAAAAAATAAAGACAAATTGCATTATCGTTAAGAACACACGAAGTAATATTAATAATTATACGTAAACAAATATATTTATCTCGTACCATAAATCGCCATAATAAGACGAGTATTGTATAAAGATCGGTGTCCTTCACGGCCCCACCATGTAAAGGATGATGCGACGGAATCCTTTAAACTTTCCTTCAAGGAAAAGTTTACTGCTTCTCTCAAGTTAAATCCACCGATGTAACGGAAATAATTTACCTACGTATGGAAGATTAATGTAGTTGTATATTGGAAGGACTATAAATATATAAAAAAGTAAAATTTCCACTTACGGCGTTGGAATATTCATCTTCTTCGATTCTCTCAAAAGCATCCATATCTCCAAGTGATGCTATTTGGAAGATGGCCGGTTTTTGTGGTGCGTGACGGCGATCTTGAACGCATTTCCAGATTTTATCCAGAATAGAATTCATTCGTCTGTAAATAAAAGGATAAATTAATACAATGAAAATGTCATCAAACATATTAGTAGAGATTTGGTATCTAAATAAATATGACTCTTACTTCATTTCTGCTTGTACGGAATTTAAGCTCTCCTGTAGTTTCCTGTTAACATTAAATAACATTTAAAGATTAATGGTTCTATAAAGAAATATGAACATTTTTCAAATGTTTTCAATATATTTTTTTTGTTATATTAATTATAACGGGTAACTTTTAAATTAAGTAATAAATAAATATGTATAAATTTACCGAATATCCGACTTTTCTTGCGTAAAATTACGTTGCTGACTATGTGCCGTCGATCCTCCAGTCGATCCACCGACATACCAATTTTGCGAAGTCACTGTGTGTGTTCCAGAATTTCCATAGTCCTGAAAATGTGTAGAAGGATTATCGGCGTAGCTTATGTTTTCTGGTTGCAATGTATGATAATTAGGTGTAAGTGTATTATGTGTTGTTTGTGATATGTCGCGGTTGTGAGAAAATGAGTATGAAGGTTGCATGTTTATGTATGATTGTGTGTGTGTTTCATTCTCTAATTGAGTTTGCATAATCGTAGGATTTCGACCGGGTGATAAAAAAATCGTGTCAGATTGAGGGGCCGCTATATGTGATTCAATGTTCGTCTGTGGTGATTGAATGTATGTGTGAGTGTCTTGTGTAAAAGAATTATTATCGTTATAATGTAAATAAGTAGAATCTTCTGCAATAATCCTCTTGATATGTTGGACGTCTTCTTGAATTTCTGTAGCGCTGATTCTTCTTCCGATCCTTGCTTGTTTTGGAGGGTGAGCCTCATCCGAGGATGTTGTCTTATACCGGGACGGTTTCGAGATAACTCGCTTTGGTCGTTCGGACATTTCTGCATAAATCCTGTATAAATATAAAAATAATAAATAAAAAATATAAATACATATTAACTTATAGTACATAATATATAGAAAATTTATGCAACTACAGAAAAAAGAAAGCAAACAATGAGTTTTTATAAATAATTTTCCTAATAAAAAACTTTTAAACAATTAATAATTTTTTTTATTATAAAAGATAGAAAATTAGAAAATAAAAACATTGAAATTATATATAATTGAGATATAAAAGAAAATTAAAATATAAAACAAATCATCATGCGATTTCTATCGGTTTTGAATGATTATTTAATATAATATTAAAAATGATCTTTATATAATAATTCTCACCTCTATATCATTATAGTTTACTCATCTCCTTTCGCTCTCTTTATAAATTATACTGAACCTATTTCTTGATATTAAATATAATGTGAAATTAAAAAAATTAAAAAAAGGATGGAATATTGAAATATTAACAATATGACGATTAACAAGTTGATGAGATATATTTGAACATAAACTCACAGCGAGACTATGAGAAGAAAATTGATAATAAACGTGCAAACATCATACACATTACTTATGAAAAGACAGAAAAGATGAAAGACGAAAGCAATAAAATAGCGAGTATATAAAACAACATCCATTAACAAATATTTTATGTAAATGTTTGAAAAGAATGTAAAAATAAGAGAGACGACCCAAAATAATAAAGAAAAGGAAAGTGTTATAAAACACGATGTGTAAAAAAGAAGAAAGTAGCATATTTTCGAATATCTAAAAAAATTTAAATTCAAAACATTCACAAAAATACATCTTACATCCTCTCATGATGTATAATAACAGCGACCACATATTGTAACGTTTCCAAATGATTTTCTCCATCATTGTCCATCGATGTACAATTCCAAAAAGGCATTCTATAACATTTTGCATTAACTTCGTCCAAATGAATATAAAAAGATTCACTGCTTAACGCTGTACATTTATATACTCGAAAAGCCGAAGACACCATACCGACATCGTAAAAATTATCAATCTCTAAAAATTTTTTTACAGCTAAACGATAAGAATTATTATTCATAAGAATATTAAAGACGATACAAATTGATCCGTCATGTAAGATGCAGCAATTGTCACGTTCATCTATACTTAGCAATATTTCATTGAATTGAATCTTACGATACTGAGAACGATTACTACCATCATTATTATGCGATATAGATACACGAGGAATAGAGGAATCAAATTCACGATTATTACGATCTATACCATGAATCTGTTTTTCTGCCATTCTATTAAAAACCTGTTGAAGAGGTTGACTCGGTTTTCTACAATATTTCCTAAAAATTAACATGTTATTTTCATAAGGGAAAGCAGAAAATGAATCCAAGTTACCAAAACGTTTGACATCGTCAGTGAGATGAACAAGTCCGTGAACATTATAAGTATGAAAAGTTGAACCATAAAGAATTTCAGAACGGAGAACAAATTTCTGTAGCGCAAGCTCTGCAAATTTTAAATGTTGCCTCGATGGTGATTTCGAAACCAAAACTCTAATAGCAGCATGTAAAAATAAAAAATGTTTATACAATTGTTCGTCCAATATATTATACAATACAACTGGACCTGTATACAGCAAAAATTGACGAAATTCAGTTGCTTTAAATTTAGAAAAAGTATCGATAGATGTAGGGCGTCTTGCGAAATCCGAAGGGCAATAATTTCTAAGAATTTTTAATCTTTCAGATATGATAGAAATAGATCTTCCGGAAAGTTTCGAGAGTCGTGAATATTTACCATGGATCCACGCAGACAAAAGTTTTTTCATGACACCTAAACATACAAGATGCATATATTCGAAAGGTACTTGTGACACCATACCCATTGGTAGTGATGACAATGGACTTTTACCCTCTTTGTGATGATCCTCGTCTAAGCATCTAATATATTCGTCGTCAGTTCGAGGAGCATGGTTAATACCACTGAAGACAATACGACCTTCTGTATGTATACCGGAAACTTTGCACTTAGAACAAGGTTGACTAGACACATGACTGCGGTGATTTAAAATGAAAGCTCTGGCTGGTGCATCAGCTATGAAACTTCTCAAACGTATTGGGATTTTATTTCCACGATAAGTAATTCCTCCACTAGACATGATTCTAATGATATCTGCAACAAATTTTTCAAAAAAAATATTAGGATCGTGTGGCTTATGTAAACCTTTATAGATTCCTATAACTATTGGCTTTGTACGTTGCATATTTACAATTCTGCATTGAATTGGCCAAACGTGAACAGTACCTGACTTATTCAAGTTACATCCATCCGTATTAAAATCCAATTCTAATTCCTTCACAGTGGATACGAATGGAACATCGAAGAGATTTTCTACTAATTTTTCCTCAACATCAAAGTGAATGTACTTCCCTGGTTCTACGTTGAATATAATAGCAGGATTTTGCGGTGTATTAAGAAGAGTTCTAACATCCTTTGGTAAATAAGAGAAGCAGGGATGTGTTCGAAGAACAGATAATATACTGTTGCCTTGAACATGGGTTATATTATTACTCACAAAGCAAGATGCTAAACGTTCACGAAATGATTCAGAAGAATTACTAGATGAGAATAAGGATACATCACTGAGATCAGAAACACATGAAGAAGAAGAGGAAAGCTTATCCTCTTCTAAATTATACCTCATATTGAAATTATCATTTACATTGAAATCAATATCAATAGAAGAACTGCAACTCTCAACAGGAATATGAAAATCTTGTGTATTTTTTTCAATAATATTGGGAGTTTTACAAGAAGAACAATTTTGTATGCTGCTTCTAACTTCAGACATAACCTTACTACGCTGTCTAACCGATAATCTATTTATTACTTTCCGCGAGACGGATAATTTTATATTACTTCGCTTCATACTTATCTTTTCTCTCTTAATAAATGCAGCTGCAAACGATGATCCACTGCTTCTTCTTGCTTCTGCAATATATTTTTATCTTTCACTGTGCGAGAACAAAGATTTCACCTCACTGAGCGACGGTTGAACTCGGCATGATAAAGTCCGCGAAACGTGCACAATAGCGGTCACTGACCGCGGCATTTCCGACCAATCAGATTCAGACAATATGGCTCAGCCTATCCACATTTCGGCGCCATAAAAGTTTATAATTTTTACCTGAATCTCTGATTGGAAACTTTGCTCAGAAAAGTCGCGGTTAGTGACCGCTATTGTGCACGTTTCGCGGACTTTATCATGCCGAGTTCAACCGTCGCTCAGTGAGGTGAAATCTTTGTTCTCGCACAGTGAAAGATAAAAATATATTGCAGAAGCAAGAAGAAGCAGTGGATCATCGTTTGCAGCTGCATTTATTAAGAGAGAAAAGATAAGTATGAAGCGAAGTAATATAAAATTATCCGTCTCGCGGAAAGTAATAAATAGATTATCGGTTAGACAGCGTAGTAAGGTTATGTCTGAAGTTAGAAGCAGCATACAAAATTGTTCTTCTTGTAAAACTCCCAATATTATTGAAAAAAATACACAAGATTTTCATATTCCTGTTGAGAGTTGCAGTTCTTCTATTGATATTGATTTCAATGTAAATGATAATTTCAATATGAGGTATAATTTAGAAGAGGATAAGCTTTCCTCTTCTTCTTCATGTGTTTCTGATCTCAGTGATGTATCCTTATTCTCATCTAGTAATTCTTCTGAATCATTTCGTGAACGTTTAGCATCTTGCTTTGTGAGTAATAATATAACCCATGTTCAAGGCAACAGTATATTATCTGTTCTTCGAACACATCCCTGCTTCTCTTATTTACCAAAGGATGTTAGAACTCTTCTTAATACACCGCAAAATCCTGCTATTATATTCAACGTAGAACCAGGGAAGTACATTCACTTTGATGTTGAGGAAAAATTAGTAGAAAATCTCTTCGATGTTCCATTCGTATCCACTGTGAAGGAATTAGAATTGGATTTTAATACGGATGGATGTAACTTGAATAAGTCAGGTACTGTTCACGTTTGGCCAATTCAATGCAGAATTGTAAATATGCAACGTACAAAGCCAATAGTTATAGGAATCTATAAAGGTTTACATAAGCCACACGATCCTAATATTTTTTTTGAAAAATTTGTTGCAGATATCATTAGAATCATGTCTAGTGGAGGAATTACTTATCGTGGAAATAAAATCCCAATACGTTTGAGAAGTTTCATAGCTGATGCACCAGCCAGAGCTTTCATTTTAAATCACCGCAGTCATGTGTCTAGTCAACCTTGTTCTAAGTGCAAAGTTTCCGGTATACATACAGAAGGTCGTATTGTCTTCAGTGGTATTAACCATGCTCCTCGAACTGACGACGAATATATTAGATGCTTAGACGAGGATCATCACAAAGAGGGTAAAAGTCCATTGTCATCACTACCAATGGGTATGGTGTCACAAGTACCTTTCGAATATATGCATCTTGTATGTTTAGGTGTCATGAAAAAACTTTTGTCTGCGTGGATCCATGGTAAATATTCACGACTCTCGAAACTTTCCGGAAGATCTATTTCTATCATATCTGAAAGATTAAAAATTCTTAGAAATTATTGCCCTTCGGATTTCGCAAGACGCCCTACATCTATCGATACTTTTTCTAAATTTAAAGCAACTGAATTTCGTCAATTTTTGCTGTATACAGGTCCAGTTGTATTGTATAATATATTGGACGAACAATTGTATAAACATTTTTTATTTTTACATGCTGCTATTAGAGTTTTGGTTTCGAAATCACCATCGAGGCAACATTTAAAATTTGCAGAGCTTGCGCTACAGAAATTTGTTCTCCGTTCTGAAATTCTTTATGGTTCAACTTTTCATACTTATAATGTTCACGGACTTGTTCATCTCACTGACGATGTCAAACGTTTTGGTAACTTGGATTCATTTTCTGCTTTCCCTTATGAAAATAACATGTTAATTTTTAGGAAATATTGTAGAAAACCGAGTCAACCTCTTCAACAGGTTTTTAATAGAATGGCAGAAAAACAGATTCATGGTATAGATCGTAATAATCGTGAATTTGATTCCTCTATTCCTCGTGTATCTATATCGCATAATAATGATGGTAGTAATCGTTCTCAGTATCGTAAGATTCAATTCAATGAAATATTGCTAAGTATAGATGAACGTGACAATTGCTGCATCTTACATGACGGATCAATTTGTATCGTCTTTAATATTCTTATGAATAATAATTCTTATCGTTTAGCTGTAAAAAAATTTTTAGAGATTGATAATTTTTACGATGTCGGTATGGTGTCTTCGGCTTTTCGAGTATATAAATGTACAGCGTTAAGCAGTGAATCTTTTTATATTCATTTGGACGAAGTTAATGCAAAATGTTATAGAATGCCTTTTTGGAATTGTACATCGATGGACAATGATGGAGAAAATCATTTGGAAACGTTACAATATGTGGTCGCTGTTATTATACATCATGAGAGGATGTAAGATGTATTTTTGTGAATGTTTTGAATTTAAATTTTTTTAGATATTCGAAAATATGCTACTTTCTTCTTTTTTACACATCGTGTTTTATAACACTTTCCTTTTCTTTATTATTTTGGGTCGTCTCTCTTATTTTTACATTCTTTTCAAACATTTACATAAAATATTTGTTAATGGATGTTGTTTTATATACTCGCTATTTTATTGCTTTCGTCTTTCATCTTTTCTGTCTTTTCATAAGTAATGTGTATGATGTTTGCACGTTTATTATCAATTTTCTTCTCATAGTCTCGCTGTGAGTTTATGTTCAAATATATCTCATCAACTTGTTAATCGTCATATTGTTAATATTTCAATATTCCATCCTTTTTTTAATTTTTTTAATTTCACATTATATTTAATATCAAGAAATAGGTTCAGTATAATTTATAAAGAGAGCGAAAGGAGATGAGTAAACTATAATGATATAGAGGTGAGAATTATTATATAAAGATCATTTTTAATATTATATTAAATAATCATTCAAAACCGATAGAAATCGCATGATGATTTGTTTTATATTTTAATTTTCTTTTATATCTCAATTATATATAATTTCAATGTTTTTATTTTCTAATTTTCTATCTTTTATAATAAAAAAAATTATTAATTGTTTAAAAGTTTTTTATTAGGAAAATTATTTATAAAAACTCATTGTTTGCTTTCTTTTTTCTGTAGTTGCATAAATTTTCTATATATTATGTACTATAAGTTAATATGTATTTATATTTTTTATTTATTATTTTTATATTTATACAGGATTTATGCAGAAATGTCCGAACGACCAAAGCGAGTTATCTCGAAACCGTCCCGGTATAAGACAACATCCTCGGATGAGGCTCACCCTCCAAAACAAGCAAGGATCGGAAGAAGAATCAGCGCTACAGAAATTCAAGAAGACGTCCAACATATCAAGAGGATTATTGCAGAAGATTCTACTTATTTACATTATAACGATAATAATTCTTTTACACAAGACACTCACACATACATTCAATCACCACAGACGAACATTGAATCACATATAGCGGCCCCTCAATCTGACACGATTTTTTTATCACCCGGTCGAAATCCTACGATTATGCAAACTCAATTAGAGAATGAAACACACACACAATCATACATAAACATGCAACCTTCATACTCATTTTCTCACAACCGCGACATATCACAAACAACACATAATACACTTACACCTAATTATCATACATTGCAACCAGAAAACATAAGCTACGCCGATAATCCTTCTACACATTTTCAGGACTATGGAAATTCTGGAACACACACAGTGACTTCGCAAAATTGGTATGTCGGTGGATCGACTGGAGGATCGACGGCACATAGTCAGCAACGTAATTTTACGCAAGAAAAGTCGGATATTCGGTAAATTTATACATATTTATTTATTACTTAATTTAAAAGTTACCCGTTATAATTAATATAACAAAAAAAATATATTGAAAACATTTGAAAAATGTTCATATTTCTTTATAGAACCATTAATCTTTAAATGTTATTTAATGTTAACAGGAAACTACAGGAGAGCTTAAATTCCGTACAAGCAGAAATGAAGTAAGAGTCATATTTATTTAGATACCAAATCTCTACTAATATGTTTGATGACATTTTCATTGTATTAATTTATCCTTTTATTTACAGACGAATGAATTCTATTCTGGATAAAATCTGGAAATGCGTTCAAGATCGCCGTCACGCACCACAAAAACCGGCCATCTTCCCAATAGCATCACTTGGAGATATGGATGCTTTTGAGAGAATCGAAGAAGATGAATATTCCAACGCCGTAAGTGGAAATTTTACTTTTTTATATATTTATAGTCTTTCCAATATACAACTACATTAATCTTCCATACGTAGGTAAATTATTTCCGTTACATCGGTGGATTTAACTTGAGAGAAGCAGTAAACTTTTCCTTGAAGGAAAGTTTAAAGGATTCCGTCGCATCATCCTTTACATGGTGGGGCCGTGAAGGACACCGATCTTTATACAATACTCGTCTTATTATGGCGATTTATGGTACGAGATAAATATATTTGTTTACGTATAATTATTAATATTACTTCGTGTGTTCTTAACGATAATGCAATTTGTCTTTATTTTTTAGATGGAGTGTGTCAAAACAAGCATTTTGAAAAACCAACACGTTCGGAATTCCAAGTGCAAATGCGGGAAGCCTTGAGAATGTCCAAGGAGAGACATAGGAGCCGATCGCGAAAGAAGACTGTTCCACGCGCCGGCGGTCCAAGGATCGATCGCAATCTGTGGAACGAAGAAGCATCGAACGCATCGAGTACAGATCAAGAACCTACCAACGATTAGACAAAGTATGTATAATAATTTTCATTTAATTTCTTATTTTAATTCTTTTCTAATTTGATTTGTAACGTCATAAATTTTTATGTACATTCAGTGGAACCATACGAGGAGGACTGCGACACGACCCGTGGAACCATGACGACAAGGACTGCGAGACACGACCAGTGGAACCACAACGAGGAGGATTGCAACGCGATCAGTGGAACCATACGAGAAGGACTGCGACGTGACCTGTGGAACCACGACGAGGAGGACCGCGACGCGACCCAGGGGACCACGATGAGAAGGACTACGACGCGACCCACAGGGAACCACGATGAGCAGGACTACACGCGCGTGTGCGCACGAGGAGAGCAAACGGCACTTTTCAGTGCCAAACGGCATTTTCTATCTAATACCAAACGGCACTTTTCAGTGCCAAACGGCACTTGTCTGTGCTAAACGGCATTTTTCAGTGCCCTTTTTATTCATCTGAGTTGGATAAACTCACAGTTGTCGCAATAATCGGCACTTTTTAGCGCCAAACTTTTAAAATAATCCATTGGCCGTGTATACACACACACACGCGCGCGCGCGCGCGCACGCACGCGCGCGCACGCACGCGCGCACACGTGTATATATATGTGTGTGTGGTGTGTGTGTGTGTGTGTGTGTGTGTGTGTGTGTGTGTGTGTGTGTGTGGGGGGGTGTGGGTGTGTGTGGGTGTGTAAAAGAATTGCAGCCTTAAAAGTAAAAAAAATATATATACAATATAAATAAATAATTTATATAATTAAATATTTATATATAATATATAAATATATAAATATATAATGTATATGTTATATATAAATATATAAATATATAATGTATATGTTATATATAAATATATAAATATATAATATATAATATATATAATATATAATATATAAATATATAAATATATAATGTATTGCATAATAGTATAGTATTTGCATAGTTACATAATGCACAAAATACATATTCACGAAGAGATTGACCAATTATTTATCTAATATAAAAAATGTAGATACATACATCTTTTAGATACATAATTGCTCGATTTCACGCTGCAGTATGCAGTATTCGATTTCAAATAACGTATGCAAGTTTATTTAGGACATCTTTAATAGTAATGAGCAAATTGATTAATCATACTCACAAATATAAATATTCTTAAAAAATGTAAATTATTTCAATTCGTTATCAATATTTAAACTTCATACGTATAGTGTGATAAAATCTCAAAAACTTACTTTTTGTTTACACATAAACTACTATTAAATTGTATATATATATATATATATATATATATATATATATATATATATATATATATATATGCATAGTACGATGTAAATTTTTAAAAATTTTAAATTAAAAAAAAATATATAAAATTTATAATTCATCATTTCTCGCACGAACAAGACGACTACTAGTATTTGGTATTCTTACGCTTCCTAAAAACAATGGAATTCGGGAAGGTTTATGTGCGATTGCGAACATAAACGGACGATTTATTATAAATCTCTTCTGTCGTCCAAATTGTTCGTCCCATTTTGACCTTTGTTTCACATTGACAACTATAATCAATAATTTTTTATTGTAATATTTACACAGTATTCGCTTAAAAAAATTCTATTATTCATAGGTATATAAATTACCTTTTGCGGCAGGAAATTTCGATCCTTTTTCGTTAACTTCTACGATCACATTTTGTAATACTCTGTTCACTTTTAGAGGAGATTTTGAGAGACGTGTAAAATTCGCCTGATCTTCAAACATCATATTCAAACCGATATTCAAACCAATCTACAAGTGCAAATTTTTATTTGTAGAATTTATCCGAATTCTCTCACAATCAGTATCGCTAGTTTTGATATACCTTGCTTAAAACGTTTTCTAAATCTATAGTAATTTCAAACTTAAATTTAGGTAGATGTAACAAAATAGGACCGAAGAATCTTTGTGTATTTATCAATGTTTGCCAATTAAAATTATTTTCCAGAGTCTTTAGTGTTATCTCTCTATTTGGTAATAATATTATCATTACCATGTCCTCATTCTGCAAAATATACGATTAAATGTTACTCATGAAATCTTTTAAAATGACAGTTACTTGCCAAGTACGGGATTTCGATAAATCTGCAACGCCAACTTTCTATTATGCCATATTTATATATTGAATTTTTAAACATTGTCGGCACAAAATATTTTTTTGTTCTAGAAGCGTGAAATACGTGTTGTTCTGTATCCTTTTCATCAAAAATGTGTAGCCATCTGGATTTAAAGTAGACAGTATTTACCAACACAAATTTTGTACTGTCGTTGATATGTTCTGTTCAAAATATTTAATTATTGAAAATGTTTTGTATAATTCTTTGGTATTATTTTATACATTTAATTGTTAGTCACATATATCTGAAACAATATACCGGGTAAAATTACATCGAATATCTTATCATTTGTTTCACTTTGAACCATTAAGTTAATAAATGTAGCAGCACGTATATTATTTCCGAAATCTATTTTTAAAATCTCAGATATAAAATTATCCCAGTGTATTTTTGAAAAGTGACCCACTAATTCAATTTCTTCATGAACATATGCCTTGTTTGTTATCTGCAACTCACGGTTTTTAAAATGCTAAAACACATTTAAATGTATCATTTTCTAAAAGAATCATGTATCATTCAGTTTTCATGCGTGTTTTACATCTTACACTTAAAAAAAGACTTATTAATTCTTGCAATTCGTTGTTAAAAGACATTTCATCATCGAAATGAAGAACAGATTTTAATTCATTCAGTGTAGATCCTTCAGCGCGATTAGAAAGTAAGGACAACATTATATATACGCTTAAAGGAGAAATTATTATATTCATCTCGGTACTTATAAAAGATAATAGACTCTATGATATAAAACATAAATTAGAAATTAGAAAACTTAAAGCTTATAACATATCTCAAATGCATTAATTACGTACCTTGTACAATGGACTTGCAAAATTGTTACACGCTACTGATATATTTTCAAAATTATTTTGTTGTTCATTTGCTAACATATTTTCACGAGATATTGCTATGCTTGTATCAAAGACAGTGCTACTGACGATAATCGTAAACAACTCTGTAATACATTTGACAAAATTAAAAGAGAGCTACTGTATTTCAAATGATACTTTAATACATTTAATACATTTAACACATTTTAATACAATTTAATACATTTAATACATAAATATAGCTAATAGTTTACATTAAATGTAGATATATATAAATATATATATATTATATAAAACTATATTAGAGAAAACATTTTTCAAATATTGACGTAATCTTACCTATCCATAAAAACATTATGACAATTGTGATTGTATTTATGATATATGTGTGAAATATATTTCGAGTAAAATGAAGGAAGAATTATTAAATTATTTATATATGCGTATTAGATATAGTAGTTTTCTAGTTCTTTTTCTCTTGTTTGTCAAGTTAAAAATCAACTATCATTTTAAATGATTAGTTCTATAATACTTTGAAAAAGTTGAAAAATCCAAAAATTCGAAATTTGCACACATATATATTATTCAATTTTAATCAAAAATTCTCTCTTTACTTCACATAATTTAAATGCTAACTGCTTGGTCCCTCATGCCTATTAACAAAAAAAACTGTCAAAAAAATTATCGAAAGAAAACATGTTGTTTTCGCACAAAATTCAACTGAATTTTACGTTATTTTACAGATGATCTCGAATTTACAATAACAATGTCTCCAACGGTTTATCTCCAACTTTTGGAAAAAATTTTTATATATGATATTTGCAGATATCCTCTTGCGATATTTTGGAACAGTTACAGTGGAACAGTAACACACTATTGATGATAGCACACTGTATTAGTTTGACTTTATTACACTGTTATTATGTGTCTCTGTATCTAGCAACTGTCGTCAAAAATATCACATAAAGGACACTGGAATTATAATGAAAAACGAAAAAAATTGAATGATAAAATTTTTTTTACAATATTTTGTAATCTATCTATAAATCGAATAGAGTTGTGGCATGTTTATATTAAAACACAAATAATCTTTTCTTTCTGCTCTATTTTTGACATCAATTTGTAGATTTTATCGGTAATAACAACTTCTGTACCAAATTTGTAGCCTTTTTGCTAACAATAATTGATAGCAGACGCTTGGCATGATCTGCTTCTACAGACTTTGCTATCTGGGAAAGTATGTTTATTGAGCAGTTACTTCCCTTTATTGTAAATATAATTACTACAAATGTATCACTTTTTCAAAATGAATAAGCTTTGTTTAAAATTAATCTACATCTATAAAAATTGCAAGTTATGATGTAAAATGCTCAGAGATTGCATTTGATTATATGCAGGTAAATAATGAATAACGATTTTTTAAATTCGGATGTTGAAATTGACGAAGATGTGGAAGATGTTTTTCGTCTACCGAAACGATATATTCGTAATTGGGAAAATCCAATCGAATTTTATGAAGATGTACCATTTAGAAAACGATACAGATTTAGTAAAAGAGCTGTGGTAGACATTTTATTACCACTCATAAATAATGACCTGCAGCGAAATGATAATCGCGGACTGCCAATTTCTCCATTAATGCAGCTTTTGATAACTTTGCGTTTTTGATAACTTCACGCAACAAGCAGTTTTCAGGTATATTTTATTCTTTTGCCAAATTTATATATTTTATTTATTATTTATCACATTTTTTATGTACTTGTTTTCCAGATTGTTAGCGGAGATATGCGAGGAATCAGTCAGGCATCAGTATCACGTATTGTTACACGAGTATAAAAAATTATAGCTTTGCATTTAGGGCAGTATGTCAATTTTTCCACACCAGAACGTCGAAGACAAATATGAACCAGTTTTATGAGATAGCTCATTTTCCATCTGTAATAGGGTGTATAGATTGCACACACATACGCATTGTTAACCCTGGAAGAAATAATGGAGAAATATTTAGAAATCGAAAAGGATGGTTTTCTTTGAATGTGCAGATATATTTTTTAAATGTATGTATTTAGTAGATAAGAACACAAAGATAATAAATCTTGTTCAAAATTTATTGTTTGTTATAGGTTGTGTCTGGACCAAATCGAGAAATTCTGGACATAGTTGTAAGACATCCTGGTTCTGCACATGATTCTTTAATATTTGATCGTAGTGGTGTGCGATGTCGTTTTGAATTAGGATACCTGAATGGAATTTTATTAGGAGATAATGGATATGCCTGCCGCAGATATTTACTCACTCCCGTACTGAGGCCTTAAAATGAAGCAGAAGTTAGGTACAACAATGCACATAAACGGACCAGAGTCATTATCGAACAACTCTTCGGAATTTGGTAACGCCGTTTTCCATGTTTATATTATGGTCTAAGGACAAAATTAAGTACAACCATTGCAGTTATATGTTCAGTTGCTATTTTGCATAATATATGTATTCTACATAGACTGGACGAAGATATAGATTATGTACACGACGATGTATTTGAAGATGTGTTCAATTGTGAAGAAGATGGCATTGGACTCGCTCATAGAGCTGCCTTTATAGTAAGACATTTTTCTTAAAGAGTATTGCCAAACAATTATATTGCATTTCCGGAAATGAAAAAATATGTAATTATTTGTAACTATATTTAAATATATAAAAATTTATTTTGATAGTAACCATGATTTTTTAATACTCTAACAATCACATATAAATATTATGTTAATAGTGGTTCGAATATGAATTTGTAATGTATGTTTGTGTGTGTGTGTGCGTGCGTGCGTATGTTTATGCAATTTTGTACTTTTGTAGATTTTACATAATAAAAAATATGATATTCCACAGAATAATTATACAATTTCATATAATTTCTAAAAATTTATATTTAGTAAATAATTTATTAAAAACTTGTAAATTATATTTATAAACATTCTTTATTGTAAAAATAATTTTATAGTAATTGTTGCAAAAAATACAGTTTTTTACATTTACAATGCAAATAAAACAATACATCTTATATCGAATGACTGCAAAACAAAAATAAAGTTTCTTACATTTACAATGCAAATAAAACAATACATCTTATATCGAATGACTGTAAAACAAAAATAAAGTTTCTTACATTTACAATGCAAATAAAACAAATAATTCTTTTAAACATATGCAATCCTACAGGAACTTATATATCATATTCAGTCTTTAACTTATTAATATAATTTTAAACTTTAGAATACATAACTTTTAATAGGTCCCAAGTAACACAACTAATTTTATAAACATTTTTTAAACGTTTATAAAACGTTAGATACGTTTCATAAACGTTTAAAAAACGTTTATAAAATCAGCTCTGCTACTTGGGGTACTTATATTAATATGAAAACACAATAAAAAACACAAGATTAACCTATTTAATTAATCACAGTTTCTACGGATTGCAGTTGAACATTTTCTTCTGCTAACGAAAGCTTCAACAATGTAACTTTTAATTCTGTATCCGCAATCTTCAATTTTACAGCATGCAGTTCACGCTGTTGTTTAATAGCTTCGCGAAGCTTTATCAATCGTAACTCTTTTTCGTCACGTGTAATCCCAAGTTTATCTGTGATATCAGGCTGAAAAGCTGCTTTAGAATTTTGATTGCTTCTACTTATATTTACGTCATTTGAATTAGGATTTATTTTCTTTGTGTTGATAGATTTTGATGTTGATGAAATATCAATTTTAGATACTTGAGGAGACAAATAATCCTCGTCATCACTTATATATTGTTTCTCTGAGTCACTTCTTTGTACGTTATCTAAAAAAAATTAAAAGATAAGAAATAAAATTGGTTCAAATTAAGAAAAAGATGTATTGAATTATTACAATGTATGCATACATTCTCTTTCAAATTCAGCAGTACTATCAAACGGACACCGTACTTCGCAATCCAAGTTTGGAGTTGCAGCGTCCATAAAGTCCATGACCGGATCATTAGGTATTGTTGATGGTTTTCCTCTACCTGTCATTAAACGTTGGACCTTCAATGTAGTATTTAGCTTCTTTTTTCTAAAATAATGTTTTATGAATTAATATTCATTGTGTGACTGTGTGATATATATGTAACTGCAGTGACAAGTGCATGCACATTATTATATTTTAGAAAAAAATGCTGAATATATTTATTTCATAATTAATATAATAATGGTTATTGATAAATTGAGATACTGTACTTCTGCTTCATATTGTCCCAGCATTTTTTAAGCTGTTTACTGGTACGAGGTGTGCAGCCTTCACTACAGTATCTCTTAACAATCCTTTCCCAAGCTTCAGCTTTATCTTTCAGATCCGTTGCTCCTGTTCTTTTATTTTCTATTATTTTTTCTTCCGATATTAATTGAGCCAGAAGCATCCGCTCTGTTTCAGTGTAATGGACATTTTTGAATTCACAATCCATAATTGCACTCATATATATTGCACACTTGTATCTTGAAATGTATTTTTTAATATTTGTTACAAAAATATTTATAGCAATAAAAGAAAAGAAAAGAATTTTAGGTTACGTTTATTCGCGCTCTTTACATTCACTTTAAACAGTATAAATTGAAAATTACTAAAAGTTCCTAGAGAATAGCTCCTTCTAGAAGGAAACCTTAAGATGTCTTTATGAAACAAGGAAGCCTTGATCAAATAAGGAATCCTCCAATAAGGCTTCCTCAATCCTTAAGATAAGGACCATCTATGAATACGGGCGTAAGCCTAATATTACATTTGTCGTACGACAAATTTTTTATGCATATTGATTAGCTGCGGGATAAAAAATTCCTAATGTTTTTACAATATTTTACAGTTACAATTTATTCAGAATATGAAATAAATTTTTACAAGTGCCATCTTTTATTATATACATTTTCTATCACTATAAACTAATAAATCGTAACATTGCATGAAAAATTATTTGTGTTTTAATATAAACATGCCGTTATCGACAACTCTATTCGATTTATAGGTAGATTACAAAATATTGTAAAAAAAATTTTCATACAATTTTTTTCGTTTTTCATTATAATTCCAGTGTCCTTTATGTGATATTTTTGACGACAGTTGCTAGATACAGAGACACATAATAACAGTGTAATAAAGTCAAACTAACACAGTGTGCTATCATCAATAGTGTGTCACTATTCCACTGTAACTGTTCCAAAATATCGCAAGAGGAAATCTGCAAATATCATATACAGAAATTTTTTCCAAAAGTTGGAGATAAACCGTTGGAGACATTGTTAAAGTAAATTCGAGATCATCTGTAAAATCACGTAAAATTCACTTGAATTTTGTGCGAAAACAACATGTTTTCTTTCCATAATTTTTTTGACAGTTTTTTTTGTTAATAGGCATGAGGGACCAAGCAGTTAGCATTTAAATTATGTGAAGTAAAGAGAGAATTTTCGATTAAAATTGAATAATATATATGTGTGCAAATTTCGAATTTTTGGATTTTTCAACTTTTTCAAAGTATTATAGAGCTAATCATTTAAAATGACAGTTGATTTTTAACTTGACAAACAAGAGAAAAAGAACTAGAAAACTGCTATATCTAATACGCATATATAAATAATTTAATAATTCTTCCTTCATTTTACTCGAAATATATTTCACACATATATTATATAATCACAATTGTTCATAATGTTTTTATGGATAGGTAAGATTACGTCAATATTTGAAAAATGTTTTCTCTGATATATTTTTATATAATACATATATATTTATATATATCTACATTTAATGTAAACTATTAGCTATATGTAATAAAGTATTATTTTAAATAGAGTAGCTCCCTTTTAATTTTGTCAAATGTATTACAGAGTTGCTTGCGATTATCGTCACTAGCACTGTCTTTGATACAAGCATAGCCATATCTCGTGAAAATATGTTAGCGAATGAACAGCAAAATAATTTTGAAAATATATCAGTAGCGTGTAACAATTTTGCAAGTCCATTGTACAAGGTACGTAATTAATACATTTGAGATGTGTTATAAGCATTAAGTTTTCTAATTTTTAATTTATGTTTTATATCATAGAGTTTATTATCTTTTATAAGTACTAAGATGAATATAGTAATTTCTCCTTTAAACGTATATATAATGATGTCTTTACTTTCTAATGGCGCTGAAGGATCCACACTGAATGAATTAAAATCTGTTCTTCACTTCGATGATGAAATATCTTTTAACGACGAATTGGAAGATTTAATAACATTTTTATTAAGTGTAAGATGAAAAACACGCATAAAAACTGAATGATACATGATTCTTTTAGAAAATGATACATTTAAATGTGTTTTAGGATATTAAAAACAATGAATTGCAGATAACAAACACGGCGTATGTTCAAGAAGAAATTGAAATTGAGGATGACTTTTTAACGATATATACAGACAGATACGGTGATAATTTTATATCTTCCATTTCAAATGTAGATTTCGGATATGATAATGCTCAATTTATTAACTACGTCATTCAAGTAATAACAAATAATAAGATATCCGACGTAATTTTACCAGGTATATTGTTTCAGATATATTTGATTAACAATTAAATGTATAAAATAATAACAAAGAATTATACAAAACATTTTCAATAATTAAATATTTTGAACAGAACATATCGACGACAGTACAAAATTTGTGTTGGTAAATACTGTCTACTTTAAATCCAGATGGCTACATATTTTTGATGAAAAGGATACAAAACAACACATATTTCACGCTTCTAAAACAAAAAAATATTTTGTGCCGACAATGTTTAAAAATTCAATATATAAATATGGCATAATAGAAAGTTGGCGTTGCAGATTTATCGAAATCCCGTACTTGGCAAGTAATTGTCATTTTAAAAGTTTTCATGAATAACGTTTAATCGTATATTTTACAGAATGAAGACATGGTAATGATAATATTATTACCAAATAGAGAGATAACACTAAAGACTCTGGAAAATAATTTTAATTGGCAAACATTGATAAATACACAAAGATTCTTCGGTCCTATTTTATTACATCTACCTAAATTAAAGTTTGAAATTACTATAGATTTAGAAAACGTTTTACGTAAGGTATATCAAACTTTGCGATACTGATTGTGAGAGAATTCGAATAAATTCTACAAATAAAAATTTGCACTTGTAGATTGGTTTGAATATGATCTTTGAGGATCAGGCGAATTTTACACGTCTCTCAAAATCTCCTCTAAAAGTGAACAGAGTATTACAAAAAGTGATCGTAGAAGTTAACGAAAAAGGTTCGGAATTTCCTGCCGCAAAAGGTAATTTATATACCTATGAATAACAGAAGTTTTTTAAGCAAATACTGTGTAAATATTACAATATAAAATTATTGATTATAGTTGTCAACGTGAAACAAAGGTCAAAATGGGACGAACAATTTGGACGACAAAAGAGATTTATAGTAAATCGTCCGTTTATGTTCGCAATCGCACATAAACCTACCCGAATTCCATTGTTTTTAGGAAGCGTAAGAATACCAAATACTAGTAGTCTTGTTCGTGCGAGAAAGGATGAATTATAAATTTTATATTATATTGTTTTTAATTTAAAATTTTTTAAAATTTACATCGTACTATGCGTATATATATACGGTTTAATAGAAGTTTATGTGTAAACAAAAAGTAAGTTTTTAAGATTTTATCACAGAGATTTTATACGTATGAAGTTTAAATATTGATAACGAATTGAAATAATTTACATTTTTTAAGAATATTTATATTTCTGAGTAGGATTAATCGATTTGCTTTTTACTATTAAATATGTCATAAATAAACTTGCATACGTTATTTGCAATCGAATACTGCATACATGCTTAGTGCAGCGTGAAGTCGAACAATTATATATCTAAAAGATGTATGCATCTACATTTTTTATATTAGATAAATAATTGGTCAGTCTTTTCGTGAATATGTATTTTGTGCATTATGTAATTATGCAAGTTCTGTACTCTTATGTAGTATATTATATATTTATATTTTTATATATTTATATATTTATATAATTATATATGTTTATATATATTTATATCTTTATATATTTATATATTTACATAATTAATTTAATTTAACATATAGTATAGTTTAAAATTTGTATGTATATACATATTTATTTTTGCTATCTATAGTAATTTTATATTTTCAAAAAATAAGATTTGCAATAATTTCATTAAACATATTAAACAGGAATATTATATATCTAAGAGAAATAACAATAATTTTTTTCTAAAATGTAATGTATTTTAGTACGAATTATAAAATAGTTGAACAAATAAATAATGCTCATAATATTGATCTATCAACTAGTAATATGTAATTTGAAATATTATATGTCAACTATATTAATTAATAATAATAATAATCTTTGAAGGGCGAATAATAAAATATTAAAATTTGTAGTAATGTTTTATAATATATTTAGTTTAATAATAATAATAGTATTTTGTATAATATTGATAAATATTAATTTTAATAAGCATTATATATCAGAATATCTAACCCTTTCTATCTTGTGTGATTTATCATGTTTGTTAAATATTTTTTGCAAGAAGAATCTAATAGCAGAGAGAAGACTGAGAGATGTCATGGCCCGCTTTTAAGTGATCCCTGGAAGCGATACTCCCTCTGTGGACATTAAAAACGTGAACATGAACTATAAAGCCAATGTTCACGAATGTTCTCAGAGAGTAACATATATGTCTCTCTAATAATATAAATAATATATAAATAAAAATATAAATAATTTAATTAATAATAATTTATTATTTAAAAATATTAGTATGTTCTCTCTTTCCACGCTATTATTTATTTATTTATTTATTTATGTGTTCTTTTTCTTCTCAACATCATTCATTTATTTTTTATTTATTAGTTTATTTATTTATCTTGCTCTAAGTCAGTCTTCTAAAATGCAAAACTAAATATTATAGACTTTGAAAATAAAATAATCGAATAAATTCAAATAATAGCATAACGAAAGGTTCCGTGATAAGTTATTTAATAAATAATCAATTTTAATTAATTAATGAAAATAATTCTATAATTTAATATTCCGCATTAGCGTATATTTTATAATATATAAAATATTTCGGCAACGAATTATCGATAACACGGTGTTCGACTTTGGCAATACAAAAAATAAAGCGAGCTATGTTAAAGCTTTAATATTAGAATTAACTATATTTCGACCAATGTTTTAATTTTCTCAATCCTTGTTATTAAACAATATACAAATTAATCGAAAATCGATTAAATGATAGAAATCCAAAATATTAAATAATTACTTCGATCGTTGCGATTTTTACGGACAAAATAATAATTATATTTAGAGTCACAAATATATTTCATCCGTGTTACTTTATCGTTCTACTTGACAATCTAAATGTAATTTGGATTGTGAGAGAACACGAAGTAAATCAATCGAATTATAGATGCAAATAAATAGCATAACGAAAGGCTCCGTGATAAATTGTTAAAAAATAATCAATTTAAATCAATAAATTAAAATACTTCTATAATTTAATATTCCGCGCGCGAATATTTTATATTACAGAGGCTGCGGTCAAAGTGACGCTGAAGATGCTTTGAAGCGTTTGATTGACCAATCAGGGTAAAAGGAGTAAAGATTTCTTTAACCTGATTGGTCAATCAAACACTTCAAAGCATCCTCAGCGTCACTTTGAGCGCAGCCAGAAAATATTTCGGCAACGAGCGAATTATCAATAACACCGTGTTCGACCTTGATAAACAGTATCGCGCTATTGTTAATATTAGGTGTACAACTTTGCTTCCGCCGTTTTCCTATAGATGGCTTTAGCGGTAAGTAGTGGTCGAAATAAATAGATCATAGACGTCATGCAATAAACTTTGGCATCTGTCAACATAACCCCATAGAAACATTAGTCGATTTGTGTCTGCATCATAAAGTTATTCTCGATTGAAAATGTCAATTTACGAGCCAAATTCTCGTCATTTGTGGGAGGTTTTAATTTTCTGCTTCAATATGAAGAAATCTGCGGCTGAGGCTCATCGAATGTTCTCAAATACTTATGGTGAGGCCGCTATTAGTGAAAGAATGTGTCGTGAGTGGTTTCAACGCTTCAAGAACGGTGATTTTCACGTCGAAGACCGGCATAACGGTGGAAGAGAGAAGGTTTTCGAAGATGCAGAATTGGAGGCATTACTTAATGAAGACTCGTATCAAAGTCAAGAAGAATTGGCACGATCATTGGGAGTGACTCAACAAGCAATTTCAAAACGCCTCAAAGACATGGGAATGATTCAGAAGCAAGGAAATATTTTTTATTATGTATTCTTATAGCTTATCTCGAGAGCTTTCCAAAACACTATAATAAAGTATTCCTTCATTGAGTACTTTTCGAGTTATGAGGCTTGAAATAATTTCTTAATTTTACATAAACCATAAAATATCTAGTAAAATATTCATTTTTCGATTATCTTACCTTAATACTTTTATATACAAAACAATGAGAGGAATCAATTGGTGTAAAGAAAAAACATAGTTGTTTTTAAGAAAAAATATGTAATTGTTAATTGCAAATTACATATTTTTTTTTAAAAACAACTGTTTTTTCTTTACACCAATTGATTCCCCTCATTGTTTTGTATATAAAAGTATTAAGGTAAGATAATCGAAAAATGAATATTTTACTAGATATTTTATGGTTTATGTAAAATTAAGAAATTATTTCAAGCTCATAACTCGAAAAGTACTCAATGAAGAAATACTTTATTATAGTGTTTTGGAAAGCTCTCGAGATAAGCTATAAGAATACATAATAAAAAATAGGGGGTTCCATTTAAAAAATTAAACCTTTATGTGACATTTTTGCTTATTACTTAATAATTATTGCGAATTTTGCAAAATGGTAGAGGACTTTTCTTCTTAGTTTGACCCAATCTATCATCACTTTTCGTTTGGTCCCTCACGAATCGGACACCCTGTATACTGTAATATACTGTAAGCACCGCAGAATCGAACGTCACTCGTAAAGCTCGCTACGCCGACTGATTATTCTCGGCGTATTGTCGCGCTTTATGACATTTGAAAATTCAGGAATAATTATAAAGCTTGCATTGAATAATAATATTTCATCAATTCGCATCCAGATTAGTGGAGAAATAAGTATACTCTAATTTGTAAAAATAAAAAAATGTTAAACAGAACGTAATTTTATTAACTATCTCCAAATGTTTCGCGGATAAAAAATTGCTATTATCATAATTATATTTATATTTCTAATTAATATATTCCATTCGTGATAAATCTACAGTCATAAGTTTTCGCATTATTGTTAAATATATTAAATTCAGTTTTATAAATCAGTTTAAATCAGTTTAATGAATTCTTTTACTATTGATATTTTATATATTTTATTTTTTATATATTAATATTTTATTTTATATATTCTCAAATAATTAATTAGAAAATGTTCATGTCGATACGAATGATATCTTACTTTGATTTGTGTGCAATGTTCAAATATATAGTATTTAGATATTTACGCATTTTGAGAATTATAGCATTTTGAGAATTAAAAATATTTTGCATTATATTATAATTAAATATGAATGATATATGATTAACGGTATTTATTTATTTTTGCAATATTTAATTTTATATAGATTATTTCAATCTGTTTATTATATCTTAATTTATTAATATGTACATATGTGTCTGACATTACAATATATGTATGTATGTATGTACATTTATTAATTCATTAATAGAAACATATAGATATATAGATTATAATAAATACAGATATATAGATTATAATAAATTGAAATATCTAAATTATCGAAATATCTAAATATTTAAATTACGTATTGCAAATAAATATGGTTAATCATACATTACTTATATTAAATTATAATATAATTCAAAATACTTTTAATTCCCGACATGCTAAATTTTATTTTAAATTATAAAGCACAAATATATAAATACGATAGATTTTAACATTACGGACAAATGCATCAAAGTAAGATATTATTCCTATTCACATGTATATTTTCTAATTAATTATTTGAAAAATATATATTTTCCAATAATTAAAAAAACCGATAGGGGTGAAAGACATGAGCTTTACGATATAAATCGCCGTTAGTTCGCCTCGTGCCTATCGCCGCACAGTTGGTGAGACAAAGCCAGGGCGATTCATTATCGATTCTTGTCTGACTCATTGTCAGTCCACCTTATCTAGTTCGGACATGAACCATAGCACGGACACGAACCATATACCGTTACCGAGCGTAACGGACATAGTTCACGTCCACTTTCTCAGACGGCGCATCAGGACAATATGCCCGTTAAAGCGGGATGGCCGCTCTCAGGCTTCTCTCTGATTAGCATTAGTTGGACCATTCCTTGTTAAAGAATATGTTGTTCGCGAACCAATTTCGCCTGACACTCGGCTCCAGATTACACTGCGTTATTTAGCATCAGGAGATAGTATGAAATCCCTATCATATGCTTTCAGAGTTGCACATAACACAATATCAAAAATTATAAGTGAGACTTGTGAAATTATTTGGAATTGTTTAAAAGATTCAGTTTTTCTTACGGACAACGAAGAAAATTGGAAATCTGTAGCTGACGAATTTCAACGATTATGGAATTTTCCTAATTGTATAGGGGCCATCGATGGAAAACATGTTCAAATCCAGGTATATTTTAAACAGAATTCTGAGTTTATTTATATAATTTTAAAACTTTATTAATAATAGATAAAAGGCTTTGTTAAATGTAAAAAATTGTTTTATATTCAATACATAATATAAATTATGATAAAAAGACAATGTCTATATGTTCTTGTTACAGGCTCCGCCAAATAGCGGATCAGTGTATTACAATTACAAAGGTCATCACAGCATTAATCTTCTTGGAATCAGTGATGCAAATTATTGCTTTACAATAGTTGACATTGGTGCCGAAGGCAGACAAAGTGACGGAGGAGTTTTCCGTAACAGCGAAATTGGGAAACGCTTTGAAGCTAATTCTTTCAAACTGCCAATTCCGAGACAGATCGAAATTGATGGACCAGAATTACCATATGTATTAGTAGCGGATGAAGCTTTCCCATTATCAATGCACATAATGAGGCCATATCCGCGCAGTGGAAAACTTGATATTGGAAAAAAAATTTTTAATTATAGACTCAGCCGTGCAAAAAGAGTTGTAGAGAACGCTTTCGGCATATTAGTTGCTCGATGGAGAATATACCGAAGGCCAATTATCGCGAATGTCAGAAATGCACGTAAAATTATACAAGCAACTGTAACACTGCACAATTTTATTATTAAGAACGAAGAGAAATTAACTGGAAATAAATTATATTTGCATATAACTCCAGATGATGCGCGTACAAGTCATGGCATTCGTACTATACCACTTTGTCGAAGCCGAGGCAATAAAAACGCTGTTGCAGTTAGAGAAGCGTATTCAACCTATTTTCAAGATACTGGTGCATTATCTTACCAGTGGGCAAAAGCGTTGCAAAACGATTTTTAATTTATTTGTTTTAATTAATTTTTTTACTAAAAAATTATAAATAGTACTGTTATTAGTGTTATAAATAAAATACTGTAAATAGAGTAAGTTTGTATATAAGCATAAGTATACTTATAAATAAATATGATTATGAAGTAAAACTTATTTATCAGGTAATCCATTGTGTGTAATGATAAAAATATTTTGTTTGAAAATAACTTTATTTAAGATTATTATAATGAAAATGTAAACAAGAATAATTTAATACAGTTTGTCATAATAAAATTACAATTTCATAATAAATCTTTTAGAATAAATCTTTTAATACTAATATAATAAAAAATAAAATATCTTTTCATAGTTTATATTAATGTAATAACAAATAAAATATTGATTCATAATTAATACTAATGTAATAAAAAATAAAATAACGAATAGAGATAATAATAATGATAATATATATATAAGCTTATATCTTATATTGGCAGATCATGCAATTTATCTTGTTCCTCCATCAGCATTGCAAGAAATTTTATTTCTAGTTTAGTTCGGTCTCTATAAGGCAATTTTCTTAATCCTTCGCCTAGTAACAAGAAAAACCCGTCAATATCATCAAGTTCCTTAGTTTCTCTTAATGCATTTATAACAGTGTCATGAAACTCTTCGTTTAACTCTTTGTTCGATCTGTCAGCTTTTCTTTCTGAAATATCATTAATTTTTTGAATATGAGATAAATTTATTAAAATTTCTAATAATTGAATACTAATAACAGGAACATACTTCTATTTGAATTAAAATTACCTTCTTCAGAACTTGATGCAATGACGCTGCTGCTTGTTAGTGGGGACACTAACATTGAAGAGCTTCTGGCTTCAGCTGAGATATTTTCATCATCGTCATCATTCTGAATGTTTAATGGTAGACTAGTACTTGTTCTAGAAAGAAAAACGACACTTAGCGTTTTCGAATAAAGTCGAAAAACTCAATAACAAAGTCAAGTCTAAAATGTTTCTTTATTTTAAATTATTAACCTTTTTCAATATTATATATTATTAAACTTACGGAGCTTTTCCCATGACGTCGCTTAAAAACTTCATCTGTTCATAAAAGCGGAAGGAATTTTTTTACTGTTTAATGCTTCAGCAGCAGATCCACTTGGGATATAAGTATGTTCCTTTTTTTTGCCTTTAGAAAACAATCACGTAGATATCGCCACCTTTTTTTAATTTCGGTTACACTCAATGTGCCTATAAATACACATTTAAATAAAATGTCTGAACTTCAATAATATCATCATACATGGCCAAAATATAGATACTAACCTCCTAATGAGTTGCATATTTCTTGCCACAATGCATTTTTTTTTAAAGTGCTTCTTTCACTTGCTGGTATCCGATGATCGAATAATGCTCGCTTCTGCGATACATGATATATTAATAATTCATCTTTGTCAATTTCTTGTGGATTATTTAATTCTTCTTGTGAATCATTTAATTCTTTATTTGGTAAATTAGATTCATTGAACTCTTCTATGCGAGATACTAAAATAAGAGGAACAATTATAACAGTGGCAAACGGAAATTTGTCAGTATCATTGCCAGACAGTATAATTTTTCAATAAATAATTCAATAGATAATGGCATACTTTGTCTAAAAATATGCTTCAATTACTAAAATAATACTTACTGACAGTGACTACTAAATTTTCATCCACATTTATACAATCATTGTCCTTGTTAAATGGTTGAAAACAAGAGTGGTCTAATAAGTTAAAATTAAAATATTGTGGGAGAATGTATCCACAATACCCATTTTTTATTCTATAAAAAAATAATAAACAATCATAACCTCCAACTCCCGTATAAGTAATAAACTTATATTTTGTAAAAAAGTTGTTTAATATAATATTACAATAATATGAAATTATCAATTTAAAATTTAATTTGTTATTTAAAATATTTTTTAATAGTATTCTTACGGCTTTCTGCTGTTTTGACATTTTTCACAATTTCGAAGTTCCGCACAAAATGTGCATAAAATAGAAACTTGCGGATAGAAATCGGTGGAACGGACGTAAAACAGGTTAAACCAATCACGAGCGTTCCGCCAATTCCGCATTGCGCATACGTTCCGTATCATGGGACTGCACCATTAGACTTATCACATCCGGTTTCAAACATGGCACTCAAATTTACATTTTCGTTATCACATTTCGTTACATCATCAGTCTCGCATTGCATAACATTATCACAGGAATTTGTTTCAGGTACGGTTACATTGATCTTACGTTTTACAATCGCTTCGCTATCTGAGGAAGTCTCTGAGTCACTTTCGTTGTCGAACTTATCATCATTAGATTCACATTTTTCGGCTTTCCAAATTTTCAATTGATTAGCAGTTGACGCATAACGTCGCCCCTTACTATCATTGTTTAGATCAGTAACTAGATATGTGTCACTTACGTACGACAACTAAAGGACCTCGGTACTTCGCTTGGAGTTTAGTGGACTCGCCCGTCGCACTAGGTACAGTCTTCATATAAATGATATTACCTACATCAAAATCTATGTTACGAGTTCTATTCGCATCGTATCGACTCTTCATTTTCGTTTGCTCGGACAAAATTCTCTCTTTCGCTCCGGCTTGCAATTCTACTGGATTACGATACGTACTCTTATCATCCCTCGTTAACTTGCACACTTCACCTTCATCACGCCTTGGTACATATCCATAGACAAGCTCGAATGGTCTTTTACCCATACTTGTGTTTTTCATCTCATTTAGATCGCTTTGTATTTTACATATATTTTTATCCCAACTTTTTCCTTCATTCTCGATAAGATTGCTCCGAATTGCGGGTACCAATGTCGCGTTTAACCTTTCCACTTGTCCGTTGACTTGTGGATGACGAGGAGAAGTCAACGTATGACGAATACCATGTTTCTCGCAAAATTTTTCAAACGGACTCGGTGTAAAACAAGTTCCTCGATCGGAAACAATTCTCGTTGGAGACCCGTATTCTCGAACAAACTCCTCAAGCACACGTATCACACTGGCAGTTTTCGTATCTTTTACCGCTCTAATCGTCACAAACTTCGTTAAATTATCTACAATCGCAAACACGTATTTATTTCCTCGCGCGCTCGACACAAACGGTTCTAAGTGATCTATATGGATGATAGAAAAAGGTCTGTGTCCAGGGGGAATGGGATGTAGTTCCCCAGCTTGCCTTCCTGGTACCGATTTACAAGAAATACATTGTAAACACGCTCAAACGTGACATTTTATATAAGCTCTCATTCGCGGGAAATAATAGTGTTCTAAGATTCGAGACACAGTACGCTCTACGCCCTGGTGACTTTTCAGATCATGAAAACGAATCGCTATACTCTTTTTCATCATTTTCGGAATCACATATAACAGTCGATCATTCCTGCGCTTATACAAGATTCCATCCACTAATTCAAAATCATTCACACATCCTCGTTCATACCTTGTACGTTCACTCTCAGGCTTTAACAATATATCTTTCTTTTGTCGGATATCATCGTCGAGATACTGATACATTTTCACCGAGTCTTCCTCATTACTAACCGACATGACAGACAAGTTCTCTAGACTATCGTACGTTTCTACTGGTGCTCGGCTTAAAGCATCAACGTGAGCAAGTCTTACACCCGGTCTGTGTACAATTTCGTAGTTATATTCACTAAGAAGGTCATTCCAGCGTACCATTTGCGGATTCAACGTCTTTTGAGTACGCATGTAACACAATGCTTGACAATCCGTAACTACGGTAAACGGAATATTCACTAACATGGTTCGTAAACGCGAAACAGCCCAAACTATAGCCAGTAATTCAAATTTACTGCTATAGTACTTGCTCTCAGATTCGCTCGTGCGCCTACTTATTGCATATACCAAATGTAATTTTCCTTTTGCATCTCTTTGCATGAGCATTGCCGCTAAACCCGATGCACTCGCGTCCGTATGCAATTCCGTTTTTACTCGAGGGTCGAACATTTGCAATACTGATTGTTCCATAAGTTTCGATTTTAATGTCTCAAATGCGATACGCTGTTTTTCTTCCCACTCGAATTTTACATGTGACTTCAAAAGTTTGTGTAATGGTTCCGCGATTTGCGCAAACTTCGGAATAAATTTACGAAAATAGCTTGTAATACTCAAATATCTCCGTACGTCATGAACGTTTTGTGGTATCGGAAAATCCTTAATCGCGCCTACTTTGTCACGTCCCAGCTCAATACCATTGGATGAGATTTCATGTTCTAAATACGCAACTTTACGATACAAAAATTTACACTTTGCGAGTTTTATCGTTAAGGTGTCTTTTCATGCAGCGAATTTTTCGCTGCGAATGATATATAGCGAGTAGCGAATAATTCTCCGTGAAGTAGCGAATTATTCGTCGCGAATAAGCGAATAGTAAGAAGTGAGCTGAATTTTTATTTTTCTAAAATGGAAGAAAATTCAACTACCTGGACGCGTTGGTATAATAAACAAATACAATTTTTTTCAATTATGTACAAATAAATAATTTTTATCAAGAAAATATACGGAAAAGGAGAGCTGCTGCCCTTGTTGCTGTACTCTTAAATGTGAAAAAAAGAAAATATTCTCATAAAAAATATTGGATACCACCCATTTTTCAAGCAAGAAAAGAGCATGGATTTTTTCATGCTGTACTACCCAAGCTGGTTTTAGAAGACTTGAGATTTCATAATTACATACGTATATCTGCAACTCAATTAGAAGACTTAATCCTAAAAAAAGAAATTAAGAAAGGCATTTATAAAATAGATAAACATACAAAGTACTTATAAATTCAATTCCTTATAAAAATTCTATAAATATAATTATATACAATAAATATAATTTCTTTTTATAAATTCAACGACTTACTTGTGTTGAATCCATTTTCAAAATGTTGCATCAGCGAATATTCGTAAAAAGCTGAAAAAATCCAGCGAATACCCAAACAGCACCAAGTCGACTGTTAGTTGACTGTCAGTCGGCAGAAAAAGTCTAAAGTCGACTTCAAAGTCAGACTGAATGTCAACTTAAAGTCGACTAACAGCCGACAAATGACTCGACTATAGTCGACTGTCAGTCAGCTAATAAGTCGACTTAGAAGTCAACTTTATGGCGATTATAAGTCAATTTTCAGTCAATTTAATATCATGTCCATTAACTACTAAATTTTTATTTTTATGTCATTTCTCAAAAACTTGATCGATTTAATATTCTGTATATAGATACATATATGATGGAATTTTAAAAAAATTAACCATCTGTAGTTAATTACATGGAGCTCTGAAGCTCCTTGCAAAAGCTAGAGGAGATGCGACTATAATAGTCCGCTCTCTTTGACCGATAAGCCGTGATTTGTGGCCGTGTGCCGCGGCCTTATATTACTGTCTTAGATGAATTCCACTTTCGAGTTAGGCGTTTTCCTTTTCGCCACCTAGCGGCGAGGCGTGAAGCTCGTGGAACTATATGAATATTTCCATTTATCCATTGGATATCTTTGGTAGCTACTTAATGAATATACACACACACAAAACAACCAGGCCACTAAATTTTAACAAAATTTTTTAACATCTTTCAACAGCAACAAATCAGCAAAAAAATCACCGTATTAATATGAAATAAAACTCAAATTAGACAGTCCTCTTAAAAACTAAAAAAACAAAATTTGAGTTACAAAAAAAGTTTTACTAATGACGAATGCTAAAAATAAACTTTAAATAGAAAACAATTTCTTTTTTAAACTGCTGCATTGCTCAGGAAAATCGGCTCCCTGATGTAAATACTTTAATTATATTGTTACATATAATACAATTAAAGAATAATGAAATTAAATCAATCAAGTCTTTGAAAATGCCTAATTTAATCGACTTTTCGCTTTGCCGAAAGGCGACTTTTAATATTCTGAAAATGGTCGACCTTAAGTCGATTCATAGTCGATAGTTAAAGTCGACAATAAACCGTACTAGAAATAGTTGACTAAATGTCGACTTAAAGAGACGACTTCAAGTTGACTAAAAAATGTCGACTATCAGTCGGCAAATAGCCATTTGTGCTGTGTGGGTAGCGTTTATTCGCTAGCGAACTGCGAATGATCACGTGACCTCTATTCGCGGCGATTTATTCGCTATATGAATTGGCACCTTTAATCCGGCTTTACGCAATGCTTCGAATACTAATTGTAGTTTTGGTTTGAGATCCGCCCATTCTTTTCCCGGAATCAAAATATCGTCGAGATAAAATAAGACAACGTTATCTCTCAGGAGCCCCAGAGCACCGTGCATTGCTTTTGAGAAAAAAGCGGGCCCATTCATGAGGCCAAAGACCATGCGAGTGAACTCTGCTGTCTCTTCCGAGGTTATTATCGCGGTTTTCTCTCGTGCATCCTTGTTAAGAGGAATTTGCAGATATCCGTGGGCTAAATCCAAAACAATGAATAACGAACTATCTCGAATCAAGGCCAAATGATCGTCTATGTTTGGTAATGGGAAATGAACTCGTTTCGTCTGCTGATTGAGTTTTCGAAAATCGACGCAAAGTCGCAATTCGCCCGTTTTCTTTTTGACTAATAAGACCGGACTAGCATAAGGGGATTGAGTATCCGTAATAATCCCTGCTTCGCGCCATTCGTTTAGAATTTCTTTAATCTCACTACGTTCCTTTTCGGTTGTTCGATAAGGCTTACTGTAAACCGGCGTCGACGTCTCTTCTACTCGGATATCCATCTTTATATTTTTCGCACACCCTAAATCACGCAAATTCGTTGAAACGCAATCTCGAAATTCGTTGATCATCTCACACAGCTCGTTTGCAACTTCTTTGGTCTGCTCCACTCCAAGGTCGATGTCTTCGATACGAATGATAGAGGGATCGACGGTCGATTACTGGAAGTCTCGATATTTCGCCTTGTACCATATCCGTCCGTCCTTTTTCCAGTTTTCTCGCTGACTCTCAAATTAAGGATCAGTAACGCGTAGCTGTCGCGACAATCGGCTACATTGATGAAACTTCCCCGATCATCCCCGATGGTAGGGTGACATCTTGCGTTGTTGTCGGATACGACGGCATCGTGATGGCTCGTCCCGTAAATCTTTATTATGACAGAAGGTAAAGACATCGCCCACCTTATGATACTCAACATACGGTTTGTCAGTAAAGGTGCGTCCTATGATGGTATCTACCGGCTGTGCTGAATCCGGTACCACTCTCATTACAACATTCGGTACTTCAACGTCGTCGATAACTATCGTTGCTTTCACGATTCCTGGACTCGTAACCACGAATTCTGGAGGACCAAAGCCTTTTAAATCCGTCTCGTGAGGGATCATTTCAAACTGCTCCGTCAACACTCGTAATGCTCGTATCGTACAGTCTGAACTTCCTATATCAATAAAGGCATTCATTTTTCGTCCATTAACTTCCGCAATTTTCACGTACTTTGTCGCAGATGTATCACTTAACTGTCCGATTGTTTGTACCATTGCTTTATCTTTTACGGAACACTTTTTACTAATATGTCCCTTTTCGCCATATTTATAACACGTAATCTCGCGTACTGGTTCAGGGCAATCACGCGCGAGATGTCCCATTTTATTACAATTATAACATTTACGTTGGCCGTTACTTGACCCTTTCGATACCGATATTTCTCGAACGTCTTTATGCACTTCACTCGCGTCTTCCGATTTCTTCGATTCCTTCATACTTATCTTTTCGAGTCGCGGTTTCATCACGTTCGCTTCACGCGAAGAACGTATACGCTCAGTATGCTGATTAATGATCTTGTCGTAATACAACAAATCATGCAGTAACTCAGTCGTCGTATACTGCGTGTCGGCATCACCGCGTTTGCTAATTCTCGAGACCATAAACCGATAAGCACTTCTGCTTTTATTTCTCGATACGTGAGTTGTAACGCACAACACAATTTTGTTTTTGCATGGAAATACTGACTTAACGATTCCGATTTCCCTTGCACACGCGCCTTCATTTTCGCCCAACGAGTTGACATGTCATCCTGAATAACAAACATCTCACGTAAAGCCTCACGGAAATTACTCCACGTCATTATCTCTCTCGTATGACTCCGTAGCCAATTTTTCGCGCCACCTTGTAAATGCATGCGCGCCGCTTCGAACAAATAGTTTTCCGGCCATTGGTGTAGTCGCTGCATGGACTCCAGGTTTTCAATCCACTCCCGCGCTCGTACGCTATCATCATCGCCCGAAAATGTTTCAATATTTTTCGATAAGTCCGGAATGACGTGATACGTCGGAATTGGCGGTACGAATGGTTCTTGCGCCTGTGCGGTACGTTGCGGATTGGACACCAAACTTGCAAATAGTTGCGCCAACGCTTCGTCTCAATTCTCATTCGACAGTAAATTACGAAAAGCGTTCACCAATGCGCCATTCGTTGACTCATGAATTGACGAATGTTGTGGAGGGGGCTCACGTGGATACATCGACGAACCTAATTCGTTGACTGGATTCTCGCAATCGTTCTGCGCATGAAGCGATGCTCCTTCGTTCACACGCAGTCGCTCACATGATGGTTGCCGCTCTGTCGTTTCCGCGGTTCTGACCGTTGGATTCAATACGCCGCCATTTTGAGGACCATCTTGGGCTTCACCCATGCTCGCACGACCCGGTGTGCCCGGTCGTTCTCTGGATTCACTTACCCTACCTCGACCCCGTCCCATAGAATGATTTAACACTGTTAATTATCGTTTTATTGAAAGTCGCCTTGTAATTAATCTTATGTTTCGATTTTATGTCCTTGTGCACAATATGTTTATCTCTTAATGTATATTAGAAATATAAAAGGAAGAACTACGCTATTCTGCCATTACGTTTTGTTAACTAACAAAGAAGACGTAGTAGTGATAACGAACGACCGGTGGCGCATGAGAGCCGGTCGTCGCGCGGATCGGCGGGTAATGCGACGGCATTATCATTGCGCTAACTATAAACTAAAAAGAGTAGCGAACAAACACCATTCTTTCCAATTCAGCCAACGCGAATTTCTCGAACACGTGTTCATCGACCATGTGCCGCCGGTACACTATCTTTACGCACTTTCACGCGAACGATCTATTCTCGTAACTGATGCGCTTTCCCAACCGCTCGATACAATTTTCGCACTATAAAGGATACGGAATACCACTTCTAAATTTGATAAAGGAAACTTTTACTCTCTTCTCTCTTTTTTTATATATATTGATATAAATATATTTTCACAAAAATGTGAGAAACAAAACGCAAATATAAAATAATAGTTACACTGGAATTATAAATAATAAAGGACTTTTCGAGACACACTCTCGTGATCCGATTCGATCATCCACGTCTCGACCACCTTTGTCGACGACGCGTACGCTACGATTCCTTCTTCACGACTCGCCACGTGCCTTGAGCTCGACTATACATGCCCATTTTTCACTTACGTGGCACCTTTCTGGCGATACCCTCGCTTAGTCGCCATCTTGGACGCGCGAATATTTAAATAATACTACAGTCTCTAACACACTTCATACAAAATATAAACAAAATTTTAATGAATTTGATAATAGTTTAATGCACTATATGGGGGATGCTGGACACTTACAGTTATAATCTTTTCAGAGATTATTGCTATGCATGTCTACGTAAGTTAACATGTAAATTTTCTTCCTGTAGGAAAACATTTGTGCCTTATATGATGCAGCAATAGATATTGACATCGTAATGGACCATGAGTGTTACGAACGATATACTAAAATCCATGTTGATGATGCAGGCTACGTATACCCACAGCTTGGTAAGTTTTTATCTTTTGTATCGCAATTATTAAAAATGATTATCGACATACAAATTATATTCAAGAGCATACTTATATAGCGTATTATATTTGAGGACATACTGTATAGATATACTTTTGCAGATAATGCTATGATTGTCGACCCAAATGAAATTAACGATGAACCATTGACCGAGATTCTTCAGAATGAAATGTTGATTGGCGAAGTCCAAAAGCGAGAAGCCTTATGGAATTTTAAAATTCCTGTTACCGAAAGGGGCAGGAGTATTGTTCAGAAATTGTGGGAGGAGGTAATGTCTGCTATGAATGGTATGTTAGTCAAGCACAGTCGTATTTCTTCATATAAAATATTCTCGAAACAATAATTAGTGTAGGGAACCGCAGGGAATATGACTGGTTCTTACTTATTAATCACACGGTAGTACTGGTAAAAAGAACATTTATTTTCTTATACATTAATGTGAGTAGTATTTATATGTCCGTCTCTCTTGAGAACGTCGATCTCGGGTGTAGCGGTATGGCTTTCCTCTCCTTGGTGATTCGGTCTGCGTGCTGGCGTCCCGGACTCGGAGTTTACTGGATCCTTTTTGGGTTTCGATCGTCTTGGTGTCTGTTTTGGTCTGCGTCACCGCGACCTTCGTCTGTGCCGAGGCTTGTGTGGACGTGGTCTTGTTGACGGCAACTTGTGTGCTGGTCACGTGGATGTCCCCTGGTGATCATCGCCCCGGGGAAACTCGTGGCGTAGTATACCACGGTATTGTGGCCAACTCGAGTACGGGAGCTGGAGTTGGTGGCTCCTCAGGCGACGGTCGTCTCCTCGGCTCTGTCGGCGGAAGTATGCCCTGGGGCTCCTTGTTAATTCTCCCGCCGTCTCGAGATTGGACGATGTCTACGCAGCGGCGTGAAGCCTTGGGACGTCCTCCTGGGCGTCTTCTGTTCGGCACCAGGGAAGGGTCATATATGACCTTCCTGACACCCCGAACTGTCGGCGTGGGATGTCGGACTCCTAGGATGATCTTCCCGGAGCGTGGTCGAGAGTCACCTCTGATTGTCGAGGTGACCCCTCGTGGCGGTAGGAGTGCTCCAGGGCGTGGAACTCCCGGTTTCCCGTGGTCGGGGACCTTCCTGGGCGTTCCCGATTGTAGAGGAGCTGGTCGTGTCTTCTTCCTCGAGGTTATTTCCTCTATCCGAGGAGGTCTGTTTTCCTGGTCCGTCGTGGTGTTGCTCGGTGGTCTTCTTGGCATGGATCCTTAAGCTGCCTTCGGTGATGTACGCTAATAATGCGTGAATGATCGAAGAAAAAGGGTGGTTTCACTCCGCGGGGGTCCCTCTTATATTTCCCGTGAGTTGACTTTGGCTTACGGGAAAGCACAGTTAGCGTGCGACGCCTGGCGGCGGTGCTCGGTACTTGGCGCGCGGCTTACTAGCCGCTCGCGAGAAAGCACGGCTGGCGGTAGCCGCTCGCGAGAAAGCAAAGTTGGTGCGTGTACTCGGAGTCGGCGCGTTATCGCGAGACGTATTATTGCGTCTCGTGTGGCGTGTACCGCCATATTACCCCCTTCGTTGTTTTTTACTAGGATGCTTGGAATCGTACTGTTTTGTGTGAAGTTCTCCCGCTTCTTGTCTTGACTTCTGCAGGTGCAGGTGTTTCCTGTTTCCCTGGAACTGCTGGAGCGTTTTGAGTTTCTGTTTGCTCTCTTGTATGGATTGGATCTTCTGCCAATATATAAGCTGGCTTCAATCGGTCCTTTGTTACGTGAACAGTTTTTCTGTTGATCCGTAACTTGTAGACCTTCTCTGCCCTGTTGAGAACTTCATACGGGCCCTCATATATAGGCTGGAGTGCTCGTGTTGGTGCGTCGTGCCTGAGGAATACATGCAAAGCCTTTTCCAAGTCTTTGTGCTTGAAGATTGCTGGTGTTCCGTGTCTTCTAATTGGTTGTGGTCGTAGCTTCTTCATAGTTTGCCTGGGGTGCGTTCAGATTCCCCACCTAGGTGCCCCGAGCCACCCAAACGCCGTTCAGATTCCTCTTACTCTTACCCAGGTGGCGCGTAGAGTATCGTTCAGATTCCATATGAACACACCCGGGTGAGGGGAGAAAGCACCCTGCTCTTGACACAGGGTGACCGGCGGAGAGACTTTGCCGCCAAAAGTGCTATTAAGTGTTGAATGTAGTTAAAGTGAGGAAAGATACTCGATATTTAAAAATGAATGCTAAACTCATGATTGCAACAAATGGATTTCCAAGTATTACCAACAATAAGCTAATTGTATGGGACATTGATAGTAAGTTATTTATTTGTCATTGATGTGAGTTTTATTAACTCTAATAAAGTTAAGTTAGGTTATGATGAAATGGTTTTTTCATAAAATTCTTTCTCAAATCTTCAAATAATTAATTTTTCTTTTATTTTAACAGATAATTGTCCAGTGAATCTTGATATGACACCTGAAAATTTAGCGTTATTCAATCTGCGCGACATAAATTCCGTTTCCTCAGGCAAGTTTTTTGCTTTACCTCTGTTTTTATTAAATATTATATATGAGACTATTTTATACGAATTTTTAAAAATAAGTAATATTTTTATTGTTGAACAGATGAGACGCCAGTGTCAGAGACAGAATTGTTGCCGGATGAACAGCCCGCTGATGTAAATTCTGAAAATATAAACTTACAAAGTCAACTTACCACCATCTCTAATAAAAAAGGTACGCATATCTTTTTAAAATCGTAATTTTGTCTTCTTATACTTATATTTCGACTGTTTCATTTATTACTAATTCTTATTTTTCTTACCACAGGTACAGCATCATGGAAAGATAAGTTTGCTGTTAAAACTCTCATCGAGAAATGGAAAGCACATGAAAGCTATTTTAAAAGTACTACCATTACTAATAAGAAAGTCTGGGAAATGATAGCCAGTAAATTAAAAGAAGAGAATCCACTCTGGAATTATAGTGGTCAACAATGTAAAGACAAATTTAAAGACCTTAGGAAACACTATGTGAAAGCTAAGGACCAGAATGAAAAGAGCAGCGGCCTTCCAATTGCTACATGCAAGTTTTATGACGAAATGGATGAAGTGCTTGGTGACAAGCCATCTGTAAAACCTCTGTCTATAGCTTCAACACTAAAAAAACGTTCATTTGGCATTCAAGACTTCTCAAATGCAATTTCTGTAGGCAGCAGTAGTGAAGGTGATAATGAACACGATAGCTATAATTCTACATCGAAAAAGAGAAAGAAAAGTGTTATTGAAAAAAATATCGAAAATTTGCTTATGATAAGAGCAGAGGAATCTAAAAAGAAAGAAGAGGCTCAGCAGAAGAGACATATTGAGCGTATGGAGCGACAGGATCGTACTATTGAAGTTTATCAAAGAACCGACTCCTGGAAAAGTTATAGAATTGTAAGTGGTGTACAGTGTGGTTTTTCTCTGTTTTGACAATGTATATTACTTTAATTTTTTCCTTGTTTTTTTGTTGTAGAGTTCCATATTATTGAAGCACTTGATACTTCCGTTGGCTATCAGAGAGACTATGAATGTCTGTGACCAAAGATTATAATGTGATTTCGTTATTTTATACGGTTCTCAAGCTAGTCTGAGATTATTTCTGTTGGTTGTGCATATATTTTTGTTTTGTTCTTATTTGCATTATCTTTAGTAGTATTTTTATTATTATTTAATAGTATGCTTTGTTTTTTTCTAATTAATATTATCTTTAATAATTTAAGTATTTTAGTCTCTCTTAAGTTGTAAAAAGCCAAACCCTCATATAATTATGTGAAGTTAATATTTTCATAGCAAAGGTGCAGAAAAATTTAAACGACATGATTTAATAATAATATAAAAGATAAATTGCATAAAAAGAATATAAGTTTTATTTTTTGTGATTGATGCTACTTAGTTTTATTGAAGTTTATTTGCATGTTGTTAACTCATGTACTTACGTTTAGTTAAGTGTGTTCGCGAGTGAATTTGAATGTTCGCGACGGCGAAGGATTTGCGTTCGAGGCAAACGGTCGACCACAGACAGTTTATTAAGACAAAGGAACTCCACACGATTAGTAATAAAGACGATCCACGACACGTAATTTTTTTGTGTTTTTAGTTTTATTGCACGACACACTAATTATAATTTAAGAACAATATATATATATACAGAGTTTGAACAAATTATAATCTGCTTTCAGATTACAGAGCGGTTTTTTCTAAAAGATTGGAGAAGGTCCAAGAGAGTAAGCGGTCGTTATAATGCGGTTTTACTATGCGAAGCGGTTTATCAAAATGCGGTTTTGCGAGAAATGCTAGACTGCGAAGGGCCCACGTGCGGTGCCCGTTATATAGCGTGCGGAATTTTGGGCCCGTTGCGACGTGGCCCAATAATTTTAATTATTTAGCGGTGACCTCACGGCGCCGCGTATAATTGGCCGCCGATGAGGTCTGACGTCGGTTTTTTCGCGGTTGCCATGCGCGCAGTCTTTTTAGGACAGCTGATTGGCAATCAGCTGATCGTGACGTATGGACGCGCATGCCCGTACGTCACGCTGATTTTGGTCGACGGTTGATGTTATTATTGTCAATGTTTATGACACGCGTTTCTTATGTCCCAAAAAAATTGGAGATAACTCGAACGACGAGTTTTTCTGGCGAATCGAGGTCTCGAGAAGTTTCTCGACGCTCGTTAAATTTGTATTTTCGTATTATAGAATATTATTTGAAATATTTTTTATGAGTTTTGAACATCCCGCCCGCCTCGTCAGTACGTGACGAAATTTGCGAGTGTGTTCGGGCTCGGGCAGGTGTCGCGAACGATACAATTGATGGTTATTGATAGCGATCATGAATGGAATGTGTGACGTAGTACAAAGACATGTGTTGCTCAGTTCATTCGAGACTTTCGCGAGAATAAGTAACGCGTGATGTGATGAAATATATACAGTGATGAATAATGTAAAATGTACGGAGTGGTTTAGTGAATAATCTCGCGAATGTAGTGAGCTCAAGAATGATTGTGAACATCAAGAATCGCAATGTGAAGTGCTGCAATAAGTGAAAGTGAACGCGAGATTCGGGAGTGAGATAGCGAACCGAGAAGAGAAGAAAAAAAAAACTGATAACGCGGCTCGCGGATCGCACATAATATGAAATCTTTGTGAATACAATTGAATGCAATTACGCGCGGTACGATGGACCAGAGATACGCGACGATTGAAGTAGAATATACGTGAAATATAATACATACAATATACAGTTAAAGTAGACGACAATTTTTTTCTAGAACTCGGAAGTTGTGATTTCACGCGTCCGGAGATGACGGCTGCGGATTGTCGCGGGTCCCAGGAAGCAGGACGATTTTTACGAGCGGTCGAACGAGTGTTGAGGATGCGGTGCGCAGGGTGATCACGCGTACGATACCGTCGTCCCCGGGGTGCAATTTAGTGATCCTCGCGAGTGGCCATCGAGTTGGAGGCATCACCTCAGAGCGCACCAGGCACAGATCGCCGATGTTGGGGCCGGCTGAGTTCCTCGTCCACTTTGGTCTGGAAGCCAACGATTGAAGGTATTCGTGTGACCACCGTTGCCAGTAGTGGTCGCGCATTTGTTGTACGAGCTGCCAACGGGATAGCGTGCTGTTCATGTTGTCCATCAGCGACGGCTCGGGAACGGCCAAGAGAGGAGCTCCAATAAGGAAGTGTCCCGGAGTGAGTGCTGTTACATCGTCCGGGTCGTCAGACAGTGCTTGCGGTGGGCGTGAGTTAAGGCACGCTTCGACCTGAGCGAGGAAAGTGCTCATTTCCTCGAAAGTGAGCGTGGTTTCCCCAATGACTCGCCGAAGGTGGTGCTTGGTGGACTTGACAGCCGCTTCCCAGAGTCCTCCAAAGTGCGGGGCTGCAGGGGGATTGAAGTTCCATTTAATTCCCTCTGACGCTGCAGCGTGGGCCATCCGACGGCCGTCGGACGATGATGCGCGGAACATCTCCCTCAAGGCTTTGTCCGCTCCAACGAAATTAGTGCCGCAGTCTGAGAAGAGTTCCTCACAGAGGCCTCGGCGTGACGTGAAGCGTCGGAAGGCCGCCAGGAACGCTTCTGAGGAGTAGTCGGACGCCATTTCCAGATGCACGGCCTTGGAGACTAAACAGACAAATATAGCAATGAATGCTTTGTGCGAATGTTGTCCTCGTCTCTTGCTCGAGCGGACGTGAATCGGGCCGGCGTAGTCTACGCCGGTGCGGAGGAATGGGCGAGCGGGAGTCACTCGTCCGCGTGGAAGATCGCCCATGAGAGGTTGCGGTGTTGTGGCTCGCCATCGGGTGCATGTCACGCACCGGTGGATAAGGCGTTTGACGATGGCGCGGCCTCTCGGGATCCAGAAACGGAGGCGAAGCAGCCTCAGAGTTAGCTGGACCCCTCCGTGAAGTGTCCGGCGATGGCAGGAGTCCACCAGGAGTTGGGCCATCCTGGAGTCCGGAGGCACAATCATTGGATGTCGTTCATCCTGTGATAGAATGGCGTGTTTCAGTCGGCCCCCGACTCTCATCACGCCGCTGTGGTCTAAAAGGGGACTCAGCCTGGCCAGCGGACTGCGGGGCGCTATTGAGCGCTGTTTCCTCAGCGACGAAATCTCAGCGGGGTAGTGCAGCGCCTGCGTCACGCGTATCCACTGCATGAGTGCGGCATCAATTTCGTGTGGCTCGAGCGGTTGTGCAACGTTGGTGAGAGGACGTATCCCTGTTGACGAGTTCTTCCGTCGCCACCGAAGACACCACTCGGTGACACGCAGGAGCCGGTGCAGCTCAGAATAGCGAAGGAGAACGTCAGGCCCGGCGACTTCTTGTCCGACGACGTTGAATGAACCGACGGCTCGTTGCTCGAGCAGTTCTCCGTTGGGCAAGTCGCAGCGTTCGCTAGGCCAGCGCCCTTTGTCCTGAAGAAGCCATGGTGGTCCCGCCCACCACAGCGGATGGCTGAGTAGTTCCTCGGGCAGGACTCCACGGGAGGCGCAGTCGGCTGGATTTTCCTTCCCTGACACGTGCCGCCAATGAGCCTCCGGCAGTCGCGTTTGAATGTGGGCCACTCGATTTGCCACGTATGTCTTCCAGCGGGATGCGTGCCCTTGGACCCAGTGAAGAACGATTTTGGAATCCGACCAAAGGTAGATTGGTGCTGTGAACAAACCTAGCAAGATGCGAGTGTGAGTGGTGATGTTCGTCAGGAGGGTGGAGGCGCACAGTTCGAGCCGGGGCAACGAAATCGGCTTCACTGGAGCGACTTTGCCTTTGGCCGTCAGCAAGTGGTGCGGTGTGGCCGTTAACGGTGGTGCGTAGGTACAGGACCGCGGCGTATCCTCGCTCCGAAGCGTCGGCGAATCCGTGGAGCTCGACTTGTGCGTGAGTGTTGTCGCTGCCCAGCCATCGGGCGATTCTTGCGTCATTGAGGCGTGGTAGTTCAGCGAGAAGAGTTTTCCAGCGTTGAGCGTCTGCGGCAGGGAGTGGAGTATCCCATTCCAATTTCTTCAGCCATGCTGACTGAATGAGGATCTTGGCGCGCATCGTGACGGGCGTGAGCCAGCCCAGTGGATCAAATAAGCGTGCAGTTTCGGCGAGGACGCGCCGCTTGGTGATTTCCGAGGGGGGCTGACTTCGAATGTGGTACGTGAAGTGATCGCCGTCTGGGTGCCAGTGCAGTCCTAGCGTGGAATGACCCTCGTGCGACCATAAGTGCGGTGATTGTGTGAGCCGGTGTTCCTGGGGGATTCCGGTTAGGATGTCGGTGTCGTTGGAAGCCCATTTCCTAAGAGGGAACCCGCCCGCCGTGCACAGGTTGAGTAGTTCCTTTTGCAAGGAGATGACTTCTGACAGGGTGCTCGCTCCAGTGACGACATCATCCACGTAAGTATCACTTTTCAGGGTGATGGCTCCCCGCGGGAATCGTGATCCTTCGTCGGCGGCGAGCTGACGAAGGGTTCGTATGGCCAGGAACGGTGCGCACGCGAGGCCATACGTTACCGTCGTTAGGCGGTATTCGCGGACGGTGTCGGCGGTATTGTGCCGCCAGAGTATGCGTTGGAGATCGCGGTCCTCTGGGTGGACTACGATCTGACGGTACATTTTTTCAATGTCCGTCACGAGCACGTATCGGTGCCAGCGCCAACGCAGAAGCACGTCGGCGAGGTTTGGCAGGAGGTGCCGACGAGCAGCTGGGCGTTCAATGACGTGCCGGATCTCGTGCGCTGCGACCCGTTGAAGACGACCCTGAGTTTCGTCGTGGAGCTGGAGTCCCGCAGGACACCATGATGCGGTAGGTAGCATACTGCGGAGCATGCCCTCTCAGAAGATGCGCTGATTTCCTCCATGTGTTGCAGGTTCTCATATTCCCTCATGAAGGCGTGATACAGTTCGCCGAACCGCGTGTCCTGGGTACAGCGGCGCTCCATTGCCGCTAGCAGGTGCTCGGCCGGCTTGCGGGTCTCGGCTAGAGATGGAGGCGATCCAGAAAATGGCAGCCTTACGATGTATCGTCCTGCTGGCGTGCGACAGTGAGTACGGGCGAACATGTCCTCGCACTTCTCTTCTTCTGGGGTTGGGGCAACCGCGGCAGAGGGTTCCCTTTCTTGCTCCCAGAACCGTTGAACCAGCGCATTTAACTCGTGGTCGACGGAACATTGGAAGGAACTGTTAGGGTGGTGGAGCGTAGTCTTGCTCCCCCCTGAGAGGATCCAGCCTAGCGATGTCCTCTGGGCGATTGGATCGTCCTTCTTGCCCTTGCAAAGGCCGTCTTGGAGGATGGCCGAGTATACGTCGGCCCCCAGCAACAGTTCAATCGGATCTCGATCCAGATATTGAGGATCCGCTAGAAGGTCGCGTATATGCGGCCAGGTGGTGTTGCCTCGCACAATGGGTCCTCGATACGAAGAGAGACGCGGTAGGATGTATGCGACGATGGAAAGCGTAGCTCCTGTCACTCCTGAGGAGAGGCTCATGGAGACTCTTCCGCGCGTGGCTCCGGATGGCGCTCCCCCGATTCCAGCGATCGCGATCGAAGAGCGAACCCGTGGCAATCGTAGCCGTTGCACCAGAGCCTCGGAGACGATGGAGACCTCCGAACCCTGGTCGATTAGTGCCCGAACGGCGTGAGTTCTTCCCGCGCGGTCTGCGATTCTGATGCGTGCGGTGGCGAGAAGGATCGCCTTGCGGTCTGACGTGAGATGTGTAGCGGACAGCGCGTTTGCTTCGTCGGGTCGAGAGTATGCGTCGTGGAGAAGAGTGTGATGCCGAGACTTGCAGGTGAAGCATGTCTTCACAGACTGGCACTTAGCCATCATATGGTTGCCGAGACAATTGTACAAAGTTTGTTCACTTCGACAATCGACTTTCGTTCGTTAGTGGGCTTAGTCTTGAATTCTGCGCATTGCATCAGCGTGTGCCTCCCCTTGCAAACGGCGCATTTCGTGGAGTCGGATGTTTGCTTGGCGAAGTGCGACTTCGCAGTCTTGTTCTCTCCCGATTTCGTGGCGGATTTCGGTCTCGCGGCGTTCAACGTTAGGATCCGCTTTGAAACGAACTCAATCAAGGTGTCGTGACTGGGTGGCTCGGAGGAATCGCAGATTGAGGACTCCCATTCGAGACGGGTTTGTGGGTCAAAGAGCTCGACTACGAGATGATTAAAGAGATCCATTCCGTGGGAGGCGATGGGCCTATCAATGCTCTCCTGAGCGTTGACGGCGGTCGTAACGGCGTTGTAGACGCGGTTTAGCTCTTCTGCGCTCTCGGCTTTCATTTTCGGTACGGCGATAAACGCGGCAAAATTGGAGCGAATCAGTTCTCGTTTGTTCTCGTAGTGCTTACTCAGTATAGTCCATGCTCGCTCGTAATTATGCCCGATTATAGGTAATGGTCTGATTAATTTCTCTGCAGGTCCTTGCAAGCAGGAGCGGAGATAATGTAACTTCTCGACGTCGGAGATTGAAGGATTGTCACCGATGATCGACGAGAAGAGATCGCGGAACGCTGGCCAATCTCCGTACGCGCCAGAGAACGGCTGAAGTTTAATACGCGGTAGCGAGGTTCTTAACGAGTGCTCCTGGGCTGACTCGGTTTTCGGCGCGGTGGACACCTCGGGTTTCAGTCTATCCGCGTACCCGGTTAACATGCTTCGCTGAGTCACGTAAGTTGTCTCCGCGACATCAATAAAATCTGATTTGGCGTACTCACTTTCGTGATACCTCTCTTTCAGAGCCGCTCGAATGAGCTCGTGCTGAGCCTCGATTTTTCCCCACAGGTTGTCGAGGATGGTGAGACGAGCTTGAATGGCGCCAAGGGTGATGTTTGTGACACCCATCTTCCTGAGGTTGTCCACGGAGCGAGACATGCGACCGTGGATCTCGTTCTGAGCCTCCAGTAGCGCTCTTAAGTTGGCACTCATTTTTGATTGTTTGTCTGTTTAGGATGCACTTCACCACTTGAGAACTTCACCCACGAAACTGCGGATGCGGATATAATCCGGCTCGAAGGACCAGAAATGTTCGCGAGTGAATTTGAATGTTCGCGACGGCGAAGGATTCGCGTTCGAGGCAAACGGTCGACCACAGACAGTTTATTAAGACAAAGGAACTCCACACGATTAGTAATAAAGACGATCCACGACACGTAATTTTTTTGTGTTTTTAGTTTTATTGCACGACACACTAATTATAATTTAAGAAAAATATATATATACAGAGTTTGAACAAATTATAATCTGCTTTCAGATTACAGAGCGGTTTTTTCTAAAAGATTGCGGAAAGTCCAAGAGAGTAAACGGTCGTTATAATGCGGTTTTACTATGCGAAGCGGTTTATCAAAATGCGGTTTTGCGAGAAATGCTAGACTGCGAAGGGCCCACGTGCGGTGCCCGTTATATAGCGTGCGGAATTTTGGGCCCGTTGCGACGTGGCCCAATAATTTTAATTATTTAGCGGTGACCTCACGGCGCCGCGTATAATTGGCCGCCGATGAGGTCTGACGTCGGTTTTTTCGCGGTTGCCATGCGCGCAGTCTTTTTAGGACAGCTGATTGGCAATCAGCTGATCGTGACGTATGGGCGCGCATGCCCGTACGTCACGCTAATTTTGATCGACGGTTGATGTTATTATTGTCAATGTTTATGACACGCGTTTCTTATGTCCCAAAAAAATTGGAGATAACTCGAACGACGAGTTTTTCTGGCGAATCGAGATCTCGAGAAGTTTCTCGACGCTCGTTAAATTTGTATTTTCGTATTATAGAATATTATTTGAAATATTTTTTATGAGTTTCGAACAAAGTGACTTAATATGATTTAATGCTTAAAGACTGAGAAACACTAGTTATGTTAAGGATATACATATATATATTTTATTATATATCTTTTTAAATATATAGATATTTCTAAGTATATATTTATAAAATAAAATGATAATTGAATAAATATAGTTCCATGATAAATATTTTTGATTATGTATTATTTCAATAATGTTATTCTTTATAAAGAAACTTTATTTTCTAAAATAATGGGTACTTTCCAATTCACGCATGATGCGCATGAAGTGACAGAAAATCTATAGTTCATGTCACGCATATTATAGATTTTTTGTCAATTCATGCGCATCATGCGTGAATCGGAAAGTACCCAATATGTGTAGTCAAATATTACGTAACTATCCAGATAACTATAGTAATTATTACGTCAAAATGATATCATAATAATTACTATAGCTATCTGGGTATTAAACAAGAGTTACTAAATAATTCCTTTTTGCCACACCAGCATCATCTTCATCTGCCACTGGATCTTGAACAGCATAGATTTCATTTTCTCGGCCTTCTAGGATATATTCTTCTATATTTTCATCATGTCTTTCAAGATAGATGTTGTGAAGAACTGTGCAAGAAATTATCACAAAAGGGATTATGTCCGTTCTATTCATGTCTAGATATTTTAGCCTTCGAAATCTCCCTTTTAGCAATGCAAATGCCCGTTCAATGACTTGTCTAACTGAAGACAATATATCGTTGAACCTTTTTTGAGCCTGTAAAGGAAAAATACCTTAATAATTTCATGTTTCGGACATAAAAAAATTGAAATGTTTATTATGTGAGGAAGATTAAAAAATGAAAAACTAATATAATTCTAGACAAAATTTTCTAGATACAAACACCGAATATATAAAGTATGTACTCACCGCTGTAAGATTACCACGATCACGAAAAGCAGAAATACACCAATGTAAGACAGGGTAAGCTTTGTCACCAATGATGTACTCCTCATTAGGAAAATATAACTCTATTCCTCTGCACTTCTATCCAAAGATCAGAATTCCTAAATACCCTTATGTCACCAACAGATCCTGGATAACCAGTAAAGCAGTCCAAAAACCTCAATTCAGAGTCGCATATAGCTTGAAGTATAATAGCATAGTTTTTTTTGTATGTTTTATAGGACAAAGAGTCTTTCTGAAAAAGAATCATAATAAGTTTAAGTAAATCCGATGTTCAGAAATATATATTTATTTAATTTCAAACTCAACAAATGTTTCTGCATAAAATGTTATGATTAAAATGTTGAATAAATCCATCAAGAAGTTTTGCACACATTATCTTTTAAATCAAATAACTTACATATGGTTGTTTTATAGAAATGTGAGTACCATCCACAGCTCCAATTATGTCCGGCAGCACTGATAATTTTTGAAAATTCTGTTTTACTGTTGCCAATCTGTTTCCTCTTGGCCACTGTATGACATCTTCAGTGATGTCGTTCAAGGCTTGTACAACTCGCATGAAACTGACACTCAGTGAGCTTTTGCTAATGTCAAACCTTTCCCCTACAGACCTGAAATAAATACATCACATATTACAGCCAATGTTTATACTCATATATATCTAATATTCATGATCATAAATTACATATCAATATGACACACTATAAAATCTATAATTGCATAGTTTTCATAGTCTTTTTAGAAAAATATTTTAAGAGGAATTTACCTGTAGGAGTCTGGTGTAGCCAACAACCAAAGAGTTGCAAGCAATTGCTTTCTGACTGGAATGTGAGATTTCACATCAACATCGCCTTGCAAAGTTGGTGCCAATCTCTGTTCCAGCCAATTATATGTTGCAGGAGTCATGCGAAAATGCTGCCTGAACTGTTCTCAATGAAGTTCTGGGATTGTACGTTCTATGTAATCTACAATTCTTGCAGGTTTGCGTTGAACTCCTCGCAACTGCAAGTGTATCCGCATATCCAATTCTTCGTCGGAGTCACTATCATTACTATCAATATCACTTTCCATTATTTCATTTAAAAAATTACTGCTAATAGTCACAGCCAATGCTATAATTTGCCGACAATCCATCTTTAAGTTGTTAAAGTCGTTTTCATAAAACCAGGTTAACTGTTTTGTTGTGACATATGGCGCCTTTACCCGTCCCCAGAAAAATGCGTTCAAATTCTCTAGCCTATCAAAGTCACCCGACAGTAACTCCGCCCATACCTGATCTACCCTACCGTCACCTACCGGAGAAAGAATCTGAACGCACCCCTGAGTCGGAGTATGAAGTCATTTGAGTTTTCTGTTGCGTCTTGTGACTCTTGTAGGAATTCACCGGGTAGTCTTATTGTTTGTCCGTACACTAACTCTGCCGGTGTTGCCTGCAGGTCTTCTTTGAAGGCTGCTCTGATTCCCATCATGACTACTGGTAGTACTTCCGTCCATGCTTCTGTTGCATGGCATTTTATTGCCGTTTTTATCTGCCGATGGAGGCGTTCAACCATGCCGTTTGCTGCAGGATGGTAGGCCGTCGTGCGAATGTGCGTTGTACCTGTTATTTTGGTAAGTTGGCGGAACAAGTCGACCTCAAACTGCCTCCCTTGATCCGTTGTAATCCGAACAGGTGTGCCGAATCTTGCAATCCAGTGGGTGAATAGATTCTGGGCTACCGTTTCTGCTGTTATGTCTGCTACCGGTATAGCTTCGGGCCATTTGGTAAATCGGTCGATTACCGTGAGGCAATACCTATAGCCTCTTGAAATGGGTAGAGGTCCGACAAGGTCTATATGTATGTGTTCGAACCGTTTTGAAGGATTCTTGAAGCTGCCGAGAGGTGTCCGATTGTGCCTTTGTATCTTGGCTCGTTGACAGTTGATACAGGCCTGTGCCCATTGGTGGCAATCCGCTTTTATTCTTGGCCATACATATCGCTCTGCGACCAATTTTGCCGTTGCTTTGGTTGCGGGGTGCGATAGGCTGTGTAGTGATTGGAACACTTGCCTTCTATATTCTTTTGTGACGAATGGTCTTGCGATCGGTGTTGCTACGTCACAATATAGAGTGGAATTTGTCCCAGGAATTTGTATCTTCTGAAGCTTCAACGACGAGTCTTGGTTTATTAGCTCTTGTAACTCAGTGTCGTCTTCTTGAGCTTTTGCCAGATCTTCTAGGTTAATTGCTACTTGGATCTTTTCAACTCTTGACAGTGCGTCAGCGATCGTATTGTCTTTTCCTGAGATGTGTCGTATATCGGTAGTAAATTGCCCGATATACTGTAGGTGCCTGGTCTGCCTTGGTGAGCTATGCAGTGGGTCTTGCTGGAAGGCGTATGTGATCGGCTTGTGGTCTGTAAAAACGGTGAAGTTTCTTCCTTCGAGCATATGGCGATAATGCTTAATGGCGGCATAAATCGCTAATAACTCTCTGTCATAGGGGCTGTATTTTTGCTGTGCTGGATTAAACTTTTTGCTGAAGAAGGCTAGTAGCTGCTCTTCTTCTCCAATCCGCTGGTGTATCACCGCGCCCATTGCTTTATCGGATGCGTCTGTTGTGAGTGTGATATCCGCTTCGGGATTGGGATGTGCCAGCAAGGTTGCCCTGGCAAGGCTTTCTTTGCATTTTCGGAAGGCCTCGTTTAATTCTACGCTCCATGTGATTGGCGATTTCTTTTTCAACTTTGGACCGCTGAGCACGTCGTTTAGTAATACTTGTTCCCTTGCAGCGTCGGGGATGAATCTACGATAGAAATTCAGTGTTCCTAGGAATTGTCGTAGTTGTTGAATATTCTGTGGTTTGGGAAAACTTTTTATCGCCTCTATTCTGTCTGGTGGAGGTCGTGTCCCTTTTTCCGAAACTTCGTACCCTAGGAAGAGCACTTGTCTAGCTCCGAAGTTGCATTTGGCGGGGCTTAGCAGAATGCCGTTTTCTTCTAGTCGCTTGAAGAGTTTGCGTAGATGCTCTTCATGTTCTTCTTCGTTGTCGGAGGCAACCAGAATGTCATCAATGTAGGCGTAGCAGAATTCCAAGTCGCTCGTGATTTCATTTATGAAACGTTGGAATGTCTGTGCCGCGTTGCGTAGACCAAACGGCATGCAACGGAATTCAAAAAGGCCGAAGGGAGTGGTAATTGCTGTCTTCGGTACATCATTTGGATGTACCGGAATTTGATTATATGCCCGAACCAGGTCCAGTGTCGAAAAGATCTTCTTGTTATGGAGAGTCTGTGAGAAGTCTTCTATATGCGGAATCGGGTAGCGATCTGGCACTGTTCTTGCGTTAAGGCGCCTGTAGTCTCCGCAAGGCCTCCACGCATTCTCCTTTTTCTGAACCATGTGCAAAGGGGCTGACCAAGGACTTTTTGACGCTTATATAACTCCCTCTTGAAGTAGGATATTGAATTCCGCTTTCGCTGGCTTTAGTTTCTTTGGATCTAGTCGACGAGGACGGCATGCCTCCGGTGGTCCCTCTGTAGTTACAATATGATGTACTGTGGAGTGTTTGATGGTTCGTGCCCTAGCAGTAGCCCTTGTAATCTCGGGAAATTCTGCCAGGATGCGATGATATTTGTTTTCGTTTGCCAGCACTTTTATTGATTCGATAGATCCTGCTTCTGTTGTACCCTTTATAAGTAACTCCGTTCTTCCATCCACCAGTACTCCTCTTCGTAAGTCTGGTAGGAGGTGATAGTAGGCTAGGAAGTCTGCTCCGATGATGGGTGATGTGACGTTTGCTATGACGAAACGCCATAGAAATGAACGTCGTAGTCCTAAGTTCGGTTGTAGCGTAGTCCACCCGTAAGTAGTGATTGGAGAACCATTTGCTGCGAATAATTCATAATTCGTTGGCAACTTGCGTCCTACTGTCATTGAGCGGGGATATACGCTGACATCGGAGCCCGTGTCCACGAGAAAACGTTCTTTAGTTGTTCGACACGTTACGTAGAGGCAGGGTTTTGGGGCGGAGCCACAGGCCGCCATTAGTGGCTGCCCTGATCTTTTTCCGAATTCTTGTAGGTGCATGGCTGTGTGCATTTTTTAGCCTTTTCACCAAATCTATTGTGATAGAAGCAGTGACTTTTGTTGTACTCTTTGTTTGTAGCCTGACTTTGGCTTCGGCTTCGGTTCCTTTTATCCATGCTCTTCTCTTTCGTTCTTCCCCTTGCGAGATGCGTGGCCAGGGTTGCCACTTGTTTCGTCAGCGCTTGAATTTGCATTTCCAATGTCCGCTTTTCTTTCGGAGCATTGGTAACCGCTACGATGGCCCGTGATGACATCTCATGAATGCGGTCGGCTTGCTCAGCTACTTCGTTGAGGCGATCTTCAGTGCGGGTTGCGAGAATTACTTGCATCTGATTGGGAAGTCTACCAAGCCAAAGTGTCCTTAGAAGAGAGTCAGGTACATTTTCTCCTGCCAATGTGCGCAGGTGCCGTAAGAATTGCGAGGGTTTGCGATCGCTGATTTCTTCGAGCTCTAGTAACTGTCGCGTCCGTTGCTCCTGGGAGATCGACATTCGCTGAATGAGAGCTCTTTTTATGGTTCCGTATTTATCCGCTTCGGGGGCTTGCGTAATTATGTCCTTAACTTCTTTTATTTGACGTGAATCTAACTGGGAGAGAACGTAGGAGTATTTCGTGGAATCCTGCGTTATGCCGCTGAGTATGAATTGGCCCTCCAGTTGTGCAAACCATAACTCTGGCTCATCATTCCAGAAGGGGGGAATCTTAACTGCCACTTTATGAACGACTTCTCTCGCTTCGCCCTCCATCTTACTACCGTGTGCGTCGGGGTCACCAATTTGTAGGGAACCGCAGGGAATATGACTGGTTCTTACTTATTAATCACACGGTAGTACTGGTAAAAAGAACATTTATTTTCTTATACATTAATGTGAGTAGTATTTATATGTCCGTCTCTCTTGAGAACGTCGATCTCGGGCGTAGCGGTATGGCTTTTCTCTCCTTGATGATTCGGTCTGCGTGCTGGCGTCCCGGACTCGGAGTCTACTGGATCCTTTTTGGGTTCCGATCGTCTTGGTGTCTGTGGTGGTCTGCGTCACCGCGACCTTCGTCTGTGCCGAGGCTTGTGTGGACGTGGTCCTGTTGACGGCAACTTGTGTGCTGGTCACGTGGATGTCCCTGGTGATCGTCGCCCCGGGGAAACTCGTGGCGTAGTATACCACGGTATTGTGGCCAACTCGAGTACGGGAGCTGGAGTTGGTGGCTCCTCAGGCGACGGTCGTCTCCTCGGCTCTGTCGGCGGAAGTATGCCCTGGGGCTCCTTGTTAATTCTCCCGCCGTCTCGAGATTGGACGATGTCTACGCAGCGGCGTGAAGCCTTGGGACGTCCTCCTGGGCGTCTTCTGTTCGGCACCAGGGAAGGGTCATATATGACCTTCCTGACACCCCGAACTGTCGGCGTGGGATGTCGGACTCCTAGGATGATCTTCCCGGAGCGTGGTCGAGAGTCACCTCTGATTGTCGAGGTGACCCCTCGTGGCGATAGGAGTGCTCCAGGGCGTGGAACTCCCGATTTCCCGTGGTCGGGGACCTTCCTGGGCGTTCCCGATTGTAGAGGAGCTGGTCGTGTCTTCTTCCTCGAGGTTATTTCCTCTATCCGAGGAGGTCTGTTTTCCTGGTCCGTCGTAGTGTCGCTCGGTGGTCTTCTTGGCATGGATCCTTAAGCTGCCTTCGGTGATGTACGCTAATAATGCGTGAATGATCGAAGAAAAAGGGTGGTTTCACTCCGCGGGGGTCCCTCTTATATTTCCCGTGAGTTGACTTTGGCTTACGGGAAAGCACAGTTAGCGTGCGACGCCTGGCGGCGGTGCTCGGTACTTGGCGCGCGGCTTACTAGCCGCTCGCGAGAAAGCACGGCTGGCGGTAGCCGCTCGCGAGAAAGCAAAGTTGGTGCGTGTACTCGGAGTCGGCGCGTTATCGCGAGACGTATTATTGCGCCTCGTGTGGCGTGTACCGCCACAATTAGTTCGCAATTTTTCTTATAGGTAACATCAAAGATGTTAATGAGACCAAGAATATATGAAAAAAACTCCGTTACAATTACAGGCGAATTTTAATACGGTAGAACAATAGCAAGAAAAGCGGCTCGGCTGGTAGTGGAATGAAAAAAAAATAAATGGCCGTACTATGAAATGATGGCCTTCACTAAAGATCTCTTCATCGAGAATAGAAAGTAAATAATAAAATAATAAATACATAACACATTGTTTGTAAATGAATAATGCATTTTTAATTATGTATTTTGCCTATTATTTATAGAAGAAGTTCTAATGTATCAGTATCAAACCTGTACAATGATGATACAATGATGTCGGTTGCATCGACCAGTTCATCTTCGTCAGTACCAGAAACAGAGGCAAAATAGAAACGTAAGTCCATATTTTGATTTTTAGCAGGGTTTGAGGAAGGAATGTTAGAACGAAGAAAAGTTGTATACAATTATATCTTTTAGAAAAAGTACATTTTTATGAATTTTATCTGAAATAAAAATTATGGTCTCGTAAATTATAATTCAGAACTTTTCCTCTTTAGAAAAAGCAAGCATCTCTGTTTTAACTTTTAATTATAAATAAAAAATAATCCAACTTCGACTTTTGGCATTATATAAACATTGTTACAGGTCGCTCATCCGAGTCAAACGAAGCAATATTAATGAAACTCACTTCTTTGTTGGATGCACCTCTATCTCCACAGCCTGAAATCGTCTTACCACCATTACCTGCTATGCCACCGCAGAACGACGAAGTAGAAAACGTGATAGGACTAGTTCGGGCAGCGTTAAATAAAATACCTCTTTCAAAGAGACATGAGTGTATTGTAGAATTACTTACATTTTTATATTCACGCGCTCTTATAAATAAAAAATATTTTTCAAAAAATATATTATTAAAAAAAATGTATATTAAGTAATATATATTATATATTAAGTAAATATATCAAGTATAATATTAAGTATAAATATATTAAATATATTAAGTAAAAATGTATATTAAGTAATATAATACAAATATATTTCATATAACATAATCATCTCAAATTTATTTTCAAAAATTATCTTTCTGAATTTCATGATACAATAATCGAACTCGACTCTAAAATTGCTAAATTCGTACTATTCTAAAAATAATATACATTTATAAAATAATTTAAATAATTGTTGACATTTTGTTTTAAATTTTTGATAACTGCCAATCAACAGCACCTTCTTCGTTGAAATATGCCATAAATTCATCTCTCACACGAGCAGCTTCGCGTGAATGCGTATTTGATCCAAGACGACATATGTTTTGCATTCCACCTAAATTGCTCATTGTATCATCAGAGAGAAGCCTGAGAGCGGCCATGCCCCTGATTTAGGTGGAACCCGTATTTGAAGCGCTTCTATGTCCATAAAACGTGGACATTGAACTACATAGCCATGTCCATGAAACTTTTCAAAGGGTAACATGCTATGGCCACGATTTGTGGTTCTGTTCCGTGCTATATGCACAAAGTGCCGGCAATATGACTGCAAAAATATGAATGCAAGACAAGTTATGTATACATCTTTAATGTAAATAAGATTTGTGGTCTCTCTTTCTACACACACACATATATATATATATATATATATATATATATATATATACAGGGTGTCCTATTTTAAGTGTCCACCCCAAATATCTCATTTTTTATTTTAGAGAAAAATGGTTCAGACATGTTTTGTATGGTTTCGAGGGGGCCATAAGATGGTACCATTGATTTGACCTTGAAGAGTCATTTGAAGGTCACGTGAAGGTCACTTCAATTTTTTTAAATGGAACACCCTATATATTTTTGCACATTCTTGTAGCTTATCTCGAGAGCTTTCTAAAACACTATAATTAAGTTAGTTTTCATTAAGTACTTTTCGAGTTATGAGGCTTGAAATCATTTCTTAATTTTACATAAACCGTAAAATATCTTGTAAAATATTCATTTTTCGATTATCTTACCTTAATACTTTTATGTACAAAATAATGAGAGGAATCAATTGGTGTAAAGAAAACACAGTTGTTTTAAGAAAAAATATGGAATTGTTAATTGCAAATTACATATTTTTTCTTCGAAACAACTATGTGTTTTCTTTACACCAATTGATTCCTCTCATTATTTTGTACGTAAAAGTATTAAGGTAAGGTAATCGAAAAATGAATATTTTACAAGATATTTTACGGTTTATGTAAAATTAAGAAATTATTTCAAGCCTCATAACTCAAAAAGTACTTAACCAAAAGGTACTTAATTATAGTGTTTTGGAAAGCTATCGAGATAAGCTACAAGAATGTGCAAAATATATAGGGTGTTCCATTTAAAAAAATTGAAGTGACCTTCACGTGACCTTCAAATGACTCTTCAAGGTCAAACCAATGGTACCATCTTATAGCCCCCTCGAAACCATACAACTTTTGTCGGAAACGTTTTTCTCTAAAATGCTTAGTTTTTGAAAGAAAAGGGGTGTACGGGTCTAGAACACCCTGTATATATATATATATATATATATATATATATATATATATATATATATACTCCCGCGGACGCAACAATATATATATATATATATATTGTTGCGTCCGCGGAGCGATACATCTCGAACGCGCGCGACACAACCGATCGGCACACGCTAATTTCGCGGCACCCGCGCACTCGTAAATAAAGACACGGTTTAAAAGATTAAGAGAACTTTAATAAAAGAACACAGAACTCGGAGAACACAGATATAACGATATTGATAAGCCGCGGATCAAAACGCGTCCGCACAGCCTGACAGCTGGTTTTCGACTCGATGACAGTCGTTGTTTATAACAATGTCTTGACAACGCGCTCGGAGACGATCTTCCGCCGTCGACGCACTTCCCGCAGAAATAACTCAACGGGTGGCGATTACAACCGCAGGGACGAGACGCGGGGACGCAACACTGCCCCCCGTCTTCCAAGATTGTCGTCCCGACCAAAGCTGCCAGATCTCCGCCGCAAGCAACATGCAACACGGCGTGGAGGGGATAATGAGGATGTGAGCGTAAGCGTACGTGTGAGCTCGGCGCTTCGGCTAGCTTCGGATAGTAGAAGAGGACAGAATACAGTCTTCTGTCTTCTTCCTACCAACGAAAGCGACGGCCGACGCGCGACGCTACACGCTGCTCGCTCCTCGATAACTCGATATGCGCTCAATGTTTCTCTTACAGCTTTTTTATCGTATAATATGTTTATAATATGTATGTGTATATATATATTGTGACGTGACACTTGGCGGTCCGTCACAAGGATCGCGAGATCCGATCGAGAATGAATTTGGGCCCTCGTTCTCCCCTAATTTAGGGAGAGAGCGGCTGTTGGAGGCGAGATTATACTCGCCTCCCGTGCGTACAAATTTATTTGTTAGCGTTAAGATTAGGCATAAGAGCGGACACGATGGGAAACGCTGACGGGATCTCATCCGGTGGCTCAAACGTGAGGAAGAAGTACAGGATACAAGGAAACGGGCGAGCGGAGGCGCCGACTAAAAGGAACACGCCAAGCTAAGTATTATTATTTAATTGCGTCAATAATAAAGTCCACTTAGGACTACCGCTGCCGCCTCTGTAAACATTCACATGCCCAGCAGGTACGGGGAACAATTGCGGGGAAGGCCAACCAACGGACGAAAACTGACACTGAGACCCCGAGTCGGAGTCATCTCGGTCGAAACAGCGCTAAAGAAGAACATTCTAAATAACGGCGAGTGGCTGCCGAAAGTATCCCTCCTGACGGGCCTCGACGAGAGGAATTATGGAAAATAAAAGAGGAAACGGGGTGCGACAAGCCCATGTACAGCCCTGAAGGCCGCAGGATTAAATGGGCCACACGACGATCCTGAGGGTTGCGGAAGCGCTACAGGTGGCCTAGTTACGCATTAATTTGCTGGCGTGATTCCGACGGGCCTTCCGCTCGCCACTGTTCGGCGGACCGGCGAAGGGAACGACGGCCCAAAAATTATCGATCCGACAAGTGGATGCCGAGAGCACGGAGAACCGCAAGGAGTCACCGGTGAGACAAGCGTCGACCCCATCTGGCCGTTTTCGTTCAATAATTCAGGTAGAATTAGCTCGAACAATGTCGGTGCCGTATAGCTGCCGTCATTAAATTTATTGTGAAATTCCTTTTCTGCGTTCTCGATATTTGCATCTTAGAGTACGACGGCCGGCCGAAAGACTTTGTTCGAGCTTTCGTAAAAGTAAGTGCCCTCTCTCCCAGTTGCGCGCCGACAGTCACTGTAAATGTTTATTTGTACAATTGTTGATGCTGGCTGTAAATTTTTCGTTCGTCAAAAGTATTGTAACCGAGCTCACGCACAAAGGCGATTACGATACTCGATAACCGGCAACTACGTCGCGGCTCGCATATTTCCGAGGCTCAAATCGTTTGATACTTTATTGTTATTTATAATTTATCATGTCTAGATTCAACCGTCTATGTTAGATACGTTAGTAGTCGCTCAATTCTTTCGTTAAAGCAGTAGATCTGAATAATCGACTCGCATCTATAATCGATTCTGTTAACTGTGCGTGTGGCGAGTAGATCTACTATTGTAATTAATTATTTTATTTGCGACAGACGGATGTCATTAAAGGAGCCAAAACCGCGGTGTTCATTATTAAGAATTATTTGGGAATTCGTAGCTGCCGAAACTCTAACAAGTTTCGTTTAGCGCGGAATTCCGGGACTTTTCTTTTACGCTTTCTTCCTGCCGCGTGACACGTGATACCGCGGTGATCGCGCTCGAATGCCGGTCCGTCGCTGCCGGCTAATAATCTGATAATCAATATTATAAAATCGTTCTACATCTACGCGAGTCTGTCTGCCGTTGAAATTTATTCATATGTTAAATATATTAATTCTTGTTACTAAAATATTATGTTTTATTTGCAGCCACCTTGTATTCTTGATCCTTCCTAATTAAATAAGAAATTAAACGGACCGCTCCTCTACCATTCTCGATACGGGGCTAGCCGAGTGTCCGTCGCGATAGTTTTAGAATTCTTTTACTTTCTTTAGAGTGTTATAAATTAACGAAAGACTTTATTAGAGCGGTGCGTAACCCCGTACCTGGCGCCCAGGCAAATTTAGAGTTTACATGTTGAAAGAAAATCGCGCCGAAGGTGTGCCGTGGGCCAATATCACCGGCCAAGTAATATCATCAGCCCTTCATAAATTAACGGTCACAAATATATATATATATATATATATATATATATATATATATAATATATTATACAAATATATACACAAATATAAATATATACTAATTATATGACAAAAATATATTATAAAACTATTTAATATAATAATTGAACTTGTTTTCTCCATACATATACATTTAAAATAATAAAATAAAAAAATTTAATGAGTGTGGCGATTTTCCACACCACCCACGGGGTATCACCAATGGCGCGTTAGGTTTTTTTATATGGACCTTCGCCTAGAGCCCTATTATACCACATTGCATTATTTTGTCATTTACAAGTATGATGTCTGTTATACAGACAAGATAATTTTTATACTCTTGCTTTCCACAAATATGATGTCTGTTACACAGACAAGATGTTTTTAATACTTTTGCTTTCCACAAATATGATGTCTGTTACACAGACAAGATGTTTTTAATATTTTTGCTTTCCACAAATATGATGTTTGTTACACAGGCAAGATGTTTTTAATACTTATGCTTTCCACAAATATGATGTCTGTTACACAGACAAGATGTTTTTAGTACTTTTGCTTTCCACAAATATGATGTCTGTTACACAGACAAGATGTTTTCCACGTACTTACTTTTACAAGCGTAATGTTTTTAATAAATTTATTATTTATGAGATGAGGGGCCAGCTATGTCAATAGTATCTGCAGCATGTAACCTTAAAATACTTTTATTTTTTTTAGCAACGGTAACATATAATTTATCCGCTGACATAAGAGACAAATGCTTTTCATCAATTTTCATTTTGATAGCTGTCTCGCCTCTCGTTTTTAATGCAGATTTAAATACACAAATAGCATTAACAGTAGCTGACAAAAAACTGTTACGTTTTTTTGTTTTTAAATTATTTAAAAGAGAAAACATTCTTTCCGGATCGGCATTTGAATTTGGAAGAGATCTAATAGTACTTATAACATTTGTTAAATTGGGATATTTAGCAAGATTATTGTGTCGATTTTGTAAAATCTTTTTCCACATGCTGTCGAAATTTAATTTAGAAGTTTTGTTTTTCTTCCATTGTAAAATCTGATGGTAAGGCCATCCATTCCTTCTTTAAATCATCTTCATCAAAACCGCCGATAGTTTTAGCTATAAAAGAAACATCATTAAATGATGTTTCTCTATTGTTATCAAATAAACTTATATATGGTCGAAAAACTTGTAACTTTGATAAAAATATATTATTTAGAGGTAATCTTTTACGAATTTCTTCTGCAGCAGTCACATAAAATATTAAACAATTCTCTCGAACAATTGTAACTATGTTTATGTGACCTTTCAGCGTTAATTCGTTCAGATATTCCTCACATTCTGATCCCAAAATAATTTCATTAGTAGGTTTTTGATTTTCTTTTAAGGAGAATATAATATTTGGAGAAAATGGTTTTAAATATTCTTCTTTTATAAAATTTCGACAAATTTGGAAAAGAAAGTTTAAAGATTTTGAATGCAATAAATGAATCCTTGTTTCTAATGCTTGAAAAAATGCATTAAATGCATTAAAGAAATTCAAAACGTATTTTAAAAATAGAAAATAAGCTTTTATCTCTACGTTGTTCATCATAGACAATAGATATTCTCCAGAATTTGTTTTTTCACTCACAACCATTTCAGTAAGAAAGTATTTAATTGTATCCCAAGATTCAAGAAGTCTTTCAATACATAAACAATGCGAAAGCCAGCGCGTATCACATAATTTCAATATTTTGCGATTTGTTTCTTGGAAACACTCGCAAAATTCACGAAAAATAGCCGTACGCTTTGGACTGCTATTGAGATAAGTAGCAATCTTTTTTAGAAATTCCTCGCAATATGCAGGCATTTTAGAACATGCAGCATGCGCTGCTAATGCGGAGGAATGACATGGGCATGAAAATGTTAATAAATGTGGACATATTTCTTCTAATTTTTTTTAAACGATAAATGTTTTCCTGTCATAACAGATGCATTGTCACATGATAAAGCTACGATATTTAAAAATGATATCTGTAATTTCCACATTTCACATTTGAATGCCTCAAACAACTTTTCTGCGCTTGAATCTTTGGCATCAATATCAATTAATTTAACTAATTGTGAGCGAATATCTAATGTCTCTGGATCAACGTATCGAACAAGAAAAGTCATCCATTTATCATTAGTTATATCAGATGTTTCGTCAATAAAAATTGAAAATTTTGTATTCTGAATTTTATTGACGACACGATCTGTTTCAACTGGGCACAAAACATTTGTAATAATGTTTTTATATTTTGTTCGGCCCATGCTCATGCTTTTTAACACATTAGGATCTTTTCCAATATGTTGAAAAAAGTTGAGGATTTCTTTTGCAGTTTGATGCGAAATATTTTTATCAGCAATTAATGCAGCATATCGAATTTCTGCTATTTTTTTTCGCTCTTCAAACGACAAAAGTGAATCATCTGTTATGTTTATATTTTCGTTTGTATTCTTTGTTTCTGTTTTAATTTTACATATTTCTATATGTGCTTTGGATTCTGCGTGACGATAAATTTTCGATAAATCACCTCTCATGGATTTATCGCAAAATGAACAAAAAAATGAATTTATATCATGTGATACTTTGCGTAACCATGGCTTAAATAATTCAATCTCTAGCCATTGGTCTTGAAATTTATATTTTTCGGATATTTTTTTATCTGAATTTTTATTATTATTTTTATTATCAGTACTTAAAGATGAATTATTTTCTTTAATATTATTTTTATGACACGCAGAATCCGCATGTCTTAAAACATGTGTGTTGCACGAAATATTTTTATTGCATATAATACAATGATACAAGCTCTCATCAAAAGCTACTTTGCGTATCCAACATTTAATTCGATTATCATTGAGCCAAGCATCTGAAAAGCTTCGCTTAGATTTTTTTCTTAATTCATCACACATTTTTGTGAAACAAAAAATAGGCAGAAACAAAGAATTAAAGAAGAATGAATAAAAGAAGCTAAAGATGAAAAATGATAGATATATAGAAATTTGAAATAATCAGAACTCACAAATCGGGATTGTGACAGTTTCTTGAACACCAAGATTTCAGAGTACGTATAAAAAAATACGTTTACTTGACAGTGCAAGGCGACAAGATTATCTGATGAAAAAAAAATGCCGCGAAACAAATGAACGGTATAAAACAAATGAAACGACATGAAACAAATGCCGAGTGTGCCTCAGTGTCTGTTCACCAAAGCACGGCGACAGATTGAACATAATGTCTCCTAAGTAAATTATTATTTATACAAAATTAAGAAATTTTAATGTTTCTGTTATAATTTTTTTTCTTAATAATTTTATAGAAGATATTAATGAGGAAATGGATGCGCTGGTGCTGGATGCACCCGACATGCCGCGGCTGCTGCAACAATTGTTGCGGCAGCAACAATTGTTTGCAGCATAGCTGCAAATATTCATGCAGCAGCAGCAGCAGCAGCAGCAACAGCAGCAGCAGCAGCAGCCTCAGCAGCAGCAACAGCCTCAGCAGCCGCAGCAGCCGCAGCACCGCCGCCGCCGCCGCCGCCGCCGCCGCCGCCGCCGCAGGAACAGCAAGAAGAGCAACAGCAGGAGCAAAATGGTACATTGTTTTTTATATTAAATCATATTTTATAAAATATATATATATATATATATATATATATAATAATTTATTTGTTTTATTTTTCAGAAAATAAAAAAAAAAGAGGAGGCGGGCGGGCCCGTGCCCGCTGGTACATGCAGCGCAGCAGGGGCAGCAGGGGCAGCAGGGGCGGCTGGGGCGTCGCGGGCGGTCGAGGAGGCGACCGAGGCCGAGGAGGCGGCCGGGACCGAAGAGGCGGCCGGGCCCGAGGAGGCGACCGAGGCCGAGGAGGCAGCTGGGGCCGAGGAGGCGCAAGTGTAATTAAAAATTATTATTATTATTATTAATATTATACAAATAATAAAAAAAATAATAAATAATTCATAGAATATACTTATTTATCCAATATTTTCTTCCTTTTATCCTTTATTCCTAGATATGTTTTCCTCTTATACATATCAATACAATGTGGTATAATAGGGCTCTAGGCGAAGGTCCACATAAAAAAACCTAACGCGCCATTGGTGATACCCCGTGGGTGGTGTGGAAAATCGCCACACTCCTTAAATTTTTTTATTTTATTATTTTAAATGTATATGTATGGAGAAAACAAGTTCAATTATTATATTAAATAGTTTTATAATATATTTTTGTCATATAATTATAGTATATATTTATATTTGTATATATATTTGTATATTATTTATATATATATATATATATATATATATATATATATATATATATAATAGACACATACATATTATAAACATATTATACGATAAAAAAGCTGTAAGAGAAACATTGAGCGCATATCGAGATATCGAGGAGCGAGCAGCGTGTAGCGTCGCGCGTCGGCCGTCGCTTTCGTTGGTAGGAAGAAGACAGAAGACTGTATTTTGTCCTTTTCTACTATCTGAAGCTAGCCGAAGCGCCGAGCTCACACGTACGCTTACGCTCACATCCTCATTACCCCCTCCACGCCGTGTTGCATGTTGCTTGCGGCGGAGATCTGGCAGCTTTGAGCGTGGGCAATCTGGTAGCCTTGCTTGGTAGCGCCGCGTCGATCGAGAGCAGTGACTCTCAATGCTCGGATCCTGTTTTTTATGTACTTGGCGTCACGATGCTACCGCGTCGCTTGATAATTTATATATTTCTTTCACATATTTAAATGCAAAATATTTTGCATCTTATATTCTTATTAGAAATATATTAATATTACAGACATAAATGTGTAATAAATTTTAATTTGTTCTTACAAATAAGTACACACACAAATATATATGTGTGTGTGTGTGTATTAAATAATTTGTACAATGCACTAGTGTTCTTCAAAATTGCAGTTTAAATCAGATTATTAAAATTTATTAAGATAAAATTGTAATTATAAAATAAAATAAAGATTATTATATATACAATGTTCACATGTATACAATAAAACATTTAATTTCTCATAATTATTTTAATAAATTTTTATTTTAATAAGTTATATTTTAATAAATTAATAGTCTAATTTAAACTATAATTTTGAAAATAAGACTACATGGTATAAATTATTATATTGTATAAAATGTTGCACTGTACATTACTTAATTTATCTTACTGAACATAACTTTAGAATTAATATGATTTTTACGATTGAAATCACATTAAACCCAACATTTTATTCAAATAATTTTCAATTAGAAACATTCTTTTACTTATATAACAATAAGTAAAAGTCGAGGGGCGAACCGCTGAGGGCATTGCGGTGTACAGATTTGAGGCATTACTAGACTTATTGGGCATTGTTTGGGAATTACTGGCGTTTCTTGGGCATTAGTGGGCATTACTTGGGCATTAGTGGGCATTGCTTGGGCATTACTGAGCATTGCTTGGACATTACTGGGCATTGCTTGGGCATTACTGGGCATTACTAGGTTTTATTGAAGTATTAATGCGTATTATGGACGTTATTAAAGTATTATTAAGTCTTTTCCAAGTAATAATTTTATGTCACAATTACAACACTCAATAAAACGTGTTTTTAAATTTTAGATAAATTGTATAAATATCTTATGATGTTATCCGTTGAGTATTCCGGTCGGTAAACGCCGGTAATGCTGTTCAGCGCTGCTATCACTACTATTGTTCTCGTTTTGTTCACAGATCATGGTTTTGTTACGTCGTCATCGAAATTTGGATACATTAGATGATTTAAATAAATTGTATTTATGTAAATCTATTAAGGTAGATATTAACTTATACAGTTTTACTATGACTGTGTTCAGCAGAAAAAGCAATTTATTTGTAACTGTTGTAAGATTCTTCAATACGATTAATTCTTGTCGAAATTCTTAGCCGTTCTTGCCCTTAGTTCTTATCGATCTAAATGTAATAAATCAATCAAATAAAAAATTTTATAACAGTTGCAAAGCTACTTTTTCTGCTGAACGCAGCCTATTAGTCTTACAAATGTGATATACGTAAGAAAAATCTACATAACCTCTATAATCTTTATTTATAATATTTAATCATCTTCATTATGTAAAAAAATATATATTTTATACATGGCAGGCATAAATTCAGGATCTGAGGATAACATTCAGCAAAAATTACTCAATTCAGAAATTGATGTGTTTACTGAAGCTGAAAGCTCTTTAAATATAAAAATTCCTATAGCTTTAAAAAGCTTATTAATAGCTAATGGATTTGAGAATGAGATTATTATATCCAATATAAATGATTCGGATATTACAGACATGGTGTCGTTTGCAAGAAATGATTTACATAAAATTATAGATAAAGAAGATTTACTAAAGTATTATGGCCTGTACTGGAAAAATCCTTCGCTATTTGAAATAGTGCCCGGATTTAAACGCATAATAGCTCTTCTTTCTGAATATTATAAAAAAAAATTATCACATAAAGATACTGTGAGAAAGATGACAACTAATTGCAAGAATAAGAGAAGCCAAATATTACAACAATTGAATTCAAATCAAGCAAGTACTTCATCTTCTATAAATGAAGAGATAATGAATAATAATTCATCAACATCTGAAGAATCATTTAAATCCATAATTTTGGAAGAAAATATACGAATACAAAAAACAATTACTTCCTGGGCACAAGGCAAAGTAACCAAAGATGAATGGGAAACTTTAAGAGAACCATTTAATAATATAATTATAAGAACAAGTTTAGATGCAGGTAAATTGACTTGTGTCATAACATGCTTTTGTGGTGCAAATTATAATATATTTCAATTTTCTAAACGAGGTTCAAAAAATCAAAACGTTGGATTTATTCTAACTTTCAAAAGCATTTACTTAAAAAACATATTCAAAACACAAATTCATCTGCAACTAAATTTGTTAATGAAAAAAGTCGTATTACTCATTATACAGGGTGATCCTGAAAAACGATATGTCTGTTAAATGACGTATTCCTGACACCATTCTAAGACAATTTTTCCTTTACCAAAATTTGAAGCGTAGTTTTTGAATTATAAGCAAAAATAGTTAGTAAATCACGCGTCGAGTACAGAAGGCAGGCAGGAGCGGCGCGGCGTGCCGCGAGCGCGGGCGCAGCTGACCGCCCGACGGGTGATTACCACCGCATGAGTCGCTAACTATTTTATCTTATAACATAAAATTATGCTTTAAATAAAATTTTGGTAAAGAAGAAAATGTCTTAGAATTACGTCAGAAATACGTGTTCCTTAAAATAACGTTATTTTAATAATGAAAAGTTGTTCCGGATCGCCGGCCGTCCGACGTTGCAATCAGCTGATTGCTACACGCGATGTGTGTATGGCGGAGTGTGTGCGTAAGAGAGAGAGAGAGAGAGAGAGAGAGAGAGAGAGAGAGAGAAGAGAGAGAGAGGGAGGGAGGGTAGGAGGGACAGACATTCATACACACGCACGCACTTTCTTTCTCGCTCTCTTTCTCTCTTTTACGCAACACTCATACACTCTCTCATTCAGTCTCTCACTCACACTCTCTCGGTCACTCACCTGCTTACTCACTTGCTCACTCACCTTGTAGCAGCGAATCTTCATGCTATGTATTGTTGTTATCTGCTGCACAGTTATGATTGCTAGAGATGCGCCACACATCGAAATTTTTTCGATTATTAGTCTCACACTCGATTGACACAATACAGATTACACGATAACGAGTTTACTGTTTATTCACTTACTATTGATTATCGATACCAAAAATTACTTTCAAAGAAACGCGAATGCAAACAACACATGACTCGACGCGAAGCGACGGACCGCGGAGACTGCGCGACCACAAGAGTTATGTTGCCAGAAACGCGACACGCGACATCTAACAAACGACTTGCGCGTGGCGCGTGATTGACGCGAGATAAGACGAACAATCGGCTAAAACCTTCGCATTGCGAATGCGGTAGAAAACATGAAAGATTTAAGTCAATCGCAAGAATAATGTAATTAAAATTACATTTGGAAAAATTTATTTTTATTCTGCTCACAATGAAATGTTCCAACGTGAAAATGTATCGGTCGCTCTGAAAAGAGCGGATTGACTAAAAAAAATTTTAAAGCAGATGCTTCTTGCGATTGACTTAAATCTTCGCATCGTGAATGCAATAATTTCGAAAACGTAATAACGTACAACACATGCTTTTTAAAATAATAATTATTTATTATAATTAGAAATAGTTATTATTTATAATAAATAATTAATTTTTTAAGTATGTCATTATACGTTTCATGTTTTCTACCGCATTCGCAATGCGAAGGTTTTAGCCGATTGTTCGTCTTATCTCGCGTCAATCACGCGCCACGCGCAAGTCGTTTGTTAGATGTCGCGTGTCGCGTTTCTGGCAACATAACACTTGTGGTCGCGCAGTCTCCGCGGTCCGTCGCTTCGCGTCGAGTCATGTGCTGTTTGCATTCGCGTTTCTTTGAAAGTAATTTTTGGTATCGATAAATCAATAGTAAGTGAATAAACAGTAAACTCGTTATCGTGTAATCTGTATTGTGTCAATCGAGTGTGAGACTAGTAATCGAAAAAATTTCGATGTGTGGCGCATCTCTAGCAATCATAACTGTGCAGCAGATAACAACAATACATAGCATGAAGATTCGCTGCTACAAGGTGAGTGAGCAAGTGAGTAAGCAGGTGAGTGACCGAGAGAGTGTGAGTGAGAGACTGAATGAGAGAGTGTATGAGTGTTGCGTAAAAGAGAGAAAGAGAGCGAGAAAGAAAGTGCGTGCGTGTGTATGAATGTCTGTCCCTCCTACCCTCCCTCCTCTCTCTCTCTCTCTCTCTCTCTCTCTCTCTCTCTCTCTCTCTTACGCACACACTCCGCCATACACACATCGCGTGTAGCAATCAGCTGATTGCAACGTCGGACGGCCGGCGATCCGGAACAACTTTTCATTATTAAAATAACGTTATTTTAAGGAACACGTATTTCTGACGTAATTCTAAGACATTTTCTTCTTTACCAAAATTTTATTTAAAGCATAATTTTATGTTATAAGATAAAATAGTTAGCGACTCATGCGGTGGTAATCACCCGTCGGGCGGTCAGCTGCGCCCGCGCTCGCGGCACGCCGCGCCGCTCCTGCCTGCCTTCTGTACTCGACGCGTGATTTACTAACTATTTTTGCTTATAATTCAAAAACTACGCTTCAAATCAAATTTTGGTAAAGGAAAAATTGTCTTAGAATGGTGTCAGGAATACGTCATTTAACAGACATATCGTTTTTCAGGATCACCCTGTATATCAAAAGCACCGGAGTTTTCAAACGCGAAAATAGGTCACAATATTGAGTTTGCAAATACAGAAAATATAGAAAAGGCTAGTCAAAATAATAAGGTAAATAATAAGGAAGATACATTAGAAGTTATGAATGTAATGGAAGTCATAGATCAAGCAGAAATTATTTTTGATACAGTAAATGTAATAGATATAGTAGAAGATATAGTAGAAGAAAATCGAATTATAGACTCGCAAAAAATTAATGAAGAGTATGATAATGACTGCTCTATTTCCAATTCTAGTTATGTTGTTGATCCCAATATTGATTCTAGTACTCATACTTACCCTACTTCTAAGGTAAATGCTAGTCAATGTGATAAATGGAAAAGTATGAAATATCAAAGATCTGAAAGATTAAAGAGAGCTCGAGAAAAATTAAGTCCTAATCAAAATTTAATAACAGATTATTTTATTTTGGCTGAAAAAATTTCCGAAATTATATGTCATAATTCTGAAGTAACGGAAAATCTTTTACCTAAAATAAAAAACTCAGAAATAGATTCTGCTATTAAAGATAATGAATTAGTTATAAATAATAATAATTTTTTGAAGAAACTCTTGGACATATCATTAAAAAATTCGGCAAGCTCAAACAGAAATTCTTATGATGAAGCTACAAAAAAATGTAGTATCTATCTCTATTATGTAGGCGGGAAGTTACTATATGAAACATTACATGCAAATTTACCAAACGTATTACCTTCTATAAGTACTTTAAATAGATATGATAAATGTCAGTATACTGAGGAAGGTAAAATAGATTTTAATGGTTTAGTGCAGCATTTAAAGGAAAGAAATGCTTCAAAGGTTATCTGGATTGCCGAAGATGCTACACGCATTACGGGAAAAATTGAATATGATTCTCGGTCAAATAAAGTGTTTGGATTTGTTTTACCTTTAAAAAATGGTTTACCTGATCAAAAGAAATATGTTGCTACATCTGCAGAAGCTATACAAAATTTTTTTAAAATTGGTACTAAAGCTACATATGCATATGTAATAATGGCTCAATCTTTATCTTGCAATGTCCCTGCATATTGCTTATCTCTGTTCAGCACAGATAATAAATTTAATGCAAAAGATATTCTTGAGCGGTGGACTTTTATAAAAAAAGAAGCAAAAAAATTTGATATAACTATTGCTGGTTTTTCGTCTGATGGTGACACTCGTTTGTTAAAAGGAATGCGTCTTAATAATAGCTTACCAATTATAAGCAATCAAATATTTCCGTGGAGCAATACGTGGCCTTGGTTTCAAATAGACATGAATAAAGTAGAAGAATGTTATGTACAGGATACAACGCACATTATAACTAAAATGCGGACGAGATTTTTGAAAGAAGAGATAATACTTCAAATGGGAAATTATTTGGCTACTGTAGATCATCTGCACTATTTGGTGAAAAATGTTTCGAAAGATAAACATCTTCTAACCTCTTTGGATTTAAAAGGAGAAGACAAAATGAATTACTCTGCAGGGGAAAAGATGTGTTCCTCACGTGTAATAAGTCAATTAAAACAAATCGCTAATACTGACGGTACAATTGCTTATTTAAACATAATGAATTATATAATATTATCTTTCTTAAATGATTCTACATCTTTAAATGATCGAGTGTATTATATGTGGTACTCAGTCTTCTTTTTAAGAATATGGCGAGCATGGATAAAAAAAATAAGCAATATACTATAAAAGATAATTTCTTAACTAATAACTGTTATCTATGTATAGAATTAAATGCTCATAATTTGATAAAACTAATTACACTATTTAAAAATAATAAGCAAATTTTCACGCCTGAAATGTTTCGTCCGACAATATTTAGTAGTCAAATGTGTGAAAAGCTTTTTCGGATAGCTCGATCTATGACTTCCACTTATTCTACTGTGATTAATTTCAGTATTAAGGATTTAATTAATCGTATTGATAGGATTAAGCAGATAAATTCTATAATGAATGATCTTTCGGGAATATTTATATTTCCCAGAGAAGACAAAAAAAGTTGGAAACTCTAAATGTTCTTACATATGAAGATATAGAAAATTTAAATATTAAAGCAATTGTCGAGAAGGCTCTGAAAAATGTTATTGAAAGTACTGAAAAATTAGGTATGAAAATTACAAGTGATACAGATTGGAAATTTGTTGATATCATTTTGCGAGATTTAGACAATGATTGTAAATTTGATGATATAGAATGTGATATCGATAACGATTGCACTATAAACTCTAAAAACACAAATGTCGAAGATGTGGACATTTGTGCTTCTAGCTCAATTTTATTCGATGATTCTGATTTCAAATTAGAGAGTTTAGAATTGAAAGATTTTTCAAAACAAATATCACGGAAATCGATAACGGAAAACTCGCCTTTCGTAGAAATTAAAGTAAATGACAAAATAATGATTGTTAAAAAATCTTCTTATTGTTGGCTTCTTGATGAATGTAAAGGTAAAATAAGTACGGATAGATTACGAAGATTTATCACACTTAATAACACAAATAAAAGGAAAAACTGTACAAAGGTGCAACTTGAAAAGAAGCAAAAATATCTTCAAATTTCCAATTCTTTTAAAGAAGATCAAATATGTAATGAGGAATGTTTCCTTGAAAATGATCCTAATACGAAAGTACCTGAAATATTATTAGAAAAATATTATGCTGTTTTTTACGATGACAGCTATTATATTGGCCGAGTTGTTGAGCAGTGTAAAAATCAAGTTAAAATGAAATTTTTAAAATCTGAACTTGATTGTTTCATTTGGCCACGCGATGAAGATGTGACATTTGTTGAAACGAAGTATATTTTCCACGGCCCAATTGAATTAATCGGAACCGGACCTTTTATATTAAAACATTTTGATTTAGAAGTTATAAATAAAAAGTATAAACTAAGAAAACGTAATAAACTTTAGATATTTATTATGGCTCTTAGGCTTTCATTTTAATCCAAAGAAAAAAAACAGTGCGGCTTTTCTTGCTTTTTGTTATCATTCGGGAGTTCCATAGCGAGAAGCCTTAAGATAAGAAAATAAATATTTATATGTGTTTTATTTGCGTTATATTTGCAAACTCTATGTATATTTTATTTTATTTATATATTAAAGAAGTTATTTTTTTTAGTTACACATAAGATATCATATAATAATATGTCACACAAATGTCATAAGAGTTTATGACATTTGTATAGCAATATAAAAAAAAATATATATATATATATATATATATATATATATATATATATATAAGTTTTTGTGTTCTTGGCTTATTCGCAATATTTAATTACATTATAATAACTATAAATAAATAAAACTATAATAAAACTACAATATAAAGCAAACAATGCATAAACTACGTCTTTTATATTATATTTAATACATTTCCTATTTTATTATATCAAACAAACAGTTTAGGCATTACTTGGGCATTACTAGGTATTGCTAGGCATTACTAGGGCATTACTAGGTATTGCTAGGCATTACTAGGCATTAATGAGCATTACTAGGCATTGCTTGGGCATTGGTGGGCATTACTAGGCATTAGTAAAAAAATTTAGCAGTAATGCCCAGGAATTGGGCATTAGTAGGCATTAGTGTACATAATTTTGATCAGCGGTTCGCCCCTCGGTAAAAGTTATCCGAATTATATTGTGTTCGATTTCATTTTAAATGCAAGAATTTCATTAATCCCTTTTAATCAAAAAAGATCAAACAAAATATATAAGCTTTAGTTAGAGGAGCAGAAGATGGCGAAGGTTGAGGTGACAGGTGTGGAGAGGTGGGCTA
>JALHBL010000822.1:87500-281827 GCA_023638675.1 Camponotus pennsylvanicus
GGGTACACTTTATAAAAAGCGCTAAAATCTTGTCTATTTTTACACAAATCTGACATCCAGAAGCGTTTATGTTTGTATTTTTTTGTTTTTTCCATTATACTTAACACAGCTATTATAGCTAGTAATTTGCGTCGTTGTGAGACTTGTTGATGATACATGTAATAATCTCGTTTATATTTGAGTACTGCTATTTGTACTTGATATTGATAAAGAATCTTCGGATCCATAACTAAATAAAGAAAATAAGATATAAATATTTATTACTCAAAGGCTTCTCAAGAGCGATGAACATGTATAATTAGAATCAATCCAAAAATGAATTAAAAATTTATTATTCTCCCTGAATTTATGTTGCATCTGCGATTTATTAACCACAACCTTCATATTACAAAAGACACAACAAATATAAAAGTGAAAAACTGTTGCAGGCAAGACTCCCTTTAACATGGTTTCTCTCCCTACTCATCTCTGATAAGATATGATTCAGTATTTTGTTTTGTTACTTACGTGTATTTATTTATATGCGTATATATGTACGCTATATATTCACGTGTACGTTTTTACACTAAAATATTGTCTAATGCCTAAAAAATAAGTTGAGCATTTTAGGTTAGATCATTGTTAAACTCTTAACAAAGCTTTTAATTACATATAAATTCACTTCCATAATTTTTAGAATTAATTAACCAATTAACTTATTTGTATTTATACGCGATCTTTTCTATACATACATTTTCTATATATATAATTTTATTACAAGTCTACAAAGTCCAATAGTTCAGATAGAAATCCGAATATATTTGTGATGGCACATAGGCACTTTAGCGTTTAAGCGCCAAATAATCATGAAAAACTCAATCCTCATGATAGCGCTGTTGCTTTAACGCCGTTCTTTTGTTATTTACTCCCACCACCCGTTTCTCACCAATAAGCATTCGGTGTCAAAGCGCCGGTGTCTGTATGAGGATCCAGCCTTAGGCTGATGGCAGAGAATAAATACGTTTACACGGCAACGTTAATCAGGTTTAGTAAGGGCCTGAGCAGAATGGCTGCCTTATAATTTTAAGACTATGTTTTATGCCTTAAGTCTTTGTCTTAGGTAACGCACAATACTGTCTGTTATGTCTCGAGTCTTATGTATACGCGAACGTTTATTTCTTACAAACGTTCGCGTATACATAAGACTCGAAACATAACACACAGTATTGTGCGTTACCTAAGACAAAGACCTAAGGCATAAAACATAGTCTTAAAATTATAAGGCAGCCATTCTGCTCAGGCCCTAACAACCGCCGTTGCAACTACTGGTGTTAGATGCCGTGTAAACCGTGCTTTACGCCGATGTTATTACACCAGTTGTAGTAACGTTACTCCTGCTGAGGAAAAGGAATAGACTTACAAATCCGGCTTTAAGAAAACGTGTAAACGCTACGAGAGTTATAACAATCGTATTGCCAACCTGAATAATCAAGTATCAACGAGTGACGAGTACTAGTATACAAAAACTGCCAATAAGTTAAAGTAAAGAGGAATAGTGATAAAATAAATCCTTGCGTGTAAACGAACATCACTTTTAGGGAGTTATAACTACGATTGTTACTAAACCAGATTAACGTTGCCGTGTAAACGTACTCATTGATGTTATAACTACTGACGTTAAATGCCGTGTAAACGCTCTTTTACGATGGCTGCGTTCAGCAGGAAAAGCTGCTTTGCAACTGTTGTAAAATTCGTGAATCTGATTGGTGTATGCTCTTAGATTCAGTCAAAATTAAGAGCATACACCAATCAGGCTCACGCATTTTACAACAGTTGCAAAGCAGCTTTTTCTGCTGAACGCAGCCGATGAAGTTATTACATCGATGTAGTAACTCAAAGTCGGCGAAAAGGCTTAGCGTTATTACATCGACATAAAAAGGCCGTGTAAACGGCCGCAGTGTAACGATGGCAATAATGCCAACCGATAAATTAAACATCTTAACTCTCTCTTGTTTGCAAATTTAATATCACTTCATTGTTATCATTTCTTGGACTCACTTCACTCGAAAGTTATTAAGTTATTTTAGCTTGGTGGGGATAGGATAAGCTTGAACGTATAAACATAACTCACTTTAAATAGGAGTTACAACATCAGCGTTATTAAATCAATGTTAGAAGCCGTGTAAACGTAGTCATTGAATTTGTTCATCATTGGATTAAAAATATTACACATATTTTTAAACTTTCTTGAAATTAATAGTATGTACATACGGTATTCTTTTAACTTAGATAACATGAAATAATTAATCACAAATCATTTGATTTTTTTTCCTCGCGTCACTGGATGATGACTATTAATGTGTTTTCAACCTGTCCTTCCAGGTTATGTGACACACTGTGTATTATTTCTGTTATTTTAAATAATTTTGCCTATTTTTTAAATAAAAAGTTATAGGTTACTCTGACTGCATCCCACTTCTCTTTTGATCCACATGAGGATGCTATTTTTTTTCCTCTATTCCTTTATTTCTCAGTTTCTTATCAAATCTTATTCTTTCCTCATCATATTTGCTACACTGCCATACCAAATAGTCGATGTCCTCTACTTCATATCCGCATGCGCATCTGGCGCTATCTATATACTTCTTCCGGTGTAATGATTCATTTAAATTGTAATGATCAGCTCTTAATCTGTTAATGAATGTGATGAAGTATCTTTCTTCCATTCCTGTCTGTGAAATTGTAATTTACTATCTAACCAGACACCTAAAAATTTTACTTCTTTTTTGTTGTATATCTTGGTGTCTCTTATATTTATGAACATATTTTTGTCGGTTTTCCCGTGGCTGGAGAATTCTACTAGTTCCGTTTTGTTTGGTTGGAGATCTAGTCCTATCTCTTTCAAGTTCTTAGTGTAATAAAGATAGATAAATGGCGCCACGGGTAAGAGTTTGGAGAGAGTACAATGTGTAGCGGTTCTGATTGGAGTTTTCTTTATATACTACTCAGATGTTTATAATTACACTTAGTATCGATTTTGTACTACTTTATCGACTTTGTACGTATCTACAGAGATGTACAGGCATGATGGTGCTTCCTATGCCACCATTTTATTCTGAATAAAAAAAAAGAGTACAATGTAAAAAAGAAAGAAAGGTTAATAAAGACGCATAAGAGTTACAAATTATTGGTTACAAATTATTACTGATATTATTACATGGCGCAGTCATGGAAGAACAGTGAAAACGCAAAATAAAACCAGACAATTAAAGTATATTAAAACAGACAATGGAAGGAGTTGGAAGGTTACCGGAACCCATGAGAGCGGAAACCTCGATGAAAATTTCAAGAAATTTTATCAGAATTTTGAACTATATCTGATTGCTACTGAAAAGGATAAAAAAGCAGACACAATTAAAATCGCATTATTGTTAAACATTATAGGAAGTGAAAGCATAGAAATATATAATACATTTAGGTTAACTGATGCACAGAAAAACATTTATGCTGATGTGGTAAATGAATTTAAAAAGTATTGTGCCCCACGGAAAAACAGGACATATGAAAGATTTGTGTTTAATGGCGCGATCTCATGGTGCGGAACATATGCGCAATGCGGAATTGGCGGAACGAAGTCCGTCCAATCGTAGATATTCCGGCAATTGCGTTCCGCTGAAATGTATTTTCTAATGTCCCATGGAGCGGAACTCGCGGAAGCGCAATTAACGTTTGCCAATCACAAGATCTTTCTGTTGGAACAATGCATATTATTGGCACGTACAGATTACGCTTCCGCATTTTCCGCTGCATGGGACATTAGAAACACAACTTATGCGGATCGGAACACGTACATATACATATAGGCCCATATTCTAAATCCTCTTTTATCGATAAAAGTGCCTCTAAAAGTGGCTTATAAGTCTTCTGATTGGCTACGAGTCACTTTTAGAGGCACTTTTATCAATAAAAGAGGATTGGGAATATGGACCATACACTTGTTAAAATTCACATTAATATAAAATTTATAACTTAAAATTACAATTATTTAAAATTCAAATAGTTTTTAATATTCTTATGGATCTCTGTTGAATCTTTTTCTGCATTTTTGTCTTCTGTCTTCTTGTCTTCAACACACTCATAAATCATTCCGTGCAATTAGTGCGGTTAAAATAAAAATTTGCGTATAGAAATCGGCGGAACGAACGTAAAAAGAGTCGAACCAATCATGAACGTTCCGCCAATTCCGTATTGCGCATATGTTCCGCACCATGGGATCGCGCCATAACAGTCGCAATCAACAAGTGGATGAACCTTTTGATAAATTCTTTGGAGATCTCAAAAAACTAGTACAATCATGTGAGTACGCTAACCAAGAAGATACAATACTGGTGGATAGAATAATTCTAGGTATGAATGACTTAAGAATATAAGAAAAACTACTCAACATACAAAATATCACATTGGAGAATGCAATAGAGATATGCAGAAATTGTGAAGCTACCAAGAAGCAGCTACAGAACGTAAGGAATAAAGAAGCTACGGTTGATTTCATCAGAAAAAAGAAGTAAAATAAACCAAAGGAAGAAAATGAAAAAATAAACACAGAAGAAAGAAATAAAAAACAGTTTAAATGGGGTGACACCCGTTTGGACACGGCACGATTGGACACCACTGGTTTGATTGGCTAATCGTGCTGGTTACCCTAGGCATCGGTTGATATGATTGGCTGTGTCCAATCGTGCTGTGTCGAATCGGGATACTCCCGTTTAAATGCAGCAAATGTGATAAAGTCCATGGATATAGAGAATGCGTAGCATATGGAGAGACATGTTACAAGTGCGGAAGAATGAATCACTTTAGCAATGTTTGTAAAGCCAAGTTGAGAAAGGTGAAAGACGTAACAAAAGATAAGGAGAGTGATTCTGAAGATGAAGATTATTATGTAAGCAGCATCAGTAAAGTTGGGGAACTATCAAAATCGAGCAAATCCATTTGGAAACAATTTGTGGAAATCAATGGAAAAGCAGTGAAATTCAAGATAGACACAGGATCTGAGGTTAACGTAATACCGTTCAAGGTATATAAATCAATAGCACCGGATGGAGATCAACAGATACAATGAACACGTACACTATTACAGGCATATGGAGGAACAATAATTAGGCCGATAGAAAAGATTAAGCTAAAATGTAAAAATAGGATTAAGAACGAAATGTTAGAATTCTATATTGTTGACTTAAATGTAAAGTCCATACTTGGTTTGCCAAGCGTCCAAAAACTCTAGGATATATTAAACAAATTAATAATATTAATACAATTAATGATAAAGAGAAGTTCATACAGTCAAATATTGATATATTTACAGGTTTAGGTGCATTTGAAGATACTTGTACAATAACGTTAAAGAAAGATAGCATTCCTGTTGCTAGACCGTGTAGGCGTGTCCCATTGATAATCAAGAATAGATTAAAATCAAAACTCGAACAGTTAGAAAAACAAAAAATAATTGCTAGAGTTGATGGTGCTAGTGAGTGGGTTAACTCATTAGTTATTATAGAAAATCCAAATAAAACATTACGATTATGTCTAGACCCACAAGAATTAAATAAGTGTATTGAGTTTTTTGAAATTCCTAGCTTTGAAGAAATAACTGGTAAACTTAGCGGAAAACAATATTTTTCAGTATTAGACTTCAAGGAGGGGTTCTATCAAGTTAAATTAGATAATAAGTCGAGTAAACTCACGGTATTCTCTACTCTATTTGGATGTTATAAATTTTTAAGACTACTCTTTGGCATCAAAACTGCACCAGAAATTTTTCAAAAAATAAATCAAAAAAATTTTGGATATAGAAAATGTAATAATCTATTTTGATGATTTACTAATAACTGCTAATAGCAAAGAAGAACATGATAAAATATTACAGAAAGTTATAAACAGAGTTAGGGAAAAGGTTGTTAAGTTTAATAAAGAAAAACTACAGTACAGAAAAAATGAAGTAAAGTATATGGGACACATATTTAATAAGGAGGGAATGCGTATAGACAAGGATAAATTAAAAGCAATAAATGAGTTGAAAGCACCTGAAAATAAAAAAGAGTTACAAAGATTGTTAGGATTAGTTAACTATGTAAGAAAGTTTATACCAAAATTAAGTGAAATTGCAAGCCCCCTGTGTGATCTTTTGAAGAAAAATATAGAGTTTCAGTGGTTGGAAGTACATAACAAAGCATTAATTACTATTAAAAATGAGATAAATAAAAATACTATATTAATGAGTTTTGATCCTAAAAAACAGATCACAATACAAACAGATGCTTCTTTAAATGGTATTGGATGTTGTTTAATGCAGGAGGGCAGGCTTGTAGCATATGCATCTAGAGGACTTAATGAAATAGAAAAGAAATATGCGGTAATAGAAAAAGAAATGCTTAGTATCGTATATGCAACTCAAAAGTTTCACAATTATATATATGGAAATCAGATAAAAATTATAACAGATCACAAGCCGAATGTAAGTGTATTAAATAAGCGTATATGTGAGGTACATTCACCAAGATTACAAAGATTAAGATTAAAATTGTTAAAGTATGACATAAAATTAGAATATTCTCCTGGTAAATATTTATATGTAGCTGATTGTTTGTCTCGAAATTATAGTAATGAAATAGAGGAAGTAGATAGGGACATGAATGAAATAATACACTCTGTTCAAAAACATCTAAGAATGAGCGAAGAAAGAAAGGAAGAGTTTAGGGTGCAGACTAAGAAAGATGCAATTTTAAACAAAGTGCGTGAATATTGTATGAGTGGAAGGAAAAACAAAAAGTATAAAGGAGAGTTAAAGGTATATTATCAGATTAGAAATGATATTCATATATATAAAGAGATTATATTTTACAAAGATAGAGTAGTAGTACCAAAGATATTGCGTGAAAAAATGTTAAAACTATTACATGAAGGACATTTTGGGGTAAACCGTACAAGCGATAGAGCTCGTGAAATTCTATTTTGGCCTAAAATGACGATAGATATAAAAAATATGATACAAAATTGTAAAGTATGCGAAAAGTATAGATATGCTAACATTAAGGAACCTATAATAACACACGAAATACCAAAGTTACCATTTCAAAAAATAGCTTCAGATATACTCGAATTTAAAGGAAAATCATACTTAGTAATTGTTGACTACTTAACAAAATGGCTAGGAATAATAAAACTTCAAAGTAAACAAAGTTATGACATTATAGACTCATTCAAAAAAGTGTTTGCAACTTTTGGTATTCCGGATATTGTAATAGCTGACAATATGCCATACTCTTCTTATGAATGTAAACGTTTTGCAAAAGAATATGACTTTGAATTTAAAACAAGTAGTCCAAGATACCCGAGATCCAACGGACTCGTTGAAAGATTTGTGCAAACAGCTAAAAATATCCTGAAGAAGTCTGAAGATCTGAATGTAGCGCTGATGGAATATCGCAACACACCCATAACTGGTCTGAACAGGTCACCCCGCTGAATTATTATATTTAAGAAAGTTAAAAACTAAATTACCTATTGTGGAAAAAGTAAATTTTAAAAGAAAAAAGTTTCGAGAAGAATTGGAAAGTAAAAGTAAAGTAACAAAAAGTTATTATGATAGAAATGCGAGACCTCGAAATGATTTTAAGAAAGGAGATAAGATAGTCTATAGGAACAAAAAGCAATGGCAACCGGCGATAATAGCAAATAAACATAAGTCTCCTCGTTCATACTTGATTGATACTGGATCAAATATTTTAAGAAGAAACAGCAATCATCTCAGAAAGTCAGTAATAAAACATAAAACGAACACAGAATTGGACAATGAGTTACCAGAAACCAGTATCAATCAAGATAGTGATAATCACAGTAACAACACTCAAGATAATACTATAGATATAAGTAATAATAATAATGTTAAAGATGACTCTCTCAAGGAGAATGAAAAACCAATTAGAGCGAGAAAGGTGCCGTCCAAAAATTCAATGATTATATATTATATTAGATGTGTTTATATAATTTTGTAATGTATTATTATTATCAGTTCTAAAAGAAGATATTATGTTTTGTTTCTCAAGGAAGATTTTATTTTATTTATGTGACTTCTTCAGGAAGGGGAAGGTGTAATAAAGATAGATAGATGGCGCCACGGGTGAGAGTTTGGAGAGAGTACAATGTAAACAAGAAAGAAAGGTTAATAAAGACGCATAAGAGTTACGGTTACAAATTATTACTGATATTATTATACTTAGCTATAATGTTCACCGCTGTCTCAAGCATCTCTCTATTCTTGTGTCTGTTGTGTCCTCCTATGTATATTGCAATGTCGTCTGCAAATTGTACTACTTCGATCTCTTCCTTTATCCCTTGACATAAATCCGACGTATATATTGCATATAGTAGTGGGCTTAATTGAAGATGCGAGGGAAGTTAGGGAAAAGAAGAATTTCTAAGAAGTAGCCACGAAGAGAGGACGGTGGAAGGACGGACGGAGAAGAAGGATAAGAAGAAAAGGGAGAAGAGAGGCAGAGGGGGAATGATAAATTAGGTAGGAAGGTAATGTTTTGGAACGTGGCGGGGGTTGGGAATAAAGGGAAAGATTTTTGGAAGTTTATATGTAGGTACGATTTCATTAGCCTGTGTGAAACATGGGTGGATAATGAAGGGTGAGAAAAGTTAAAAGTAAAGCTCCCAAAGACACACGTTTGGGAATACAGTTTTGCAACTAGAGATAAGAGGAAGGGTAGAGCGAAAGGGGGCTTTATTATAGGTAAGAGGAAAAATTGGGGAGATCAGAACGCGAAAATTATAGGTAAACAAGAGATGGGGGTGTTAGTATCGGAAATCGTGGAGGAGGAGGAGGAAAGTACATTATCTCGGTATATAATAAGGAGTGCTGGAATGATTTAAAGGTAATATTGGATAATGTGACAGAGGGAATGGACGGTGAGTTTATGTTAATGGGGGGGGGGGACTTTAACATTAGGATCGGCGAAATGGGGGGTGCAAGAGGAAGAAGATGGTGGGGTGGAGAGGAAAAGTAAAGATAAGCTAGTAAGTAACGGCGGAAAGGGGCTTATAGATTTTACACAGAATAAAGGCTGGTACCTTTTGAACGGGACAACGGTAGGCGACTGGGACGGAGAATATACGTTCGTAGGGGCAAGGGGTAGTTCCGTAATAGACTACGTCTTTTGTAATGAAAAAGCGCGGGACTTCGTGCGAGAATTTAGTGTAGGGGACAGAGTGGACTCGGATCACATGCCGATAATGGTGACGTTGGAGGGAGGAGGAGAGGAAGAGGAAGCAGAAGGAGAGGAAGAAAGAAGAGATGAGGAGATATGGAAGATCTGCTGGGACAAAGAAGCAATACAGAAATATAGGGAAAGTACGGATAACGTAATATGGGAGCACGGTCTGCAGGGGTCGGTGGAAGATAAATGGCAGAGGTTGAAAGGTATAGTTCAAGAGGCCCTGGTAAAGAGGAAGGTGAAAACTGTTAAGAGGGAACTAGGACACAAAGATTGGTGGGACAGGCAGTGTACGAGAAAAAAGAGGCTGGTGTATAGACTTTACAAAAAATGGAGAAAGGGAAAGGAAAGGAAGGACAAGTTCTTGGAGGAAAAAAGGAAGCTGAAGGAGCTGGCGGAGCAGAAACAAAGGGAGAAGAGGGAGGAAGAAGTGATAGAGCTAAAGAATCTGAGGAGCGTGGCAGAAGTATGGAAGTTTATCAATAGGAAAAGGAGGAAGAAAGTATGGAAGGAAGCCAATATAAGGAAGGAGGTGTGGCAGAATCATTTTATGGAGTTACTGGAGGGCACGGCAGTGCAGGTGGACGATAGAAACAGTAGTAATCCTGGGGAGACTACGGGGGTTCAGGAATATCTGGAAGAGGAGATGCCGAGTGAAGAGGAGGTACATGAGGCTATGAAAAAGTTAAAGACAAAGAAGGCAGTAGGAGTGGATGGCATTCCCATGAAAGCATGGAAATACGGCGGTAGGTCTGTCAGAAATGGTCTGGTAGAGTTGCTAAGACAGATATGGTTGGAGGGAGACCTCCCGAAGGACTGGAAGACGTCTGTAATCGTACCTCTACATAAGAGAGGGGACCAGGAGGTCGTGGGTAACTACAGAGGAATATCTCTTCTTTGCTCGGCATATAAGATTTACGCAGAGATCCTTAGCAATAGGTTAGAGTTGGAGGTCGAGAGATTGGGATTACTGCCCGAGAGCCAGGCTGGTTTCAGGAGGGGAAGGTCTACGATGGACAATGTCTTCATTCTGAACCATCTGGTGCAAAGGGAGAAGAAGAAAGAAGGGAAGGAGAGTAAGATATATGCACTTTTTGTCGATCTAAAGGCGGCGTTTGACAATGTGGATAGAGAACAACTGTGGTCAACCCTAAAGGATAATGGAGTAAATATGGATGTTATTAGAAGATTGGAGAAAGTGTATGAGGAGACGGTGGTAGCTGTAAGAACGAAGGAAGGGCTGACGGATGAATTCAGGACACACAAAGGAGTTCGCCAAGGCTGTGTGATGAGTCCACTTCTGTTTGATTTATATATTGCAGATATAGGAAAAGCGTTAGAGGATAGGAACATTGGGGGGGGGGTGCCGTTACTTAATGATAGGATATGGTCGCTGGAATATGCTGACGATATGGTGTTCGTGGCGAAAAATAGAGTGGCGTTAATGGATATGTTAGACATGTTAAGAAGATTGTTAAAGAAAAAGAAATTGTTATGTGTGGATAAGACGAAAGTTATGGTTTTTAATAGAGGAAACAAAGAGAAAAAGGAGAGTTGGAAATGGGAGGATAAGGAATTAGAAGAGGTCCAGTCTTTCAAATACCTGGGTTTTGTATTCAATAATAAAGGAAATTATAAGGATCATATATAAAAGAGCTGAGTTGTAAGGGAAGGATGGCAGCCAACAGAGTCTGGGGATTGGGGGAAAAATCTGTAAAAATGATTTTTGTAGAAGATGGATGTTATTTAAATATTTAGTGCAAAGTGTGTTGTCATACGGGGTGGAGATTTGGGGGTGGGCGGAAAAGAAAGAGTTAGAGAAGATCATGTTAGATTACGTTAGATGGGTATATAGGTTGGATTTCTGCACGCCGAGATATTTGATGTCAAGAATTGGGACTTAAAAAGTTGAGGATTGGATGGGGGCTAAGAGCAATGAAATTTGAAGAGAAAATAAGGGCAGAAAAAGAAGATAGATGGTTAAATAAATGTTGGTTGGATAAGGATAAAAATAACTGGGAGGATATGTACAGCAATGAGAGGGAACTATATTATAATAGGAATGGTTGGGGAGTGCAAGCTATCGAGGGTATTAGAGCAGCGGGGGGCGATATAAAGTCGGAGTTGGTGCACAGGGATTGGGAGGTTCAACGACAAATGGAGGAGAATAGGTTAATGGAAACTAATATAATGAAAGATATAAGGAGCTCCATATGAGTCTGGATGGACCCAGGTATTTGAAAATGGAAAACTTAGTTAAGATAAATGCGGGAGATAGTGTAAGACCGTTAATAAGATTGAGATGTGGAAATATGGAGGAAGGTAATAAGTACTGGTTGGAGGATGAGAAATTGATGTGTGTGTTCTGCGGTCAAGGTAAAGATAACCTTAGGCACTATATTGAAGACTGTGATTACACCAAAGACTGGTTCATAGGGTTAGGGAGTAACAGTAATGAGATTGTAAATAGATTATGTAATGATGTATTGGAGAAAAAGAAAGGCGACGTATTGGCGAGATTGTGAAGGGAGAAGGAGTGTAAAATGAAGTAAGAATGTATTAGGAGTGTGCGGAATGGGTATGAATGATTAAGGTTATTTGTAAACCAAGTCCACTTCTTGGCTATGTAGCTGAAGTTTATAATAAAATAATAAAATAAAATAATAGTAGCGGGCTTAATACCGCTCCTTGAGGTAGACCTTTATATACTGTTTTATTTATATTTTCAGTGTTGCTAACGATGAAGTCTGTATCCCTGTAATAGAGCCATTCTTTTATAAAATTTGTTATTTTCCCAGGGAATTTTTTTTCCATAAGTTTTTAAATCATGATGGTGTAGTTCACGTTATCATATGCAGAGCTTACATCTAGAAATGCTGCCAAGGTGTATTCTTCTTTTGCTGACTGTACCTTAATGTCTGTAGTTATTTTCAGTAGGTTGTCTCCGCATAATCTTTCTCTTCTAAATCCGTTCTGGTTCGTATCTAAAATGTTACTTTCTGCCCACCAACTCATTCTTTCGTTGATGATTCTTTCCATTATTTTACCTAAGCACGATGATAATGCTATTGGTCTCACCTTTTCCTTGTTAGTTTTATTTATGAAGACCACCTGATATGTTTTCCATGCTTTGGGTATATCTACCTTTGTCCATATTTTGTTAAGGATACGTAAATAAATTGTTTTAATTTGTTCTGGAAAGTTTCTAATTGTTTCGTAATCTATACCGTCCTTACCTGGAGATGATTTTTTTCTAATCATCCTAATAGCTCTGTTAAGTTCTTCACTGCGGATGTCCCAATTGAGTGGATCATCGAGGATTTCATTTTCAACAATCAATGTCTTCTGTCTGGTGTCCATGGGGGAGCAAGTGAATCTATACTATCCATGATCGTTTCTCTTCTATCTTTTAGTTGCCATTTATTCCAATCGATTGACACTCTTGAGTTTTTAAAAATGCGCATCGTATTCCATACATGCTTAATATTTGTAAATCTATTAATTTTACTGCAATAATTTAAAAAATTTTCCCTTTTTTTCTTATTGATTATTTTTCTAGCAATGGCTCTTGCTTTTTTGAATTCGATATATGTGTGCATATCTTTATTTCTTTTGAACACTTTTAGGCATTTTTTTCTATTCTCTACTACTTCTTTACATTCATTATCCCACTATGATTTTTGTGGTCTATTTCTTTTGTTTGTGTCTGCCTGCTTTATTTCCGTCCTTGTTTCGGCTCAACTTCCGAATAGCCCCTACCTCCGAATTTGATGAAACTTCTAGGATTTGAAGACTATAACAGAACACATTCACACCATAAAGGATTTTTTGCGGAAACGAGTAGAAGCAAAGAAACTCAAAAAAGAAAGTTTTCATATATTTCGCAAGAGATACTTATATAAATATCAGATACGTATATACAGGGTGATTCAAAACAACCTGATGTCTTTGAAATATGATATTCTTGAACGAATTCTAAGACTATTTTTCCTCTTGAAAAAATTTTTTTTTAATTTTTAAATTTTTTAAATTTTTTAAATTATTTTTTATTTTTTTTGATATTTTATTCTTAAGAGTTACGTTATAACCCTCCTAGACGGTAATAATATTGTAAAATATTGTGTAGAAACTGCAATAATAATTTAATACACTTCAAAGGATTAAATATTGTGCAATAAAATTGACTGTCTGGGGAAAAAATTAAACTGGAAATAATTTTTCAAGAGGAAAAATAGTCTTAGAATTCGTTCAAGAATATCATATTTCAAAGACATCAGGTTGTTTTGAATCACCCTGTATATACACACACACACACGCGGGGGGTGCAAGGGGGCCTTCGGCCCCCCTCCCGCAACCACCACACCGGTAGGCAAGGTGCCTAATCTTAACTTTAAACCTTAATTTCAATTAACTTATACAACTTAAACTTAAGTTAAGTTGTATAAGTTAATTGAAATTTAGGTTTAAAGTTAAGATTAGGTACCTTGCCTACCGGCGGGGTGGTTGCGGGAGGGGAGCCGAAGGCCCCCCCTTGCACCCCCGCGCGCGCGCGCGTGTGTGTGTATACGTTTCTGATATTTATATATAAACTTAAGTTAAGTTGTATAAGTTAATTGAAATTTAGGTTTAAAGTTAAGAGTAGATACCTTGCCTACCGGCGAGGCGGTTGCGAGAGGGGGGCCAAAGGCCCCCCTTGCACCCCCCCGCGCGCGCGCGCGTGTGTGTGTATACGTTTCTGATATTTATATATAAACTTAAGTTAAGTTGTATAAGTTAATAGAAATTTAGGTTTAAAGTTAAGAGTAGATACCTTGCCTACCGGCGAGGCGGTTGCAAGAGGGGGGCCGAAGGCCCCCCTTGCACCCCCCGCGTGTGTGTGTGTGTGTGTATGTATATACAGGGTGGGCCATTTTAATCTATGCACCCAAATTTCTTTGTACCTAAGACAGATACGGAAAAATGATTCAGACAAAAGTTGTTTGGTTTCGAGGGGGCTATAAGATGGTATCATTGGTTTGACCTTCAAGAGTCATTTGAAGGTCACGTGAAGGTCACTTCAATTTTTTTAAATGGAACACCCTATATATTTTTGCACACTCTTGTAGCTTATCTCGAGAGCTTTCCAAAACACTATCATTAAGTACCTTTTCGTTAAGTACTTTTTGAGTTATGAGGCTTGAAATATTTCTTAATTCTACATAAACCGTAAAATATCTAGTAAAATATTCATTTTTCGATTATCTTACCTTAATACTTTTACGTACAAAATAATGAGAGGAATCAATTGGTGTAAAGAAAACACATAGTTGTTTTAAAGAAAAAATATGGAATTGTTAATTGCAAATTACATATTTTTTCTTTAAAACAACTATGTGTTTTCTTTACACCAATTGATTCCACTCATTATTTTGTACGTAAAAGTATTAAGGTAAGATAATCGAAAAATGAATATTTTACTAGATATTTTACGGTTTATGTAGAATTAAGAAATTATTTCAAGCCTCATAACTCAAAAAGTACTTAACGAAAAGGTACTTAATGATAGTGTTTTGGAAAGCTCTCGAGATAAGCTACAAGAATGTGCAAAAATATATAGGGTGTTCCATTTAAAAAAATTGAAGTGACCTTCACGTGACCTTCAAATGACTCTTGAAGGTCAAACCAATGATGCCATCTTATAGCTCCCTCGAAACCAAACAACTTTTGTCTGAATCATTTTTCCGTATCTGTCTTAGGTACAAAGAAATTTGGGTGCATAGATTAAAATGGCCCACCCTGTATATACGTTTCTGATATTTATATAAGTAAGTAGTAATACTATGAGGTTCCTAACGCAGGGGCTCCGAGGGGGGGTGAGGGGCGAGGGGGAACCGGCGGGGGGTGACGTCACGCGGGGGGTGACGTCACGCGGGGGGTGACGTCACGCGGGGGGGGGGGTGACGTCACGTGCGGGGGATGATGACGTCACGTGCGGGGATGATGATGTCACGCGGGGGATGATGACGTCACGCGGGGGATGATGACGTTACGCGGGGGATGATGACGTCACATGCGGGGAAGGGGGGATCGCGGCGCGAGCGATTGACGAGGGGATCCGCGCGGGTAGGGGGGATCCGCGGCGCGAGCGATGGACGAGGGAGTCCGCGCGGGTAGGGGGGATCCGCGGCGCGAGCGATGGACGAGGGGGTCCGCGCGGGGAAGGGGGATCCGCGGAAAGAAGACGGTGGTGTGAGAAGGATAGCGCTACATGTGGGAAAAGGATAGCGCTAAGTGTGTGAAGAGGACAGTGCGACAAGGATGGCATCAATGTGTGACAAGGATGACATCAACGTGTGACAAGGATGGCGTCAACGTGGGACAAGGACGACACATTGTAAGATGGCGTGAGAAGGACGATGCAAAGGTAAGTGAGCAACGAGCATATGAAAGAGAGAGAATGATAATATCGCGAACGCGTGCGAGAGAGAGCGAGAGAGCGCGAGAGCAACGCGTGCGAGAGAGAACGATATCGCTATACTTACAACTAGCGCAAGAGAGACGCAAGGGATGGGAGCGCAAGGAGAGGCGTGTAAATAACTGCATTTTTTCTTTTTTTCAATTAAAATACATAAAATTTATTAAAAATCTGTTATACATTTTTGTATCATAGCGCGAGAGAGATTACTTATTCTAAGCGCGTACGAAAGAGATAGCGCGAAAGAACAATGACGCATGCCGAAGATAGTGAGACTTATGATTAACGCGTGCGAGAGGGAGCGAGAGAGCGCGAGAACAACGCGTGCGAGAGAGAACGAAGATATCGCGAGACTTACAACTAACGCGCGAGAGAGAACGCAACGAAGATATCGCTATACTTACAACTAGCGCAAGAGAGATAGAGACACAAGGGATGGGAGCGCAAGGAGAGGCGCATAAATAAATACATTTTTTTAAAAATTAAAATATAAAATTTATTTTAAAATGTGTGTGTGTGTAAATACATTTGTGTGTGTGTGTGTGTGTGTGTGTGTGTATGTACTTAAAATTAAGAATAATAGTAATATAATAGTAATATAAAATTTAATCCGTTATAAGGATGTGAATAGCTCATCAAAATTGACGTCAAAATTTACATCTTGATCACCATTTTGATTTCCATCTTGATCCCCATTTTGATCTCCATTTTGATCATCATTTTGATCGTCATTTTGATCTCCATTCAGGTCTTCATTCAGATTTCTCATCTCTCCTGAAACACTCCTGCAAAAAAGAATCACTCAAAATAATTACTTAAATATTTTAAATTAATTTCATAATTATATTAGCAAAAATTATCTGTTACCTGTACAGTCTCTTCCTGTTGCTTCTTCTTTTTACTTACATACTTTTTGTATATAATTTCGGGTGGACATTTACATTTACGAGATTGACATTGTGTACAATACTGCGTTATATGTAATAATAATTTATGATGATTACCAGCAATCCACTTTCTAAAATCATCATATTCAATATTATGATCAAAATCATCCCAAAGTATCAAGTCTATGTACGTTGGGTTTATACCATTGGGATACGTATATTTATACACGGGGTGTATCTACAGTCATTGATACACTTATCTACCCAACTGTAATCAACACCCTGATGTCTACAAACATTGTCCCCATATTTAAATATTTGATTGCAATATCCTCCAGTATGGTGTCTGATACATTGGTATTGCCAAACATTACACAGGCCCACAAAAAAAAAGTGACCTCGGCATGCAAAGCATGTTTTCTTACGTATTATTTTGCGCTGAATCCAAATCTGAAGTCAAAATGGGGGGTTCTCCGGGCCGATTTTGAGTAAATAGCTGTTTAAAGTAAAAAAATTCTGAAAATTAGTTTTAAACACCTAATCTATCATTTTTAAATAAACAATGTACCAAGACCATTTGAGTCTTATTACCCAGAAGACAAAAGGCCCACAGAGCGAGCATTTTGATCCAATAACTCAAAAAACCATAAACCCCAGCCAGGTCAGAGGCCTCAATTCAAATCTAAACAGGCTATATAACACAATCATCATCAGATCTTACATAGAATGAGAGCCTCAGTTTAAATTTGAGCTGACTATAATTACATAACTCCTAAGCCCCAGGCACACCGGAAGCCTGAGCTAAGTGTCAAGCACGGATCCAGGAGAAAAGGGGGGCAATGAGGGTGATCGCCCCCCCCAAGGCTCCTGGATGTATCATGAAAATGAAACTTTGTGTTAGTTGAGACCTTTTTTTTTTTAGCTTGAAGACCCTTTTCATACCAATAACATATGATACGCCCCCTCCCATCCAAGGCAGGTGTCTGAATCCATCCTTGCTAAGTGTGCTATAATCACATAACCTCCAAACCTCTGACAGGTGGAAAGTCTATGCTCTTAAAAATATTGTATTCAATTTTTTGCTCTTTTATGTACTTTTTTGTCCTCAAAAGATCTACGTAAGGGATTTCTTTTACGTTTGTCCTTATTTTGAGTCGTGTCTCTTTTTAATGTCCAGCAGAAGTCCGCCATCATGTTGATATCCCATCGTCCTTGATAACGTCTCTCCATCTCTTTAATATCCTGATGGAATCGTTCACCTTGCTCTTCACTAAAATCTCCTAGATTTTCTGGGAAAGAATCAAGGTGAGAATCAAGAAAATGTAGTTTAAGGTTCATGAGACACCCTAATTCACGGAAACTCTTTATCATGTTCTTTACAATTTCTTTGTATTGTTCACTCTTGGTATTTCCAAGGAAATTTTCCACAACATTCTTAAAATCAAGCCATGCTCTTTTTTCGACACCTGTCATCGTAGTCGTGAATGTTTCATCTTTCAATAAAGTACGAATCTGTGGTCCATCAAATACACCTTGTTGAACTTTTGCTTCCGACAACTTAGGGAATGCACGTTTGATGTATTCGAAACATTCTCCTTCCTTGTCTAGAGATTTGACAAACTGTTTCATCAGTCCTAATTTGATGTGTAAAGGAGGCAGAAGAATTTTACTCGGCTCAACTAATGGCTGTTTTGTAACATTCTTTGTACCAGGCTGCAACGACGTTCTAGCTGGCCACTCTTTTCTTACGTAATGGTCGATCTCTGCTATCCCACTCACACAAGAAACATGGATACTTTGTAAAACCTGATTGCTGACCCAGAATCATCGACAGAATTTTTAAATCTCCACAAATTAACCACTTATGCTCTTCATAATTAAGTTTTCTCAATACAATTTCTATGTTTGTATATTCTTCTTTCAATACAGTAGAATGAGCAACTGGGATTGGAGCATATTTGTTGGTGTTGTGTAATAAAACACCCTTAAGACTTCTTGTAGAAGAGTCTATGAACAACCGCCACTCATCAACTTTATATGAAGCTGGTTTTAATTTGTTAATTAATCCTTTTATATCATTACAGTAAACTAAATTAGAGTCTTGAGAGAAGAAACTTCTGTACTCTTTATCTCTGTCTCGATAAAATGCCACTTTAGTTGTTTTAGTCAACATATTTCTTGATTTCAAATCTGAAGCCAATAACTCGGCTGCTTCTTTGGATAAGCCCAAATTCCTTATTAAATCGTTAAGTTCTTCCTGTGAATATTTCTTCACTTCTTTTTTCGATTCTTGATTGTATGGGACGTACTCTTCGGTAGAATCTTCCTCATTACTTTCATCTCCGTCGATTTCTTCATTCATTTCATCGTATGAATTTGCGTCTTTTTCGGAGCTGTCACCAACATGCGACTCTAACATGTCAGTAACAAGATCTTGGGTTGAGTGACAATTACTGTTTGTTTCTGTGTCAAGTATAGCTCTTGTTACTGTTGTAACTTTGGGATAAACTATAAGTTCAGGCTTCATCTGTTTAATTCCGCTAACATCTGTATTGCAGAAATAACAGTCTGCACTACTGCTTGGTTCTTTCCATATTGTGGGAGAAGTAAACTTCAACTTATTTCCAGGAGCCTTCCATCTTCTTAGCATTGAAGCGCAAGCATTACAAATGGTCTGAGGGGCCCACGCTTTTTCATGCGGAACAGTCATATCAAAACATGCTTTATATGAAGACCTGATTCCATGCGTCAATTTTTGGAGTTTTTTTGCCACTTTGTGGTCCCCACAGACTACACAAAAAGTATCTGGTGCACCAGTGCATTTGTGATTTGCGGTACGTTGTGAAGAAGACGTAGAAGAAAGTATGTTTTTAGAATCCATAAATATATATAAATACCCGCACGTTAGGGATCCTGTTCCGATCGCAGGTGAGTCAGCCGTCCTAGGGGTGATAACCCTCATACCTCCCTAGGTCTAAGCATGAGGGCTTTCCAACTTTGACGAGGACAATGTCAACTCGTCGTTGGACACACTACGGCATCATTCTCACACCCTAACGTCTCCCTGCAAGGCAGCGCGCCATCGCTGGCTTCGTTACCACGATGGAACGAAAAGCGAATCATTCTACACATCTTCTTTCGAAGCAGTTGTCATCGTAGTCAACATATTTCTTGATTTCAAATCTGAAGCCAATAACTCGGCTGCTTCTTTGGATAAGCCCAAATTCCTTATTAAATCGTTAAGTTCTTCCTGTGAATATTTCTTCACTTCTTTTTTCGATTCTTGATTGTACGTTTTAGTTATCCTTCGTGGTAGCAGGATTTATTAACAGTCTCTACTTGGCTAGAGAATAAGTTGAAACAAAAAATTTTTTCGAAGTAAATAGTTTAACTATTTGATGCATCAAAATTTGTGGCACCATTGGCGTTGTTCACAATATAAGAGAAGTGATCCAGTTCTCTTGAAGTATCGTTCTTTGTCTTGCTTCAACCTTCCTTCATTTATGTAAGCTTTTGAGCCTAAAGAGTTTACATAACAGTTATTTTTGTGTACAAAACAATACGGTAAGTATGTGTACTCTTACCTTGATTCTGCCGAAGAGTATATTCTATACAATCAAGAATCGAAAAAAGAAATGAAATAATATTTGCAGGAAAAACTTGATACTTTAATAAGAGATTTGAGTGTATTCAAAGAAACAGCTAAGTTATTCACCTTCGATTTGAAATCAAGAAACATGTTGACTAAAACAACTAAAGTGGCATTTTATCGAGACAGAGATAAAGAGTACAGAAGTTTCTTCTCTCAAGACTCTAATTTAGTTTACTGTAATGATATAAAAGGATTAATTAACAAATTAAAACCAGCTTCATATAAAGTTGATGAGTGGCGGTTGTTCATAGACTCTTCTACAAGAAGTCTTAAGGGTGTTTTATTACACAACACCAACAAATATGCTCCAATCCCAGTTGCTCATTCTACTGTATTGAAAGAAGAATATACAAACATAGAAATGGTATTGAGAAAACTTAATTATGAAGAGCATAAGTGGTTAATTTGTGGAGATTTAAAAATTCTGTCGATGATTCTGGGTCAGCAATCAGGTTTTACAAAGTATCCATGTTTCTTGTGTGAGTGGGATAGCAGAGATCGACAAAACCATTACGTAAGAAAAGAGTGGTCAGCTAGAACGTCGTTGCAGCCTGGTACAAAGAATGTTACAAAACAGCCATTAGTTGAGCCGAGTAAAATTCTTCTGCCTCCTTTACACATCAAATTAGGACTGATGAAACAGTTTGTCAAATATCTAGACAAGGAAGGAGAATGTTTCGAATACATCAAACGTGCATTCCCTAAGTTGTCGGAAGCAAAAGTTCAACAAGGTGTATTTGATGGACCACAGATTCGTACTTTATTGAAAGATGAAACATTCACGACTACGATGACAGGTGTCGAAAAAAGAGCATGGCTTGATTTTAAGAATGTTGTGGAAAATTTCCTTGGAAATACCAAGAGTGAACAATACAAAGAAATTGTGAAGAACATAATAAAGAGTTTCCGTGAATTAGGGTGTCTCATGAACCATAAACTACATTTTCTTGATTCTCACCTTGATTCTTTCCCAGAAAGTCTAGGAGATTTTAGTGAAGAGCAAGGTGAACGATTCCATCAGGATATTAAAGAGATGGAGAGACGTTATCAAGGACGATGGGATATCAACATGATGGCGGACTTCTGCTGGACATTAAAAAGAGACACGACTCAAAATAAGGACAAATGTAAAAGAAATCCCTTACGTAGATCTTTTGAGGACAAAAAAGTACATAAAAGAGCAAAAAATTGAATACAATATTTTTAAGAGCATAGACTTTCCACCTGTCAGAGGTTTGGAGGTTATGTGATTATAGCACACTTAGCAAGGATGGATCCAGACACCTGCCTTGGGTGGGAGGGGGCGTATCATATGTTATTGGTATGAAAAGGGTCTTCAAGCTAAAAAAAAAAAAAGGTCTCAACTAACACAAAGTTTCATTTTCATGATACATCCAGGAGCCTTGGGGGGGGGCGATCACCCTCATTGCCCCCCTTTTCTCCTGGATCCGTGCTTGACACTTAGCTCAGGCTTCCGGTGTGCCTGGGGCTTAGGAGTTATGTAATTATAGTCAGCTCAAATTTAAACTGAGGCTCTCATTCTATGTAAGATCTGATGATGATTGTTATATAGCCTGTTTAGATTTGAACTGAGGCCTCTGACCTGGCTGGGGTTTATGGTTTTTTGAGTTATTGGGTCAAAATGCTCGCTCTGTGGGCCTTTTGTCTTCTGGGTAATAAGACTCAAATGGTCTTGGTATATTGTTTATTTAAAAATGATAGATTAGGTGTTTAAAACTAATTTTCAGAATTTTTTTACTTTAAACAGCTATTTACTCAAAATCGGCCCGGAGAACCCCCCATTTTGACTTCAGATTTGGATTCAGCGCAAAAAAATACGTAAGAAAACATGCTTTGCATGCCGAGGTCACACTTTTTTTTGTGGGCCTGTGTAATATTTAAATTTAGATTAATTAATTAAAAGACAATTTTTATCAATACATATATGTGTGGACTATAGCATATAAAATAATATTACAACAATGGATCTGCAAACACGTATAGAAGAATGGAGACGCATAATCACCCTTGTTCGAGATGACAATAATAGTGCGATGGATAAATCGAACGCTAAACAGATGTCGATAACACAATATGTGCGCGATCGAGAATTAGGCATACGAGGTATGCGTAAGCAACGTTTCGTCAAACAAGCCGAGGTTACTATATATGAAGATGGTTATACAGAATGGCCCGATCATGTACAACTGAAAATTTTTCGTGAAATTCGAAAGACACACGTCTCAATTGATGTAGACGATGATGATGACTCTTATTTCGGTAATAAACGTAAAATTACTCAATTCATAGACTCTGATAATGTTTGGCAATACCAATGTATCAGACACCATACTGGAGGATATTGCAATCAAATATTTAAATATGGGGACAATGTTTGTAGATATCAGGGTGTTGATTACAGTTGGGTAGATAAGTGTATCAATGACTGTAGATACACCCCGTGTATAAATATACGTATCCCAACGGGTATAAACCCAACGTACATAGACTTGATACTCTGGGATGATTTTGACCATAATATTGAATATGATGATTTTAGAAAGTGGATTGCTGGTAATCATCATAAATTATTATTACATATAACGCGGTATTGTGTACACAATGTTAATCTCGTAAATGTAAATGTCCACCCGAAATTATATACAAAAAGTATGTAAGTAAAAAGAAGAAGCAACAGGAAGAGACTGTACAGGTAACAGATAATTTTTGCTAATATAATTGTGAAATTAATTTAAAATATTTAAGTAATTATTTTGAGTGATTCTTTTTTGCAGGAGAGTGTTTCAGGAGAGATGAGAAATCTGAATGAAGACCTGAATGGAGATCAAAATGACGATCAAAATGATTATCAAAATGGAGATCAAAATGGGGATCAAGATGGAAATCAAAATGGTGATCAAGATGTAAATTTTGACGTCAATTTTGATGAGCTGTTCACATCCTTATAACGGATTAAATTTTATATTACTATTATATTACTATTATTCTTAATTTTAAGTACACACACACACACACAAACACAAATGTATTTACACACACACACACACACACACATTTTAAAATAAATTTTATATTTTAATTTAAAAAAAAATGTATTTATTTACGCGCCTCTCCTTGCGCTCCCATCCCTTGCGTCTCTATCTTTCTTGCGCTAGTTGTAAGTATAGCGATATCTTCGTTGCGTTCTCTCTCGCGCGTTAGTTGTAAGTCTCGCGATATCTTCGTTCTCTCTCGCACGCGTTGTTCTCGCGCTCTCTCGCTCTCTCTCGCACGCGTTAATCATAAGTCTCACTATCTTCGGCATGCGTCATTGTTCTTTCGCGCTATCTCTTTCGTACGCGCTTAGAATAAGTAATCTCTCTCGCGCTATGATACAAAAATGTATAACAGATTTTTAATAAATTTTATGTATTTTAATTGAAAAAAAGAAAAAATTGCAGTTATTTACACGCCTCTCCTTGCGCTCCCATCCCTTGCGTCTCTCTTGCGCTAGTTGTAAGTATAGCGATATCGTTCTCTCTCGCACGCGTTGTCCTCGCGCTCTCTCGCTCTCTCTCGCACGCGTTGTCTTGCGCTATTATCGTTCTAAGTCTCGCGATATTATAGTTCTCTTTCGTATGCGTTCTCTTCGCGCTATCGTTCTCTCTCGCACGCGTTGCTCTTGCAATATCGTTCTCTTTCGTACGCGTTCGCGATATTATCATTCTCTCTCTTTCATATGCTCGTTGCTCACTTACCTTTGCATCGTCCTTCTCACGCCATCTTACAATGTGTCGTCCTTGTCCCACGTTGACGCCATCCTTGTCACACGTTGATGTCATCTTTGTCACACGTTGATGCCATCCTTGTCGCACTGTCCTCTTCACACACTTAGCGCTATCCTTTTCCCACATGTAGCGCTATCCTTCTCACACCACCGTCTTCTTTCCGCGGATCCCCCTTCTCCGCGCGGACCCCCTCGTCCATCGCTCGCGCCGCGATCCCCCCTTCCCCGCATGTGACGTCATCATCCCCCGCGTGACGTCATCATCCCCCGCGTGACGTCATCATCCCCCGCGTGACGTCATCATCTCCGCACGTGACGTCATCATCCCCGCACGTGACGTCATCATCCCCCGCACGTGACGTCATCATCCGCCGCACGTGACGCCATCATCCCCCGCACGTGACGTCATCATCCCCCGCACGTGACGTCACCCCCCCCCCCCGCATGTGACGTCATTACCCCCGCGTGACGTCACCCCCCCGCGCGACGTCACCCCCCGCCGATTCCCCCTCGCCCCTCACCCCCCTCGGAGCCCCTGCGTTAGAAACCTCATAGTGTTACTACTTAAGTATCTTTTACGAAATATATGAACTTTCTTTTTTGAGTTTCTTTGCTTCTACTCGTTTTCGCAAAAAAACCTTTATGGTGTGAATGTGTTCTGTTATAGTCTTCAAATGCTGGAAGTTTCATCAAATTCGGAAGTAGAGGCTATTCGGAAGTCTTACCCTTATTTCTTCAGATGTCATCTCTGTATCATCTAATTCCTTTGAGATCTTTAAATTCTTTTCTTTTATTTGTAGCCTTAAATAAAGCCGCTTTTGTGTATTTTGTAAACCTTTCATATTCCTCTTCTATTTCGTCGTATTTTGTCAGTTCTTCTTCGATTTGTGTGGCTTCATTAGTTAACCAATTGGTGAATTTTCCCCAATCTGTTTTTTTGTTTGCTATTCTGTTACTCTTTTTTTGATATGTTGAACTTTCGGTATTGATATCTAGTAGTAGTGGGTAGTGGTCTGATCCCCATGTATCTTTAATTATTTGGTATTCTGATATCTCTGGTATTTCTTGGGAACAAAGTATAAGATCTAGATTTGAGTCCCTCTGGTTAATACCCCCTATTCTTGTGATTGTATTTGTATTTAGACAGATAAATCCTTGGTCCTCTATTGTTTCCATTAAGTATTCTCCATTAGTATCTGTTACTTGGCAATTCCATCCAGTGTTGCGGGCATTAAAATCTCCAGTTATTATAGTAGGACAATTTTTGTAATCAAAGTTAAATATTTCATTCCATACTCTGTTGCTTTCTTGTCCGTAGGGTTTTCTATAAATTAGCACCAGATTGATCATGGGGATGATGTTTGTAATTCTGATACCTAAGTGCTCAAAATTAGATGAGTTTATTTTGATGTCTTTTATTATTTCTATCGTCAGCTTTTTTCTAATTAATATCGCTAAACCTCCGCTTTTACCCAGGCCTGGTTTAAAGAGGGTGTTAAATCCTGATACTTTGGCAGTGTTTTCGTGTTGTGTCTTCGTTTCCGCTAGCAGCGCTACATCAATATTTTCCAGTCTTTTTGTTAATTCTGGTTTCTTACTTTTTAGACCTCTTGTATTCCAAATTAATATGTTGATTTTCTGTTTCATTTATTTGTTTTTTATTTTTTTTTTAATTTTTGTTTATTCACTAGTATTCTCTTCCCGACCATTAAGGTGGGTGTATTGATATTTCTTGTTATTCATGAATCTTCTGTGTTCTTCCAGTCCAACACTTCTCTCCTCTTCTGTGTCGTTTCTCATCCTTAAGGTTTGCAGTAGTCTCTTTGAACTGATTGTTATTTTCAATTAAATCTACCAGTCCTGTGGCTAGCTGCCTTATTTGAATGAAAGGAGGGGTGTCAATAAGGCCGTTTTTTGGCCCACGTCAGAATCACTCCAAAGTGTGGTATTTTCTTCCTGCCGATGTAGCTCACAACCTCCTAGAACCGTTTGCTGTCCGAGCAATTAGAGGCTGAGAATGGGCAACTTGAAATCTCAAAAATCAATGGGGTTTACAATATTCTCCGAATTCACAATGAGAAAGTGAACAGTCAATGATTGAGGAATTGGGAGTAGGCGCCGGAAAATCTTCAATTAGAAGATTATTCGTCATTAGATTGATGGCCATCTTCACCTGACTCCATTGTCAGACCAGTCTAAAATGTTCTCAGCTGCATCTTGGATGTATTGTGCGTAGGATTGGGATGGTCGTTCTTGAAGTCTTTCAGAGTGTCTTGAATACCCCAAATACCAAAGGACGGATGCGACATGTGCACAACAACCAACGGTTCTAGCATCGACCTTGCATTGGCAGTACCAGGATATGATGGGATTGATTCCTTGACTATATTCAATCCACAAGTTATACACCTTCGATGATGTGTGGCGCGATTGTATCTGGAGACGTAAGATATTTCTCTCTTGCCTATGGACGAACAGTTGATACATCCCATCTCCAGCTGTGTGCTCCTCTGCATAAGATTGCGCTTGTTTCAATTGATATGAGCCAATGGTCAGATGAATCAACTCGTGTAAGGTCAATTGAGGAAAATCAGGGATTGAATCCGCAACTACGGGTTGCCACATCACCCTTTTCCTGGACCAACCTTCTCTTTCAACTCTTTCCTGGAGGAGGTTCGGCATTTGCGATAGACGCAACATACGCTCAGCAATGATTGTATCATTTGGATCGTCACTGATCCTCGGTGGTCTGAAAGCATTGCAAAGAGCGGATACAATGCGCACGTAATCTCCCACATACGGTATCTGAGAATTTGGGAATACATGATCTAATGCTTTCCACTTCTTAAGGAGACCGTTAACCGCCTCTATCACCCAGCGTATTTTAGTCACGAGGCGTGATTCATTGGACTCAGATGTAGTATGTTGCGAACCTTCTCGGAGGAAATGGGGCATTTTAGTTATGAGACCTAGATCTTCCAGCATCTCGAGGCAATCTCTGAAACCACGATCCACCACGAAAACATCGTTAGGTTGCAACCAAGATCGGAGCCTGCTCGCGTCAGATCGCATTATGCTGGTCAAAATGCTTGTATCATTATTTTTACCATCCGCAAAGTAAGGTCCAAAAACTTCTAAGATGTATCCTGTTGAACTTACAAGAATCATGGGTTTTACTAGCGAACGTCCTTTGTGGAGTGAAAAAGTTCGTCTCTGGAACTTGTAATTAGAACTTTTCTCTATATACATATACGTACCATCGGCTACAAAGATACAGACATCCTCTCCACCCGCGAAGAACGTTTTAGCCATGGTTCTCGTATGCTTTGTGATGAAATCTCGAGAGATATGATTTGTTCCCAAAAAGTTCGGGACAAACATTGAAAGGAGAGCAGTACGAGCTGCAGCTATCGCCCTACCTACTCTCCTCTTTTGGAGAACGAATAAGGTAGACAAAACTGAAAGGGAAAGACCAGTACGTAGTTTCATCAAAAGAAAGGCAAGACAAGTCCGAGGAGAACGTCCAGATGTAGATCTAATATGATCAGAGATTGAAACAAGAACGGAGTCGAATTGATCTTTCTTCAACCCGGTCAGATTATAATAATCGTCATCAGTAAGAGCAGGTGGATAATCAAAATTAAGTCCTTTCCGAGAAGCAACTGAACGTGTTTTGTAACAACCCACAAAGAGTTTTATCGTCTAGAATCGAATAGTTTGACTTTACTTCGATATCATCTGTTGCTGTTTTACTGAGAAAATCATTTTCCAAGTGTCTCATACAACATCGAGCATTTGGCGGAATGAGTATACCTCTGTCTATGAATATTTGTGTTCTCGCCATAGGAGATATACGAGTCAGTTTCTTAGCCTTCTTACATACGATGCATCTCGTCCCGGATGCTGTGCAGCCCTGGATGCTGACTCTTATCTTCACTGAGGAAGGAATGTTGCTTGATTCTGAGATGTTGGAGCGCTGAGGAGTATCATTTGTAGCAACAGATTTAGTACTGATAGTACGTGAAATGCTGCTTGTACGATTGCTCATAATGCAATCGGATAATGGATATTAACGTAATAGTGACAAAAAAATAAGCAATGAAAAGTAATGAAAACGAGAAACTAAGCTACTGAAGATTAGTGCACACAGTTTATGCTCTGAAAGTACGCTGATCGTTGATAAAGATGATTCATTTAAGCATAAGTGCGATGAAAATAATGCGGTGACAGTTCACATACAATGCTTCCAGTTCAAAAACGCACTAAAAAACAACTGTGTATCCAAGTCGATTGTTGAATCTGTTGAGAGGAACAAATGCCGGGAAGGAGAGAACAACTAAGCTACTGGTCAGATGAAGAGTGCACAATACTATTTGTGCTCTAGGATTGCTTTTATCGTTGATGAGAAACCATTGATTGAATGAGGTGAAGAACTAATGCGTTGGGTCCTGATTTCGTGAAGACAAACGAATGACGGGAAGAAAAACAAGAGAACAAAGCTACTGAAAACGTGGATAGTGCACAGTACTGTTCTCGTTTTGGAAATGCATGAATTGTTAATTACAATGGAACAATTGATTATTTGTCGTACATACTATGCAGCAGAACACAATAATCTGAATGAAGATACCAATCTTAATAAATGCTTCGCGAAGCTGAGCATTGCATTCCATGAAAAAGAAGTCCGTTCCGGAAAATATTCTTTACATCTCACTGAGGTTTGGAATTCAAATATTTTTTCGTAATATGTGATTTCGAATATACATTGCATTCGCAAAATGATCTAATCCCTTAAAATCAAGTTTGGGCTTACAGTAGTATCATCTGATTCATCGCAAGGGATGCTATTGTATGATTGTTGAGTAATATGGCAATCCGTTCAAAATATCAGGCTTGATTCTATCTTGAATACATGAAGGTTAGATGAGCTTTCTTTCGTATTTAAAGCAGCGCATACTCTAGTAGTTTTTGAGAAAATATAGTGATGAAAGCTCAACAATAGCATACTGAAATGAGACCGGCACTACAACCATGTGAAAGACTCCATTGATTTTTGAGATTTCAAGTTGCCCATTCTCAGCCTCTAATTGCTCGGACAGCAAACGGTTCTAGGAGGTTGTGAGCTACATCGGCAGGAAGAAAATACCACATTTTGGAGTGATTCTGACGTGGGCCAAAAACGGCCTTATTGACACCCCTCCTTTGTTCTTCTATATCTTGATCCGTTGTTAATGAATATGGGCTCATATTGGCTGCACTGTTATCCAACATGATTCCTCCTCTTCACTATTTTTTCTTCTCTGTTGTTAAATCTTGGGTAGTCTTTTCTATATATTGTTTTATACCCCTTGTTATACCCCTTGTTATACCCCTTCCCTTTCCAGCTTGCTCTATCTGTAGAGTCCACCGTTCTTTCTTGTCTTTTATATTGTATCGTTCCTGGCTCTTTTGTTGACCTGTCCTTTAAGTGTGTTGCTTCTTTTTCGTGGTTCTTCTTACTTATATCCAATGATTTACCTAGATATCTATTTTCCGTTTGTATCTTGGATGGTATACCTTTTTTAGAGAGGCTAGGCCATGCTTGAGGTGTATTATATCTGTCATATTCCTTCGCCTTATTGTATTCTTTACCTTCTTTACCTTCTATTATTTTTACTGCTTCATGATACGAGCAGTTGTTGTAGGCCATGATAATCTTAAGATCTCTGTTGTATTCCATGAGGGGACAGTTTCTATTATTTGATTTATGCTTTCCATTACAGTTTCTGCGGTTTGCTTCTCTGTCGCATCTTCCATGAGCGAGGTCTGCGCAGATGATACATCTTGTGTCGCTTTTGCAATGTATTTTTAGGTGTCCATATCTGAAACAATTATAACAATGCTTAACTGCTTCAACGTATGGTCTTACTTTTAGGAATATCAAATCATTATATAAGCCTATTTTGTTTATCGGTTCTCTTCCCTCAGATGTAATTATTAGTTTATCCGTATCTTCCTCTGTCAATTTCTTATTCGTATTGTCCCACTTTTTTCTTCTCATTCTTTCTATTTTAAGAATACCTGATTTATTCCCTTAGAGTTATGGCCTCTGTTAGTTTTTTTATTGAGTATTCCCAGTCAGTGATAACGCTCTGCTCTTAATTGTTCTTTCCTCGATGTACGCGTTATACATTTCCTTGTCTTCTTTGTCTAGAATATCTAAAGTCCTATTAGCCTCTTTAAAATTCTCAAACGTAACAATTTACGTATTAACGTATTAAAACTTACCATGGCTATATCACAGGGTTTTATATTCAATTTCATTAAATACATTAAAATCTTTATTTGGTTTTTACCTCTTTTACTCGTACATATCTTTTTATCTATTTTAATTATTATATTGCATTGACCCTTGGTATTTTGCTTATATCTATTCTTTTTATTTTCCACTTTGTTAACTATTCTGCCTTGTGTGTCACGCAGGGGTGGTTCTTCCCTGACTAGTTTTCCTTCTTTTAATACGTATATTTCTTTTTTATACTTATCTTTCTTATGGTTATTTTCTTCACTTTCCTTTTGTCCGTTAATTTCTTTTGTTGTCTTATGTTCAGGTGGATCCTCTTCCATTATTTCCATTTCCTCTTCGTATTGTCTCTCTTCTTCTTCTTCTATACTGGTCTTCTTATCTTCATGTTTGGACCTCTTTTAATCCCTATTTTTCTCTGTCCTTTTGTCCAACATATCTCTCGCTTTTTTTTTCAACTGTCTGTTCGCTATCCTTGACTAATATTTCTTCCATCATTGTCCTTGTTATGTCGTTTAAATCTCTTTCCGTTCCTGAGATTTTCCTCGTTTTTTCTATATTGTCCTCTTGTCCTGTCCCTTGTTTGTCTTTTTTTCTAGTTCTCTTGCTTTCTCTATACTCTCATCTTCCATTGTGGTTGCTTGTCTTCCTAACCTCTTATCCGTATCCACCGAATATGGACACTTGTCCGTCCCCCTTCCGACGGGAGACGTTTTATCTTTTCCCCACTTGCCTATTTCTATTGCTACAAGCTCTCAACCCACTACTTAACTATCTTTCCTCACTTTATTCTCGATAATACTTTCTATTATAAAAAGATTCTTCACGCGCTATGTATAGGTTATGACCTTCCTTCGCCCATCACTCACAAATCATTTGATACATAAATTAGGTTAGGTTAGGAAACATTCTAATATTATATATATATATATATATATATATATATATATATATATTGACAATGCTTACCTTGTTAATAACAATTAACTTATTTATCCTTATTTAAAAATGTTTAATGTTTAAATTTTTAGATACAAATGGTAAATACATGTGGAGTATGCGAAATTATTGTTAATGAAAATGAAATTCTTCAACATCCTTGTCTGGAGAATTATAATCGTGTGCATATCGATAACAATCGCTATTTTTATCCAATGTGTGGTAAGACAAGTAAAGATTTTATTACATATTGTAAAATAATAATTTTTAATGAATACGTTATCTATACATAGACAATGGGACTATCATAAGGCGCAGTGATATAGGCAATAACACAGAAGCCATTGTAGAAGACATTATCAACGTTGAAAATGAACCATCCACAAGTACACTTAGTACTCAAGAAACTGAGGATATAGAGGAATTACTTATCGAAGAAGTATCTCAAAGAGAAATCCTTTATAATTATAACCTTCCTATCACACAGCGTAATAGACTGGCAATCAGTGAGCAGTGGTAAGAAGTATCAACAATGTTAAATGGTATGTGGCGTTAATTTTATGATTATTATAAAAAATAAAACAACAATGTTTCATGCATTATACATACATTAATACTTATACATACATACAGGGTTTGTCAAGTGTGGAAACCCCTAAATAACTTTTGTAAAAATGAAAATATCAAAAAACGGTAAAACACGTATTTTGATATTTCAAAAAAGCTACCCTATGACATGGATACCGATCATCCCCCACCCTCTGGTACGCGGGGGTAAGAGGGGGGTTGAAAATTTTAAATTGGACTAGGGGTCGAGTGGGGGCTCATTTGAAAGGTCTTTTCATAATAAACACACCCTTAAAATTTTAAGTCGCTACGACCCCCCCATTAAAAATGGCGGCCGTTCAAATTTCGAAATTTCATGCACTTAGTGTTATCCAGGATCAACTGCGTGGAAGTGGCATGAATTTGATCCCTTGTGTGTGCGCGCGCGCGCGTGTGGCTAAACGAGTGTGAATGTGTACATTGTGGTGATAGATTGCAGAACAGACTTGAAAACTGTAATCTCTCTTTAATGATTCAAAACCTTTTACTCCGTGTTTTAAAATAAATTTTACTCAGTGTGTTAAAGTAAATGCTGAAAGTGGTTGCCATTTACTTCCTGACAATATGCCAATCTTTGATAGAATGCAGAAATGGCTCTACGATTCGTTTCAAAAGGTATCAAATCTATTTCATCCCTTATTCGCTGTATCAATTCTTGGATGCTTTCAGGTTTTGTTTTGTACACCTTACTTTTCAGGTATCTCCATAGATAATAATCAAGAGGACTTAGATCTGGTGACCGAGGTGGCCAATCCTCTCCCCCCTCATTTCTGTTCCTTCTTCCTATCCATCGTAATGGAAAAGTCTCATTTAAAATTTGACGTGGCCCTAAACCAAAATGAGCAGGAGCTCCATCATGCTGAGACCATATTTCTTCGAAATTGTTTGGAAAAATATTTCGTATGGCTGGAATTATTTGATCTACAAGTAATATCTCATATCTTTGAGCGTTCAGATTTTCTTCAAAGAAAAACGGCCCTATTAAGTAACCATCTATTATTCCACACCATACATTAATTTTTTGTGGGTATTGTGTGTGAGTTTCCCGCACCCAATTCGGATTCTCATCTGACCATAAACGAAAATTTTGATTATTAACCTCCCGTTAACGTGAAAGTTGCCTCGTCTGTAAAAACAATTTGATAAGGGAAGATGGGCCGGACATCTATTAGTGCCATCATTCTTTCACAAAAACCTATACGACGCTCCAGATCTCCGTCTTGCAATTCTTGAACATATTGTAATTTGTATGGATAGAACTTATTTTTCTTTAAAATTCTCCAAACGGACTTGGGAGCAATATCGTAAATTTGAGCGGATCTGTTAATAGTAGAATGGGGATCTTCAATAAATGTCTGCAGAACATGAAGTTGTTTTTCTTCGTTAGTGGCAGACGATGATCTCCCTGATTTAGGGCGATTTTTTACGCTACCAGTTTCTCTAAAACGTTCTATTGTTTTGAAGACAGTGGACTTATTAATTCGACGATTCGGATATGTCTCATTAAATAATCGAGCGACAGCAGTGTACGATCGCTCGTTGTCACCCCATCCACGCATCATAAGGATAGTGATTCTTTCACGTTCCGACAATTCGGCAGCCATTTTTAAAACGTTTAATTTTTAATCTGCCTAAAATCTGTGAAAACAATTGATTTTGAGTAGCCGTGAGAACAACTGATTTTGAGTAGCCGTGAGAACAACTGATTTTGAGTAGCCGTGAGAACAACTGATTTTGAGTAGCCGCGAGAACAACTGATTTTAAATAGCCGCGAAAACTGATTTTGAGTAGCCGTGAGAACATGTGAAAAACTTACCTCTATCTTGCCTTACATGGTAGGATCCTCCTCATTTATTTAAAATCAGTTTTCGCGGCTACTCAAAATCAGTTGTTCTCACGGCTACTCAAAATCAATTTTTCTCACGGCTACTCAAAATCAATTGTTTTCACAGATTTTAGGCAGATTAAAAATTAAACGTTTTAAAAATGGCTGCCGAATTGTCGGAACGTGAAAGAATCACTATCCTTATGATGCGTGGATGGGGTGACAACGAGCGATCGTACACTGCTGTCGCTCGATTATTTAATGAGACATATCCGAATCGTCGAATTAATAAGTCCACTGTCTTCAAAACAATAGAACGTTTTAGAGAAACTGGTAGCGTAAAAAATCGCCCTAAATCAGGGAGATCATCGTCTGCCACTAACGAAGAAAAACAACTTCATGTTCTGCAGACATTTATTGAAGATCCCCATTCTACTATTAACAGATCCGCTCAAATTTACGATATTGCTCCCAAGTCCGTTTGGAGAATTTTAAAGAAAAATAAGTTCTATCCATACAAATTACAATATGTTCAAGAATTGCAAGACGGAGATCTGGAGCGTCGTATAGGTTTTTGTGAAAGAATGATGGCACTAATAGATGTCCGGCCCATCTTCCCTTATCAAATTGTTTTTACAGACGAGGCAACTTTCACGTTAACGGGAGGTTAATAATCAAAATTTTCGTTTATGGTCAGATGAGAATCCGAATTGGGTGCGGGAAACTCACACACAATACCCACAAAAAATTAATGTATGGTGTGGAATAATAGATGGTTACTTAATAGGGCCGTTTTTCTTTGAAGAAAATCTGAACGCTCAAAGATATGAGATATTACTTGTAGATCAAATAATTCCAGCCATACGAAATATTTTTCCAAACAATTTCGAAGAAATATGGTCTCAGCATGATGGAGCTCCTGCTCATTTTGGTTTAGGGCCACGTCAAATTTTAAATGAGACTTTTCCATTACGATGGATAGGAAGAAGGAACAGAAATGAGGGGGGAGAGGATTGGCCACCTCGGTCACCAGATCTAAGTCCTCTTGATTATTATCTATGGAGATACCTGAAAAGTAAGGTGTACAAAACAAAACCTGAAAGCATCCAAGAATTGATACAGCGAATAAGGGATGAAATAGATTTGATACCTTTTGAAACGAATCGTAGAGCCATTTCTGCATTCTATCAAAGATTGGCATATTGTCAGGAAGTAAATGGCAACCACTTTCAGCATTTACTTTAACACACTGAGTAAAATTTATTTTAAAACACGGAGTAAAAGGTTTTGAATCATTAAAGAGAGATTACAGTTTTCAAGTCTGTTCTGCAATCTATCACCACAATGTACACATTCACACTCGTTTAGCCACACGCGCGCGCGCGCACACACAAGGGATCAAATTCATGCCACTTCCACGCAGTTGATCCTGGATAACACTAAGTGCATGAAATTTCGAAATTTGAACGGCCGCCATTTTTAATGGGGGGGTCGTAGCGACTTAAAATTTTAAGGGTGTGTTTATTATGAAAAGACCTTTCAAATGAGCCCCCACTCGACCCCTAGTCCAATTTAAAATTTTCAACCCCCCTCTTACCCCCGCGTACCAGAGGGTGGGGGATGATCGGTATCCATGTCATAGGGTAGCTTTTTTGAAATATCAAAATACGTGTTTTACCGTTTTTTGATATTTTCATTTTTACAAAAGTTATTTAGGAGTTTCCACACTTTTGACAAACCCTGTATATAAAGGGTGAGCCATTTTAAGTTACCCACCCCAATAACTATTTTATTTTTGAATGTACAACAAAATGTTTCAAATAAAAGTTGCTTGACTTCGAGGGGGACAGAAGATGGCAAAAATTTGACCTTGGATAGTCATTTGAAGGTCACATAAAGGTCACCTTTAATTTCTTAAACGGAACCTACTATTTTTTATTGCATATTCTTGTGGCTTATCTCGAGACCTATGAAGGCGTTCCCCAGGGACCAATTTTAAGCCCGATACTTTTTAATCTGTATCTGTCGCGATGTGGCTCTTCCTTGTCGGGCGGTTGTCGCTTGATTCAGTTTGCGGACGATATCGCTCTTTACATCGGGTCCTCGGACTTTGATCCCTCCCGTGTGGCTCTTGAGCGGGCGGCGGGTGCCCTTTCGGTCTTTCTCCTCAACAGAGGCTTGGTGGTCTCCCCTTCCAAATCCGCCCTTATGATATTTACCAAAAAACGAACAAATCTTTTAAACTTCTTTATCTCGTTAAATAATATTGATATTTATCCTGCAACTTCCTATAGATTCTTGGGGGTTCTTTTGGAACCCCACTTAATAGGTAAACTCTATGCCAAATTCCTAATTAACAAATGTGGTAAACTGGCCAATGTCATCAAGTTCCTTCGGGGAGTGTGGTGGGGCTCCTGTCCTAAAACCATGCTCATCATTTATAAAGCTATGATCAGGGGATCTTTTGACTATGCTTCTTTCTTGTTCCCATTCTATAACGTAAGTCTGACGGAGTGCTTGGAGCGTGTCTTACGCAGGGCTCTTAGATATTGTATTGGTCTTAGACGTTCAACTCCATGTAATATGGTATATACGGAAGCTGGTATTGGACCCGCTCGTTTTAGATCTGATTTGCTGGCCCGCAAATTCATATTTAAGTCATTTGCTACTAGGACTAACATCTTTATTAACAAACATTAAATTTTAGATTCTTGATGTCGGCTCTCGAGTATAAAATAAACTTGTGTGATATTAATATTCGGGTAATAAGAGCCTATCGCGGATGTAATTGCGCGAAATTTTTCTTTGATACAATGATCAAGACTTTATTTAGAATAATCTCTTGGTTTGAGATTTAATTCCAACAAATTCCCCTCTAACCCCCCTAGATGGAAGTAGGCGAGAAAAATATCGGTCCGAAAGATAGGCTCTTATTACCCGAATATTAATATCACACAAGTTTATTTTATATTCGAGAGCCGACATCAAGAATCTAAAAGTTAATGTTTATTTACGCTTTAGGGTGAAAAAGAAGCATCTTTACACTTAGTGTTTATAGGCAATGAGAAAAGTATCGGATCGAAGAATCTGAATAGCTCAGTGGTGAGAGCAGTCGCCCGGCACACAGCTTATATATAAAAAATATTTATAAGTCCCTTGTTTTATACAAAATGTCACATACTTACCTTATATATAATGATATTTCTAATCAGTTCTACTGTCTTTACGTTACGATTTTTTCTGTGCGTTGACTGAAGTTTAAGTTTACGTACGGAGTTAAGTTTATGATCAATACTTAACGCAACGTAATGCGTTAGGTCACACACGAAATTGCATAGCTGCATATGTATAACATAAGACCATATGGACCAATGAGCATCGAGTATTAAGTCGCCATATTGACCCAATAAACGCCAGATGACTTTTTGGAGGACTTATAACTCATCTTTTTTAAGAGCTCTTTAAGATTTTCTTAAAGTTGTCAAATTGACATCTTTCTTATGTTTTGCATGCAAAAGATAACTTTCAGAGCATCTTTGAAAGATGACTTTTTTAAATATGTTAAAAAGTGCTCTCTAAGACATCTTTTGTAAATTATCTTCAAGAAATTCTATAAGACATCAATTAGAGAACTTTTGTTAGTTAATAAACGCAGTTCCCGCGCTTTTTTATTGTGTGCGTCGTGCAGATGCGTGTTAGCTTCAGTCATTATAACAATTGTGAAATTATGAACATTGCTCTATATGTGCATGAAATTTATGAATATTTTGGTAAGTATAATTAATTTTTAACTAAATTATTTATTAATATCATTATATACGCATCATTATATAGTGTATACAATCATATTGATGCATTATAACCTGTACACTTAATTAATTTTTATAATATTACCATTTCTTTTATAATTTATTAAATTTTTTATAAATTTATTTACTTTAATTAATCTGCAGTTGACGTTTAAAGTTCAAATCAGTAAAGGACTGCCAGTACAAAAGGCGTCAAGAACAAAAAACCTCAGTCAACAAGCAGCAAGCGTATGTATACTGATTGTCAGGTGAATTCGATTGTAATTATCCACATAGAAAGAAAAGGCAACGAAATTTTGAAAAGCTTAAAAAATAGGAATTAAATTTTTTTTCTAATCTTTTTTAAAATTTTCTAAAATTGCAGCAAAGAATCTAGCTATCTAGTAGTATATTTATTCATTTAACTATCCATATGTTTTTATTATTAAAGTTATAAACCTAAAGTTTTAATGAAGTAGTAGACTTTGTTTTCAAAATGTCGGAGAGGAAACCATATTTAGAATTTTCAGATAAGCAAAAAAAAGACGTCTTGATAAAGCTTTTGAAAATAGTATAAATGAATTACTTTGTGCAAATAAAAATAGATTATCAAATATCGTATTAGAATCAGTAGCAGTAGCTTCAAATAGTGATCCTCAAACAGATTCATCTCATGTCTCTTGTTTTGATAATCTTCAGTTATCTAGCAATTATTGCAATAATTTAGTTTCAGAGAATGGAACCAGTTTTGTAAATGATGTGCAAATTCCTGAGGATAGTGAGGATCTTGATAACTATTCTTTTAATAATGATGATTTCAATTATGTTAATGATGATTTAGATAGCGATTTTTCGTATATTGATTCTGATATCTCAGATGATAAGTTAGAACATTTTGATTTATGTAATGACAATGTAGAGCCAGATTTTAGAGTAGATAATGCAAACAAAGAATCAGATTTAAGAGGTTTTTTATATCATTGGGCTATAACATACTAAATTAGACGAATGCTCTAATTTCTCAATTCTGTATATACATATATAATATATTTATATAAATTTTATTTGTTTTTAGTTTACATCACCAATAAATATGCTACTACTGATGCAGTAGTGAAAAAGCGGATACAACTCTGGTTGCAAAAATATGGTGCATACCCAGTAAGCAAAATGTTAGCAGGTTGGCAGCAGATTGGCAGCAAATTCGATCAGAATCCCACACCAGAACCGTAACCATCTGTGTCCGCATTAAGCTTTTGTTTTGGCGACAGTCTGTAAAACATAACCTGTCATCAAACTGTCGGCAGAAACCGAGCAGGATCTGCGCGATGCAATTTGATGTTAGATTGCCAGCAGAAACCGAGTAGAATCTGCGCATGCAACCTGATGGCAAATTGACAGCAGAAACTGCACAAGATTTGCGCTTACTTTTATTAATATTATATAAATGCAACAAAATTGATTATTACAAGTGCTAAATAAGAATATTATCGGCAAGTTAATTACAATTTTCTTCTAAAATGACATATATGTCATATGTTATATCGTAATATATGTTAATGTAATATATGTTATATCGTAGTTATATCTCATATAGCGAAGGACTAATTAAATTAAATTAAATTAATAATAAAGTAAATGATAAATGTAACTTGTAAAACTGGAGATGTAATTTATTTAGAATTAAATTCTTGCTTTATGCCTCAAATAGGCAGTACATGAATAATTATTCCAATCAGTTTAATATTCTGAATCTCATCTGCTTGTATCAGATATCAGAAACTAAAGTGATAGAAATTAAAATGATAATTACTATATTTTTAGTCTTTTATTCATATTCGCGACTTTATATATATTTCTGACAGAAATTAGATTACGAGAAAGTACAGGTCACGTAGCGGTAAGTGAAGGAACTATCGAATCATGCAAACTCTGTTCCGTTTCTGCCGTCAATCTGCTATCAGAGATTGTGTGCGCAGATGGGTGACACCCGTTTGGACACGGCACGATTGGACACCACTGGTTTGATTGGCTAATCGTGCTGGTTACCTTAGGCATCGGTTGATATGATTGGCTGTGTCCAATCGTGCTGTGTCGAATCGGGATACTCCCTGCGCAGATCCTGCTCGATTTTTGTTATCAATTTGCTATCAAATTGCGCCTCACAGATCTTGTTAAATTTCTGCTATCAATTTGCCGTCAGTTATATCTGCAGGCTTTACTCGATTTCTGTTGATAATTTGACATCAAATTGCGTCGCACAGATCCTGTTCAATTTCTGCCATCAATCTGCCGTCAGTTATATCAGCAGGCTCTACTCGATATCTGCCGAGAATTTGATATCAAATTTCATTGCGCAGATCCTGCTCGGTTTCTGCAACCAATCTGTTATCAAACTGTGTTGCGCAGATCTTGCTCGATTTCTGCCACTAATCTGCTATGATAATTTTAAACAAATCCTGTTCAGTTTCTGCTATCAAATTATGTCAGCAGGTTTTGTAACATTTCTGCTGACATTCTGTTATCATTATTTGATATTGTTGCGTCCGCGGGACGATATTTATCGATCGCGCGCGACACAAGGTTGGCACCCGCGTTCTCGCTCGCGCTCGCGCACTCGTAAATGAGAACTCGTATTTGTAACAGGAACACAGGAACTTTAATAACACCAGAGAACACAGAATATAACAGATATAACGATAATAATAACACGAGAAAACAAGACGCGTCCGCTCAGCTTGACAGCTGGCACCAGACTCGACTGTCATTCGACAAATCAATATTCTTCTTGACAACGAGATCTTCCTTGCTTTCCAAAGCTGACTCGACCGCTAATGGAACCAGGGGCGTAACACGGACGTAACAATATAATAAATTTTTTATACAATCTGCAATCTTACTGTCGACAAAAATTTGTAGCAGAAATTGACAAAATCTGTTTGAACAGACTTTGCTGACTGGGTAGTTTATTAACTTTATTAACTACAAGGTACAAAAATCTGGTTCATTAAATAATACGTAATTTTAAGATATTTGCAATTTTGTATTTGTGTATATATATATATATATATATATATATATATTGTGACCGTTTAATTTTTATGTTGGGCTGATGTTAATTGTGGTCGGTGATATTGGCCCACGGCACACCTTCGGCGCGATTCTCTTTCAACATGTGAACTCTAAATTTGCCTGGGCGCCAGGGAGCGGGTTCCGTTAGCGCACGGTGCGATAGCGCACCAACCCGATAGCACACGAAAAATTGACACAATTCCCGATAGCGCACCAACCCGATAGCCCACGTCCCGATAGCACACAAGTAAATCGCGTACAATCCCGATAGCGCACGAAAGCACTATCCCCTCACACACGCACTCTCACACACACACACGGGGGGGTGCAAGGGGGGCCTTCGGCCCCCCTCCCGCACCCACCCCGCCCCTCGCTTCGCGTGAAAAGTTGCAAAGTGAATCCGTGCGCTATCGGGTTGGTGCGCTATCGGGATTGTGCGCGATTTACTTTGTGTGCTATCGGGACGTGTGCTATCGGGTTGGTGCGCTATCGGGAATTGTGTCAATTTTTCGTGTGCTATCGGGTTGGTGCGCTATCGCACCGTGCGCTAACGGGACCCTCCCGGCGCCAGGTGCGGGGTTACGCACCGCTCTAATAAAGCCTTTCGATAATTTATAACACTCTAAAGAAAGTAAAAGAATTCTAAAGCTATCGCGACGGACACTCGGCTAGCCCCGTATCGAGAATGGTAGAGGGGCGGTCCGTTTAATTTCTTATTTAATTAGGAAGGATCGAGAATGCAAGGTCGCTGAAAATAACACAAGTTATTAAAATGACCAAAATAATAATATATTTGACATGAATCATGAAAAACATTAATATTGGATAGCAGATCTACGCGGGCGGTTGGAGAAGAAAAATCATACGATCGATTTCAGTTATTTTATCATCGGCAGCAACGGGCCGGTGTGCGGGTACAAGCACCGCGGTATCACGTACCAAGCGTTGACAAAAAAAACGAGAAAGTTTTTGCAATTCCGCGCTATGCGAGGTTTGTCGGAGTCTCGACAGCCAGGAATTTAAACAAATTTTAATTATGGTTACTGCGCTACCCGCCGTTTTAATTTTATTTGCCCTGCGTGAAGGAAAAGAACGGATTATAAGATTTGAATAAATAGCCGGACGCAGAATGAGTGAATTCTTTACACATTGGATTCGATTACCAATTACTGACACGTTACACGTTAACAAAAAGAATTTAGATACGACTCGTTTACTTAATAAAAGACACACTAAATCAAACGCGAACAATTACTCACTAGAATATAATACACGGAATGCGAGACTCGGGCGTATACGAGTCGACGCCGCAACGCAATTGTCAGCTATCGAATATCGAGATCGCCTTGTGTGTGTGAGCTCGGTTACAGTACTTTTAACAGACAAAGTTTTACAGCTAGCAGTAATAATTGTACAAATAAACATTTACAGTGACTGTCGGCGCGCAACTGGGAGAGAAAGCACTTAATTTTACGAAAGTTCGAACAGTCTTTCGGCCGGCCGTCGTACTCTAAGACGCAAATATCGAGAACGCAGAAAAGGAATTTCACAATAAATTTAATGACGGCAGCTATACGGCACCGACATTGTTCGAGCTGATTCTACCTGAATTATTTAACGAAAACGGCCAGATGGGGTCGACGCTTGTCTCACCGGTGACTCCTTGCGGTTCTCCGTGCTCTCGGCATCCACTTATCGGATCGATAGTTCTGGGCCGTCGCTCTCTTCGCCGGTCCGCCGAACAGTGGCGAGCGGAAGGCCCGTCGGAATCACGTCGGCGAATTAATGCGTAACTAGGCCACCTGTGGCGCTTCCGCAACCCTCAGGATCGTCGTGTGGCCCATTTAATCCTGCGACCTTCAGGGCTGTACATGTGCCTGTCACACCCCGTTCTCTCTTGGATTTTTCATAATTCCTCTCGTTGAGGCCCGTCAGGAGGGATATTTTCGGCAGCCGCTCGCCGTTATTTATAATGTTCTTCTTTAGCGCTATCCCGGCCGAGGTGGCTCCGACTCGGGGTCCCAGTGTTAATTTATCCGCTGGTTGGCCTTCCCCGCGATTGTTCTCCGTACCTGCTGGGCATATGAATGTTCACAGGGCGGCAGCGACAGTCTTAAGTGGACTTTACTATTGACGAAATTAGATAATAACAATACTTAGCTTGGCGTGTTCCTTTTAGTCGGCGCCTCCGCTCGCCCGTTCCCTTGTATCCTGTACTTCTTCCTCAATTTTGAGCCACCGGATGAGATCCCGTCAGCGTTTCCCATCGTGCCCGCTCTTAAGCCTAATCTTAACGCTAACAAATAAATTTTTACGCACGGGAGGCGAGTATAATCTCGCCTCCAATCGCCGCTCTCTCCCTAAATTAGGGGAGAACGAGGGCCCAAACTCATTCTCGGTCGGATCTCGCGATCCTTGTGACGGACCGCCAAGTGTCACGTCACAACTCCCCCTCCTAAGAGAGGACCGAGGAGGTCTCGGCTACCGACCAACGTCGACAGCCGCTTAATTTTCTCAAGATCCAGTTAATCTCTCGAGGATTTTCCTCGTGACGTTCCTTAAACAAAATACTAACATTAGTCTGTTCTCTTCCGCAGCGGATTGCGCTTTCAGTCAATTCTATTCGGCTAGGAGCATGCGACGCAACCAACAACCATCCAATCACAAAATCGAAAGCAAAAACACAGGGTGAGCGAAGCGGATCCCATAGCCGAGTGCGCTGGTTATTAGTGGTGTGGAGAGAGGAGGGTAATAGTCAAGCAAGACGGTGATTCGGCTCTTCAATCCATTTATTGTCTAGGAGAGGACCCGGTCAGGTTACACAAAGTGAAACGAGAAAAGAAAAGAAAAGATATTTTTGAAATGGGCGGCAGCTAATCCTTGCCCAGATGTCCACGGTCTGGGTGGTATGGGCCCAAGTCTCGCCACTTGTCCCGGCAGCGTGGGCAAGTGCGGAGAGTTACCCCCTCCCGGCCGCACCCATAACAATATTGCCGGTCTTTGGGCCACGGGCAGGCGGAATATCGGTGGTCCGTGGCCCGGCAGTTCCAACATACGTTGGGGCCTCTGGTGGGTGGCCTGGCGGGCACCACGGCCGGCAGTGCGGGAGTTGAGGGCTCTCTCCTTGAGAGGGCGGCCCCCGAGCGGAGGCCATCACTATGTTGGACTCCGGGAGTGGAGGTTGCGGCCGGGGGTTCTGTCCCTCAGGTAAGTCGGGGCGCCTCATGATATCGGTTTGGGGGAGGCGTCCTCTCCCCCGCCCTGGTAGGCGCGGTTCCTCGGCAGCTACTATCGTTGGGGAAGGGTCCACCTGGACCCCCGTAGACTGGCGGGCGGCCTCTGCAGTCTGGGTGCCGGTGTGGTGGACCTCCGGTGCGGCCACCTCAAAGAGACTCTGCCCCAGCGTCCTGCCCCCAGAGGCTTGTGTCCCCTGCTCCCGGGTACGAGGGAACTCCCGTACTGTCGTCCCCCGGGTGGTCGCCCTCCGGCGGTCCCGTTCCTCCGCCAGATCTCGGAGTTCCGTCCAAAACCCGGGGTAGCGGTCATGGACCTCCTCGATCAACGCTCTGTAGCGGAGCCTGAAACGCCGCCACTCCATGTAGGCTCCCTTTCTCTCTCCTCACTGTGCTATAGTCGGCAGCTATCTATGGGGGGGGGGGGAATATGGTATGGCTTGAGATCTTGCACATGCACTTTACTAGCAAAATCACCATTCAAATGGACGAGCTCACACACAACAGGCGAAAGCATGCGATCAATGCGAAAAGGTCCGTGGAATTTCGGGGATAATTTTGCGGCAATATTTTGAGCCGCCGACGATAATACATGTTGACGCTTTAATACTAAGTCGCCAACCTAAAATTCAACATCGCGTCTTTTACGGTCGTAATACTTGGATTGTCTTTCGTAGGCCTGCTCCAAATTTTCCGTTACCCAATCGTATAGCGCGCGCAATTTTTTCATGCGGTCCGTCCACGCAACCGAGTCTCGCGGTTCGATCTCGCTCACTGCAGTACAACGCGCGCGGAGTGTGTGTGAAGGTTCTATCTCGCGCCCCAAATTTAAGAAAACCGGTGAAGTGCCGATGGAGGAGTGAAGGGCCGAGTTATATGCAAAACGGAAGTCTTTCAGGTGTTCATCCCATTCCCGGTGATCTCGATCTAAAAACGCGACAATCATGGTCTTTAGTACGCGGTTCACTCGTTCCACGGGATTGGCTTGCGGATGATACGGCGGAATAGTGGTAATTTTTATTCCGTGCTCGTCTGCGAATGCTTGAAGAGTTCGATTCGCGAACTCGGTGCCGTTATCAGTTAATAAAAACTTCGGCGTACCCCACCGCGAGATAACCTCCTCCAGAGCTTCACAGATTTTCTTCCCGTTCGCAGCCCGCAAGGGAAAACATTCCATCCATTTGGTGAAAAGATCTTGCACCACTAAGACGTATGCAAAACCCGCTTTACTCTTGGGGAACGGCCCCATGATGTCGGCAGCAATCACGGTCCATGGGCCCTCCACGACGCGGTGGCCCATAAGTCCGATCGGAGGAGCTTGCTCCACCTTGGTGCGCTGACACGTATCGCATCGCTTTACGTATTTCCCGACGTCGCGGAACATGTTCGGCCAGAAATATTTAACGGCGAGTCTTTGAAATGTTTTCTCTACTCCCAAATGTCCCGCTTGTGGCTCATAGTGCGCCTCTCTCAAAGCCTCCTCCCGTAATTCGTGTGGCAAAACCAATTTCCACCTATCGAGGTCCTCCACGATATCCGATATGATCTCTCTCGGCCGACAGTAATACAGCTGGTCGTCCACTACTTTCCAGTCTGTGTATCTTTTAACCCTGTCGGCCACCGCCCCGAAACGCTTGCGATACCACTCATCCGCGGTATTTGCGGCTATGTTCGCCTCTACGGCAACTAGTGATCTAATCTCGGTGTTACCCTCGTACATTCTCGACAGAGCATCCGGTACGTGATGTAACGCGCCCTTTCGATGTACGATCTCGTAGTCGTACTCGAGCATTTCTAACGCCCATCTCGCGAGTCGGCCCGTAGGGTTTTTAAGATTGTGTAGCCATCGCAAGCTACTATGATCAGTTATTACGGTGAATTTGTAGCCCTCTAAATACGGTCTAAATTTCTTAACCTTTAGACTGCCGGGATTTGAACCTTTCAACTGCCCTTCAAAAGTGGTCAAATTTGTGCCTTGTATCATCTATCAACTATATACAAAGTTCATGTCAGAGGTCAAGCCTATATATAGGATATCCGGCAGGGAAGGGTACAGGAATTTTTTTTTATTGCTAAAACCTGGTAAAAACACTATTTAGGGGTTTTTGGGGTTGCTGATCACGAATCTGAGGTCAGAATTGATCAATTCATGTCCGGGGGCCACAATTCCCCCCCTCCCCCATAATGCTCAACATATGACATTTCTGAAACTCGGTAAAAACGTGATCTGGGGGTGAAAACTTTATCTCATGGGTTTTCGGGGTCGCTGATCACGAATCTGAGGTCAAAATTGATCAATTTATGTCCGGGGGCCTCAATCCCCCCCCACCCCCACAATGCTCAACATATGACATTTCTGAAACTTGGTAAAAAAGATTTTATTATATATTGGACACTACCACCAAACTCAGCACCCCTACGATATTTGTTTTATCTTTTCTCATCAAATCTGGCCCCAGATTCGTCATAAGCGACCCAAAAAACCCCCAGATTACGTTTTTACCAAGTTTCAGAAGTGTCATATGTTGAGCATTGTGGGGGGGGGGGGATTGAGGCCCCCGGACATAAATTGATCAATTCTGACCTCAGATTCGTGATCAGCGACCCCGAAAACCCCTAAGATTAAGTTTTCACCCCCAGATCACGTTTTTACCGAGTTTCAGAAATGTCATATGTTGAGCATTATGGGGGGGGGGGGGGCCCGACCGGACATAAATTGATCAATTCTGACCTTAGATTCGTGATCAGCGACTCCAAAAACCCATGAGATATTGTTAATTACAGAAAAAATACTAATTTTCCTTTAGAGCCTATATATAGGATTTCCGGCAGTCTAAAGGTTAATGGCCCATACTACCGCCAAACACTCCTGCTCTGTCACGGAGTATTTTCGTTCAGGATCCGATAAGGCTCGACTCGCGAAAGCTATTACGTACTCTTTCCCGTCAATAATTTGCGTTAGAACGGCTCCTATTCCGACGGAACTCGCGTCGGTTTGTAACGTAAATGGAATACTAAAATCAGGGCACGATAACGTAGGCGCAGTCATGAGATGTGAACGGATCTGTTCAAACGCACGGATTTGGTCTTCCGCCCACTCCCAGCGTTGATTCTTCTTTAGCAATCGCGTTAATGGTTCACTAACCGTCGCGACTGCGGAATAAATCGTCTGTACCAGGAGGACATACCCAACAAACGACGTAACTGCTTAATGTTCCGCGGGGCCGGATATTCTAAGATCGGTTGTACTTTATCGGGGTCTACTGTTAGCTCGTCTCTCTGTACAATAAACCCGAGATACCGAACTTGTGAGCGACAAAACTCACATTTCGACGGATTTATAGTAAGACCGGCAGCAAAAATTTTATCCAACACGCGTCCCAACCATTCCAGGTGTTCTTCGAAAGTCGGCGTCACGATCACGATATCGTCTAGATACGCGAACGCGTGCGGTTCCATTCCCGGCCCTATTAATTTATCCAACAATCGCTGGAATGTCGCGGGTGCTCCGGTAAGTCCATAAGGCATTCGCGTGAAGTGGTACAGCCCCTTCCCGGGAACACAAGGCTGTAATCTCTCTGCTCTCCTCGGCCAACGGTATTTGAAAGTACGCCTGGCTCAAGTCGAGAGTCGAGATATATTTAGCGGATCTAAGCTTATCTAAGATACCGTTCATATTCGGCAGCGGATACGCATCTTTTTTAGAGATGCCATTCACTTTCCGAAAGTCCAAACAGAATCTATATTTCCCGTTAGATTTCTTTACCATGACGACAGGATTTGACCACTCACTAAAAGAAGGCTCTATAATTCCAGCCTCTAGCATTTTATCCACCTCATCACGAATAGCCTCCTGAACCTTAGGCGAAACCAAATAACATCGCTGTTTAATAGGTCGATGTTGGCCAACGTCAATAACATGCTCTGTAAGAGAAGTGACACCGGGATTTTCGACCGCTTCGGGTATTCGGTTCTTTAAGAACGACTTCAATTGTTCGTTTTGCAAAGGCGTTAACTCGGGGAGTCCACAGCATACTCGCGATTCCTCGTTCTGCGACTCAAATGGATATCTTACGGCAGGACTGTCTCTAAAATTCCATTTCGATAGCTCGTAATCGATAACCACGCCAAATTTTCGCAAAAAATCCATGCCGATTAGACACGAGACGGTCAAGTCCGGCAGCAAACAAGCTGAAATGGTACGAATTCGATCCCCCAATCGAAACGATAGATCGACCTTTTCGCGCGCTCTCGCTATCTGCCCATTCGCGGTGCGAATCCGAGTAACTCGTTGGCGAGTAGGCAGATTTAATCTTCGAACGATCTGAACGGCCTCAGCTCCAAGGATCGTATGATTCGATCCTGAATCGACGAGCGCCCTTAAAGGTTCTTTATTAACGGCAACTATAAGATAATGCAATGGTGGTAGCTCTAAAGAATCGGTGGGATCGACCATGTTCGAAGACAAGACTATCTCGCGCGTGGAGCTCGCGACGCGGGCCTCCCCTTCATTATTCAGAGTCGCAGCGGCCCTCCCTAACGACTCTCGGCTTCGTTTCCCGAGCACGAGGGGCAAGTTTTCACGGTGACATTCGCCTTGCCGCAACGGTAGCAGTATTGGCGACGCGATTCCGAGCATTCACGCGCTATGTGGCCGGTCTTCTCACAATTCCAACACTTCACCTTTCGGTTGGACGACACTGAGTTGTTAGAAGTTGGAGCGGAAGTACCTGCGGTCGCGGCAGCAGGAGGCGCAACGGCAACGGTCGCCGGTGCAGCCCGGGTGTCGGTCGCCCCTTTCTGGGCTCGCTTGTCGTTCCTTTTCTTCTTCGGGGGCTGCACGTCAGCTATTCCGGCGGCAGCTACGGCAGTCGGGCCCTTCGCGGTCTTGCGCGGAGGACGATACGCTAAATCAGGAAAAATAGACTGATCCGGAGTTGGCGGAGGGCGATACTGCGCTAAAGCGTCGTAGCTACGTTCAACACGCGTAGCCGCATATTCCAGCGAGGCGAAATCGTAAACATTACAGCGGTGGACCGAAATCTGTAAGCGCGGCAGCATATTACGATGGGCGTAATTTAACTGTTCCTCCAAACTCCACGGAGGACTTAACCTATCGAAAAGAGCGCGAATACAGGTTAAATAATCGCGATAAGTTCGTGTTCGCCCTGCGTACGCCGCATGATCTCGTCTCGTAAGGCAAATTGGAAGTCAGGATTCCCGAATCTTTCACGCCATGCAGTCTCAAAATCTCGTCATGTCTTCCACCGATTACGCTCACCACGGTACCAATATAACGCGATGCCCGATAAGAAGAACGGAATGCATTTAAAAATTTCTTCGTCGCTGACCGTTATCAACGCGCAGCCCTCCTCGATACATGTTAAAAACGTTTCCGCGTCGCTACCCCTCGCGCCGGAAAATTGCAAGTTCCGCCGACGCATGATATGATAAACGTCCATGGCGGAAGACGTCGATCTCGGAGTGGTTCGATTATCCACGGGCTGCGGGGGTAGTTCTATCCGCGGGGGTCGTACGCGCAATCGAGAGCGATCCCCCTCTGTCGCCCCTTCGGCAGCTACGGACCGCTCGTCTCTATCACTAGGCCTTCTAGGCGCCCCTTCCGGCTGTTCGAACGCTTCCAAATCGACTCCGGTGGGTGTCCGCGGCGTCTCCCATCCCAGTAGTGTGCAGTTCTCATGTTTGATTAATCGAGCCCTTAACGCGGGGATGGTACCCTCACTACTCTGACCCCGTCGCTCCAACTCCGCCCTAAGCTGGTCCACCGACAGCGTGTGAACCCATTCCGTATCGTTCCTATTTTCTACGCTCATCGCGACCACTCGATCTCGAAATAAAATTCAAAATTGTCCGTTATCTCACGGCAACTACACGAGTCGAAAATATAGCGTATTTCGATCGATGAAGGCTGTGATTCTCCGAGGGTGCAAATATTTATGATATGCTGCGAAGGCTTTATTCGAGAGATCCTTGACAGAACAATTATCTAACAATGATAATCGTTAAATTCGAAAATAATTGGCGATCGCTCCGAACGGTAACAAAAAAAAAGAAATATATAAACACTCGTGCGAAGACAAACGGCTCTCGCGTTCCGTAAACTCCGAGCAAGCAATCCTTACTAATAATATAATTTTCCCCAATAATTTCCCTTTACAAAATCACACCGAAATTCCACAGATAAAAAAAAAGCAGATTGATTCAAAATAAGAATTTTACTACAGTAATTAGATCCTGAAAGAAAGGCACATTAACACACAAAATATAAATCAAAGCAAATAATCTCAATCGTAAACAACAGCAAAAAATACACAAGAAAAATAAGTCAAAAATAGTAGCACATCAATATACAAGAAATAAAGTCAAGTGTTATAGCGGTAGGCAGCAATTAATGCGCCAATAAACGGAAAGAAAAGAAGAGAGGTGCGCAAGCATTCCAAAATTAAATTAATTCTCCCTTCTGACTCTTCTCCAGCTTAATAAAAAAAAAAAACAAAAAAAAACGAAGAATTAGCCATGATATGAAAAGTTAATCAAAAGATTACGAAGTTTTCAAAAAGTTATCAACAATCATTAATAATAACCGAAAAATAATAATAAAGGCTCTAGAAGTGAATAAAATTCTTAAAAAGTTAAATTCCAATATATAGCATCTCAGAAGTTTTAATACAGGTAAAAAAAAAATAATATTATCCTTACTTAAAATTAATTACAAAATTTCTTCCAATCGACAGCTATAATTTGAGATATTTCATTAAATCGATTAAATAGACGGTATTACTAATATTCGAAAAGTTTCCCGTACGGGAAAAATATTAATCTATATTACATATGCTTCTGAGAATTTCCGATACTTTCAAAACGGTTGTTTTCAAAATCGTATTTGCTTGCGACTCTCAAACATACGCGAATAATACAAGGCACAGTATAACAAAGAAAAAAATGCAAATAATATACAAGCTTAATACTAACAGGTTAACCTTGCTATTCTCGATCTCCTTTCCGACTTAACGGATTTTATTCAAAAGATAATGCTAACAACTTTCGATATGCCCTTTTTATAGTGGGCCCCACGTTGGGCGCCAATTTGTGACCGTTTAATTTTTATGTTGGGCTGATGTTAATTGTGGCCGGTGATATTGGCCCACGGCACACCTTCGGCGCGATTCTCTTTCAACATGTGAACTCTAAATTTGCCTGGGCGCCAGGTGCGAGGTTACGCACCGCTCTAATAAAGTCTTTCGATAATTTATAACACTCTAAAGAAAGTAAGAGAATTCTAAAGCTATCGCGACGGACACTCGGCTAGCCCCGTATCGAGAATGGTAGAGGGGCGGTCCGTTTAATTTCTTATTTAATTAGGAAGGATCGAGAATGCAAGGTCGCTGAAAATAACACAAGTTATTAAAATGACCAAAATAGTAATATATTTGACATGAATCATGAAAAACATTAATATTGGATAGCAGATCTACGCGGGCGGTTGGAGAAGAAAAATCATACGATCGATTTTAGTTATTTTATCATCGGCAGCAACGGGCCGGTGTGCGGGTACAAGCACCGCGGTATCACGTACCAAGCGTTGACAAAAAAAACGTTGAGAAAGTTTTTGCAATTCCGCGCTATGCGAGGCTTGTCGGAGTCTCGACAGCCAGGAATTTAAACAAATTTTAATTATGGTTACAGCGCTACCCCCCCCGAATGGGTCTCCACCTTGGCGTGGTGGAGGGGCTTACGGTCGCATCCGGGCCCACCCGTCTAAAGGATGGAGCCGGGTGCGACCAACGAAGAGGGACCCCCCAAGCCAAGGTGTCAATGAAACCGTGCCGACGGCTGCGTGGCGCATAACACCCCTAGCCTCAACGATTCTCGCCAGGGCAAGCGACCCAAGATCAGTGATCAAGGGTCATATGCCCAAGCGACCAAAGGGCTTATCAGATTAGCCCTCATTTTGGAGGGCTTTCCTGATAAGAAGCTAGGAGCCGCGGACTGTGGACTGATCAGGAAAATGATCAGAGGGCGTATCCTCGAGTTACCCGAGGGTACAAAAGCCCCCACATTCTCCGGCTCCTGGGAGAGAGACGGAGCCTTCGTTTTCGCGTGCGACGACGAACAGTCGGGGGACTGGCTAAAAAGCCTATCCTCCGAACTGAAAGTGGGGGGAAACTCCCTACGTGTAGTGCCGGTCGATGAGCTGCCTAGGCGCCATCGAGTGGTGGTGCACGTGGAGGAGCCAGACTTGTCTGCTGAGGAAGCCTTGAGGAAGCCTTGAGGCAGACAAAACGCAGGATTGGCGACCGGAGATTGGATCGTCACCAGGGGGAGCGTGAGTAGGGATGCCACGAGCACCCACTTCGCCTGTCTGATTGGGGATCAATCTCTAGACGCCCTGAAGTCCTGCAATTTCAGGCCCAGCTGCAGTCTTGGAAGGGCAACCGTTAGGCTGCTTGAAAAGGAATGCGGCAGGAAGCCTGAATCTGTGGAGGGAATACCAGGGGAGACCGCCTAAATATGACGGTCTCCAAGGTACCCATCACCCAAATTAACTTGCATCACAGTAAAGGCGCCTCGGCTATCTTGGCCAGGAGCACTGCTGCGATGCACACACACATTGCCATTATCCAGGAGCCTTGGCTCCTGAATAATGCCATCAAAGGTTTGGGCGGCTGTGGAACTATTTTCAGAGCCTGCTCGAACCGTAAACTAAGGACATGTATTGTAGCAAAAGGCCTTAATATCACTTTTCTGCCTCAGCTTAGCAGCGAAGATCTGACTGTCGTCCAGACGAGCATCAACCTGGAGGAGGGAAAGACAATGGACTTACTCATAGGGTCAGCATACATGCCCTATGATTCCTGCGATCCACCACCTCAGGACAACGTCAAAAACCTGGTTGCTCATGCTGAGGAGGCAGGACTCGAACTCCTCCTGGGTTGTGATGCTAACTCCCACCATGTTGGTTGGGGGAGCTCAAACATCAACCCGAGAGGGGAGAGCCTACACGACTTCATCCTGAGCAAAGGACTTACCATTCTAAACAGAGGTATGGAACCTACCTTCATGGACATTAGAAGACAAGAGGTAATTGATATTACTATTTGTACCAAGGGCGTGTCTGAACTGGTAAGAGACTGGAGGGTCTTAGATGAACCTTCAGGATCCGATCACAGGCAGATACGTCTCACCCTTCGCCAGCAACCTACAATCTTGCGGAAGCGAAATCCTAGGAATACGAATTGGGACGGTTTCAGGCTGGACTTGAAAAATAGATTAACTACCGTTCCGACCAGATTCCACACCAGGGATAACCTGGAAACTGCCGCGGCTTGCTTAAGCAACGCTATCTCGGATGCCTTTGAGGCAAACTGCCCCCTGAAACTTATACGGTCCCAGACCAAAGTCCCCTGGTGGAACAAAGAGCTGTCAAAGCTCAGATCCGAGACCAAGAGACTCTTTAACAGGGCAAGAAACTCCTGCTTGTCCTTGCACTGGGAAGCCTTTAGGAACGCCCAACGCAGGTATAGCAAGGAAATAGTTAGAAGTAAACGCAGTAGCTGGAGAGAGTTCTGCGCAAGCATCGAGAGCGCTCCAGAGGCCTCCAGGCTAAACAGAATACTCAGCTCTGACAACCGCACCCAGTTGGGATGTCTCAAGCGTCCCGACACAGGCTACACAGTCAACCTCACTGAATCCATCGAGCACCTTATGGAGACTCATTTCCCAGGTTTTCGAACGGTTGACAATCTTGCCACCGCCCGTGTAAGACCCAGGGAAGTTTTTAAACCCAGGGATTGGTCACTAGCGGCGAAGATAGTCCAACCCAAAGGTGTTGAATGGGCTGTTAAAACCTTCAAGCCCTATAAATCATCTGGACCAGACGGGATTTATCCCGCCTGCTTGCAAGAGGGCTTGAGCCTTTTGATAGGCCCCCTAATTAAAGTGCTTAGGGTTAGCATAGCCCTTAGACACGTGCCCCTTGTCTGGAGTGGCACCAGAGTCACTTTTATACTCAAACCAGGCAGAAATGGCCATATCTTGGCCAAAGACTTCAGGCCTATTAGCCTCACCTCCTTTGTTTTGAAGACACTGGAGAGACTGATAGACAGCCATATTAGGACATATCCCCTTACTACCCGACCGCTGGCATCTTCTCAATATGCCTATAGGGCGGGCAGATCTACGGATACTGCCCTTCATCACCTTTTGAGCAAGATTGAGACACAGCTGGCGACTGGAGGGTATGCCCTAGGATTATTTCTGGATATTGAGGCATTTGATACCACTTCATATACAGCGATCAAAGAGGCCATGTACAGGCATCACATCCCCGAAACTCTGATCGACTGGACGCAAAGCATCCTATCGGACAGAGTTTTGACTGTTGACTATGGAGATAAAACTTTGAGTGGTCTCCCGGCCAAAGGTTGCCCGCAGGGCGGCGTTCTTTCTTCGCTCTTGTGGTGCCTGGTGGTAGACGAACTCCTAGTCAAACTACAGGAAGGGGACCTTCTCGTTTGTGGCTATGCGGATGACGTGGCTGCAATCGTGAGAGGCAGCATTCTCTCAACTCTTAAGGAGCTCATGGATAAAGCACTTAAGATTATTCAAAGCTGGTGTCAAGCCAAAGGTCTCACGGTTAATCCGTCTAAGACCGAGGCTATGATTTTTACCAGAAAATACAAGCCCGAACCTATAGGGCCTTTGAGGCTCTGGGGCAAAGAGCTATCATACACTTCTTCGGTGAAGTACCTGGGGATACATCTTGATCCCAAATTAAGTTGGAAATTTCATCTTGAAGTCAAACGTAAGAAATTTTACATCTCCATGTGGGCATGTAGAAGGGCTGTAGGCAAAACGTGGGGCATTAAACCCAGTATTGCCCTTTGGATCTACAAAGCCATTCTACTGCCCCGTCTCACATATGCTGCAATGGTCTGGTGGCCCAGGGTGGAGAAAGTGGGGGCCAGGAACCTTCTCAGAAGCCTACAGGGTTGTTATCTCAGGGCGGCGATGGGGGCCATGAAAACCACCCCTACAGAGATTGCACTCTGTCTTCCACCCCTGGACCGCTTTATTATCAGCACAGCCAAACTTACTGCCTACAGACTAAAGTGTCAGGGTGAGTGGAGTGGGCGGCACCTTGGTCATGCCAGGCTATCGTTCCTCCATGAACACCCATTCTCTCTGCTGCAGGATAGAATACCTAGGAAATCCCAGGTCTCTAAGTTCTTCAAAACCCAGATACCTTCTAGGGAAGACTGGAGTAAACCAGAACGAATCTGCCGGCCAAACTGGGACATCTGGTATACGGATGGCTCGGGGGCGGAAGGACGATTTGGAGCTGGAGTCTACGGCTCAAGGACTAACTACAGGGAATCTTACTCCCTAGGGGAGCTGGCCACGGTTTTTCAAGCTGAGGTTCTAGCAATCCTTGAGTGCGCAAACACCTTAACCTCAGTTAAAGCCACCAATAGAAATATGGGATCGTCCTGATTGCGCACATTCCCGATCGGACACAGCGAAATTTCCCGATCGGACACAGTCCCGATCGGACACAGACCCGATCGGACACGGACTCTATCGGACACAGGCCCGATTGGACACAGTCCCGATCGGACACAGTCCCCATCGGACACAGTCCCGATCGGACACAGACCCGATCGGACACGGACTCTATCGGACACAGACCCGATTGGACACAGACCCGATTGGACACAGTCCCGATCGGACACAGACCCGATCGGACACAGACCCGATCGGACACAGACCCGATCGGACACAACCCCGATCGGACACATACAGTTGCAATCGGACACAGTCCCGATCGGACACAGACCCGATCGGACACAGTCCCGATCGGACACAGACCCGATCGGACACAACCCCGATCGGACACATACGGTTTCAATCGGACACAGTCCCGATCGGACACAGTCCCGATCGGACACAGACCCGATCGGAAACACACGGCCACACGTTCGAAACGGCCACACAACTTTCCACGCGAAGCGAGGGGGACGGGGTGGGTGCGGGAGGGGGGCCAAAGGCCCCCCTTGCACCCCCCGTGTGTGTGTGTGTGTGTGTGTGCTATGTTCGATTGCACCTGTGTTCCGATTAGGACTTCGGGACTGTGTCCGATCGGGCCTGTGTCCGATCGAGTCTGTGTCCGATCGGGACTGTGTCCGATTGAAACCGTATGTGTCCGATCGGGGTTGTGTCCGATTGGGTCTGTGTCCGATCGGGTCTGTGTCCGATCGGGACTGTGTCCGATCGGGTCTGTGTCCGATCGGGACTGTGTCCGATTGCAACCGTATGTGTCCGATCGGGGTTGTGTCCGATCGGGTCTGTGTCCGATCGGGTCTGTGTCCGATCGGGACTGTGTCCGATGGGGACTGTGTCCGATCGGGACTGTGTCCAATCGGGCCTGTGTCCGATAGGGTCCGTGTCCGATCGGGTCTGTGTCCGATCGGGACTGTGTCCGATCGGGAAATTTCGCTGTGTCCGATCGGGAATGTGCGCAATCGGGACTCACTCTAGAAATATACTCATCTGCTCCGATAGTAGGGCAGCCATTAACGCTCTAGCCAAGACCACCACTGAGTCCTCGGTGGTTTGGGACTGCATGCTAGCGCTCAACAGACTAGGCGAATCCAATAGGATCACCATAGTCTGGGTTCCCGGTCATCAGGGAATTCATGGCAACGAAGTGGCGGACGGCCTGGCAAAGCTAGGCACCCTCGAGGTCCCGGCTAGACAAGTCGTCGGCGTCCCCTTTACCATAGGCAAAAGACTCATCAAAGAGTCTCTGAAACGGGAACATCTGGTTTCGTGGGGCCAGGTTCAGGGCTGTCGTCAAGCCAAGTTATTGCTGAACCGACCCCTCTCTAAAAGGACGGATGAACTAACTATGAGCAGAAAGAAGCTCAACACCTCCATTGGCCTGTTCACGGGCCATGTGGCCCTCAGGGCCCACTTATTCAATCTTGGCCTGGCCGAGCGGAAAGACTGCCGGCTATGCGGCGAAGAAAAAGGGGACAGCATTCACATTTTGTGCTACTGCCCGGCACTTGCTCTTAAGAGATACACACTCTGGGGTCACATGTTCATTAAACCCAGTGCATTACAAAACGTGAGGGTGGGCGATCTACATAACCTTCTTGTAAGGGCCAAATTAGATCGCCATTTATAACCTCAGACAACCACGGGGTTACAGAAGATCTTTTAGATCTAGGTGACATCAGGGACTGTTCTAGCCCCACCCGTTCTTTTATTACTACTACTACTACAGCGCTACCCGCCGTTTTAATTTTATTTGCCTTGCGTGAAGGAAGAGAACGGATTATAAGATTTGAATAAATAGCCGGACGCAGAATGAGTGAATTCTTTACACATTGGATTCGATTACCAATTACTGACACGTTACACGTTAACAAAAAGAATTTAGATACGACTCATTTACTTAATAAAAGACACACTAAATCAAACGCGAACAATTACTCACTAGAATATAATACACGGAATGCGAGACTCGGGCGTATACGAGTCGACGCCGCAACGCAATTGCCAGCTGTCGAATATCGAGATCGCCTTGTGTGTGTGAGCTCGGTTACAGTACTTTTAACAGACAAAGTTTTACAGCTAGCAGTAATAATTGTACAAATAAACATTTACAGTGACTGTCGGCGCGCAACTGGGAGAGAGGGCACTTAATTTTACGAAAGCTCGAACAAAGTCTTTCGGCCGGCCGTCGTACTCTAAGACGCAAATATCGAGAACGCAGAAAAGGAATTTCACAATAAATTTAATGACGGCAGCTATACGGCACCGACATTGTTCGAGCTGATTCTACCTGAATTATTTAACGAAAACGGCCAGATGGGGTCGACGCTTGTCTCACCGGTGACTCCTTGCGGTTCTCCGTGCTCTCGGCATCCACTTATCGGATCGATAGTTCTGGGCCGTCGCTCTCTTTGCCGGTCCGCCGAACAGTGGCGAGCGGAAGGCCCGTCGGAATCACGTCGGCGAATTAATGCGTAACTAGGCCACCTGTGGCGCTTCCGCAACCCTCAGGATCGTCGTGTGGCCCATTTAATCCTGCGACCTTCAGGGCTGTACATGTGCCTGTCGCACCCCGTTCTCTCTTGGATTTTTCATAATTCCTCTCGTTGAGGCCCGTCAGGAGGGATATTTTCGGCAGCCGCTCGCCGTTATTTATAATGTTCTTCTTTAGCGCTATCCCGGCCGAGGTGGCTCCGACTCGGGGTCCCAGTGTTAATTTATCCGCTGGTTGGCCTTCCCCGCGATTGTTCTCCGTACCTGCTGGGCATATGAATGTTCACAGGGCGGCAGCGACAGTCTTTAGTGGACTTTACTATTGACGAAATTAGATAATAACAATACTTAGCTTGGCGTGTTCCTTTTAGTCGGCGCCTCCGCTCGCCCGTTCCCTTGTATCCTGTACTTCTTTCTCAATTTTGAGCCACCGGATGAGATCCCGTCAGCGTTTCCCATCGTGCCCGCTCTTAAGCCTAATCTTAACGCTAACAAATAAATTTTTACGCACGGGAGGCGAGTATAATCTCGCCTCCAATCGCCGCTCTCTCCCTAAATTAGGGGAGAACGAGGGCCCAAACTCATTCTCGGTCGGATCTCGCGATCCTTGTGACGGACCGCCAAGTGTCACGTCACAATATATGTATATATATACAGGGTGTCCGATTCGTGAGGGACCAAACGAAAAGTGATGATAGATTGGGTCAAACTAAGAAGAAAAGTCCTCTACCATTTTGCAAAATTCGCAATAATTATTAAGTAATAAGTAAAAATGTCACATGAAGGTTTAATTTTTTAAATGGAACCCCCTATTTTTTATTATGTATTCTTATAGCTTATCTCGAGAGCTTTCCAAAACACTATAATAAAGTATTTCTTCATTGAGTACTTTTCGAGTTATGAGGCTTGAAATAATTTCTTGATTTTACATAAACCATAAAATATCTAGTAAAATATTCATTTTTCGATTATCTTACCTTAATACTTTTATATGCGAAATAATGAGAGAATCAATTGATGTAAAAAAAAAAACAGTTGTTTTTAAGAAAAAATATGTAATTGTTAATTGCAAATTACATATTTTTTTTTAAAAACAACTGTTTTTTCTTTACACTAATTGATTCTTCTCATTGTTTTGTATATAAAAATATTAAGATAATTGAAAAATGAATATTTTACTAGATATTTTATGGTTTATGTAAAATTAAGAAATTATTTCAAGCCTCATAACTCGAAAAGTACTCAATGAAGAAATACTTTATTATAGTGTTTTGGAAAGCTCTCGAGATAAGCTATAAGAATATATAATAAAAAATAGGGGGTTCCATTTAAAAAATTAAACCTTCATGTGACATTTTTGCTTATTACTTAATAATTATTGCGAATTTTGCAAAATGGTAGCGGACTTTTCTTCTTAGTTTGACCCAATCTATCATCACTTTTCGTTTGGTCCCTCACGAGTCGGACATCCTGTATGTATATATATATGTTAGTTCCCTGTAATAATACAGTGAACTAACATATATATATAATCACATTAATACAATCATATTTAGTATGAAATTAAATATGATTAACTAGTAATTAGAGCGTAATAACATACTTTGAAATCAACTTAATAATAATATTAAGTTGATTTCAAAGTATGTTATTACGCTCTAATTACTAGTTAATCATATTTAATTTCATACTAAATATGATTGTATTAATGTGATTTAGAATTACTTCGTTTAAATTTTTTTATAACCTATATGAAACTAATACAAAGACATTCTATATAATTATAGTAAAAATGAAACGTTTTATTTTAATATTTATAGTTTGAAATGCCAAAAAAATTTTATAAATAAATTTTATAAGTTTCATTAAATAAATAATTTATGATTCTATAAAATTAATGTATTATATTGTTTATTTATTAATGAAAAAGTTAAATAAAACCGGAAGAGATGGAACAGAATTGGATTTACAAATTGTTTAGAACAGAATAAATACATTTTTTCTGTTTTATACAATTTTTTCTAATTCTGTTTCATTTTTTCGGTTTTATTCGATTTAAAAAAAAAATTTAAAAAACAACCTATAAAAGACAACCTAGAGGTCTCTTTTTAGTTCTCTTAACATTAACTTTCAGACAACTTCCGAAAGAGCTTATAAAAATCAAAAGTGCTCTTTAAGATTTCTGAAAGACTACTTTTTGGATGGACATTGAACATCTTTTAATTGCGCTAAAAGACCTCGTTTTGGATATCTTGAAAGACAGCTTTTATCTTTCAAAAGTTATCATAAAGAGCGCTTTAAGAGAACTTTTTGTTCATTGGGGATTTACATAACATAATACTCAATGCTCATTGGTCCATATGGTCTTATATTATGCATATGCAGCTATGCAATTTCGTGTGAGAGCCCTTACGGAACACTTTGTGCGGAGGCCCTTATGGAGGATTCACACTGCGTTCGATATACGATGTACGACGTCCGATATCCAATAAAGAGCTTATTTTCTAGGAATCCTAGCTAAAGGTATTTTATCGTAGCTCTGTTATTGGATATCGGACATCGTACATCGTAACATTGGACGCAGTGTGAATCTTCCATTAGTCCAACCAGAGAGAAACCTGAGAGCGGCCAAAACGGCCTCTTGCCTGTTGCCGTTTTACTTGATTGTTTGCACTGACGAGATAATATTAAAGACCGATGGTCTTATGGGATTTAACGTGACCAGAAAAAAACGTGCAAAGTGCTGTTGTAAGTAACAAAATCTTTATATTGTCGATAATAAAATAATGATTTGATATTTTTACATAATTTGTCATTTTTTAAACAGGTACATAAAAGATTTATATATTTTCGATAATAAAACAATAGTGAATGACCTAAAATACTCGTATGATTTAAATAACATAATTGTCTTCAGTATAATCAAAACGGCCGGTAATATCATCAATCTTCTATTATCTCCGGGCCTACCGGGCCCACTTGGTGGTCACGAAAATTTATGATTTTCCAGGGCTGTCAGTCTTTAACTGTATCTCGTCGATGCTGCTTGATACGCCTCTCGGACCCATTTTCAAAGTTGGAACTATTTCGTACACCCATTTTCTAGTACTGCCGGTAATGTCTCCACTTGGTGAGTGTCCGTGTTACACCCACTTTCTGACACTGCTGATAAAGTTTATATTGGGTGCATGTCCATACTACGCCCACAATTTTCACATAAAACGATATATATGTGTAGATATATATACAGGGTGTCCTAGACCACCCGTACACCCCTTTTCTTTCAAAAACTAAGCATTTTAGAGAAAAACGTTTTGGATAAGTTGTAGGGTTTCGAGGGGGCCATAAGATGGTACCATTGGTTTGACCTTGAAGAGTCATTTGAAGGTCACGTGAAGGTCACTTCAATTTTTTTAAATGGAACACCCTATATATTTTTGCACATTCTTGTAGCCTATCTCGATAGCTTTCCAAAATACTATAATTAAGTACCTTTTCGTTAAGTACTTTTTGAGTTATGAGGCTTGAAATAATTTCTTAATTTTACATAAACCGTAAAATATCTTGTAAAATATTCATTTTTCGATTATCTTACCTTAATACTTTTACGTACAAAATAATGAGAGGAATCAATTGGTGTAAAGAAAACACAGTTGTTTTGAAGAAAAAATATGTAATTTGCAATTAACAATTCCATATTTTTTCTTAAAAATAACTATGTGTTTTCTTTACACCAATTGATTCCTCTCATTATTTTGTACATAAAAGTATTAAGGTAAGATAATCGAAAAATGAATATTTTACAAGATATTTTACGATTTATGTAAAATTAAGAAATTATTTCAAGCCTCATAACTCAAAAAGTACTTAACGAAAAGGTACTTAATTATAGTGTTTTGGAAAGCTATCGAGATAAGCTACAAGAATGTGCAAAAATATATAGGGTGTTCCATTTAAAAAAATTAAAGTGACCTTCACGTGACCTTCAAATAACTCTTCAAGGTCAAACCAATGGTACCATCTTATGGCCCCCTCGAAACCATACAACTTTTGTCGAAAACGTTTTTCTCTAAAATGCTTAGTTTTTGAAAGAAAAGGGGTGTACGGGTGGTCTAGGACAACCTGTATATATATATATATATATATATATATATATATATATATATATATATATATATATATATATACAGTAGTGAGCAAAATAAATCATACACCAAGCAAAAATTTACACTATTGTCTACAATATTTTTATTATAATAGTTATCAAAATGATATCCTTTGAAAAATTATAGTATTTTCTATCAATTTTAATAAAAAAATGTTAATTAATAAAAAACATTTATAATTTTTTATTTAGTTATTTTAGTGAACACGTTGCTTTTTTCTGTGGTGCAAAATAAATCATACATTTAAAAAATAAACGAAACAAAAACTCAAAAACAAAAAATACTTGTCATCAATATTTTGTGTGTCCTCCTTTGGCCTTAAGGACTGCTTCCAGACGTCGCGGCATGCTCTCAACTAATTTTTTTATGTAATCCATATCAATCTGATTCCATGAATGCTGAAGTGCCTTAAAATAATTAGTTTTGTTTGATGCGTTTGTTTTATCGACCTTGTCATCCAGATAATTCCACAAATTCTCAATAGGATTTAAATCTGGTGACTGGGGAGGCCATTCTAGCAGTTTAATCTTACTATCTTTGAAGAATTTAGTCGATACCGTAGCAGTATGCTTAGGATCATTGTCCTGTTGGAAAATGAAGCTGTTTTCTAATCCTAATTTCAGTATCGATTCCTCAAGATTTTCGCATAAGATGTCAATGTATTTCTCTGCTGTCATTATACCCTCGATACGAGCTAAGTTTCCAACTCCAGACCATCCAAAACATCCCCACACTATAATATTGCCTCCTCCATGTTTAACAGTTTTCTGAATATTTTTCTCCTTGAGTGCTTCCTTTGCTTTTCTCTACACTCTAGAACGACGTTTTTGCCCAAAAAGTTCGTATTTACTCTCATCAGACCATACAACTATTTTCCAGAAGCTTAGTGGTTTTCCGATATATTTTTTCGCAAATTCATACCGTTTCTTTTTATTAATTTTGCTAATAAAGGGACGTTTGGATGCAATGCAGTTTTTCAAACCGGCCCCATGTAGTCGACGAGCAATTGTGTGACGGCTGACATCCAAATTTAATGATTCTTTGATATTTCTTGCCGAAATCTTACGATTTTTCTGTACTTCCCTCACGATCATGATATCCTCTCGTTTTGTTGTAGCTCGCTTTCGGCCGCGTCCACTCAGGTCCCTTACAATTCCATACGCTTGATATTTCTTCCAGATATGCTGGACAGCCCCTACCAATACTGCGTATCTTACAGCGATTTTTCGTAAAAATTCTCCTTTTTCTCGGTCTCGAATGATTAGTTTACGCAGATCAATCGAAATTTGTTTATTATCCATTATGTATACTGCACGTTTACCTCCTGCACGAAAGATCGTTTCGAAACCGATGTTGTTTCGTTTGTCTTCGGCTCTCGTTTGTTTATCAATAGCTCTCATTTGGCGCGTTTTCGCATGAATAGGAAGTACTTCAGATGAGTTAAATGAAGTGTATGATTTATTTTGCACCACAGGAAAAAGCAACGTGTTCACTAAAATAACTAAATAAAAAATTATAAATGTTTTTTATTAATTAACATTTTTTTATTAAAATTGATAGAAAATACCACAATTTTTCAAAGGATATCATTTTGATAACTATTATAATAAAAATATTGTAGACAAAACTGTAAATTTTTGCTTGGTGTATGATTTATTTTGCTCACTACTGTATATATATATACAGGGTGATTCTAAATAACTTTGTTTTTGCAAAAACATAATCTTTACCGAATTCTAAGACGATTTTTCCTTTGGCAAAATTTCGTCCGAAGCTTAATTTTTGAATTATTAAAGGAAGTAGTTAACGTATGACGGGTCGAATACAAGAGGCAGGCAAGGGTGGCGCGATTCACCGTCAGACGCGAGTGCTTACGCGGGGCGCCTGCTGCGATCAGCTGGTCGCTATACACATACAGACACACATGCGAACACATACATTCTCTCTCTTCTGTCTGTCTGTCTGTCTGTCTCTCTCTCTCTCTCTCTCTCTCTCTCTCTCTCTCTCTCTCTCATTCGCTCACTCACCTGTAATTTTCTTTTTTTTTTTTTTTTACGAGAGAGGGGAAAATGCATTTTATGCATACCCACCGGTCGATCCAGTGAGTTATGTGGGACTCGAGTACCAAGTCGAATTACCAACTCGGTACTCCCTACCCACTAAAAACCCCTCTCTTTTCACGAATTTTCTTTGACACACTGTCCCTCTGACTTCCCGAGATCTGTTTTCACATAACGTCAAAAAATAGTTATTATTACCTTGTTCGATAACTTTTGATGTATTGCTGTAATTGCTTGAAGGAGAAATGAATTTTCCGATAGATCGTACGTTCTCAAATTTAACGTAGATATCACGTTGCAAAAGACAAGAAATCCACACTAAATTATTAACTGAAAGTTTTTCTTCTTTCTCATGAACTGTATTCTTTCATAAAATTTAACGTAATCACATTTATTTACTCACTCGATGAGACGAGAAATTTACTAATAACTCTATCTAACTAATCACTATTAATCATTGTCGAATAATAACTGTTGGCGACTAAAAATCACTCGATGAAAGAAACACGCGCGGACACGTTACTACACGACACGACAATGCGACGATAATTACTCGGCGACTGCAAGCAGTTTTTTGTCATGGTAGGTTGCGGTAGGTTAAGATACTACTGGCGCTATCGAACGCGATCATGTGTTCGATTGAAGAATGCGGTAAACATAATAAACATTTAAAATATTAATATTATTATTATCATGAATGTGTGTGATATCCATACATCGTATGATATCTATTTAAAAATTAATTAGATTAAATAAGTGTTTTTAAAATATTTATTACTTTTACTATTATCTTAAATAAATATTTAATATTAATATTTTATATGATAATAGTAAAAGTAATAAATATTTTAAAAACACTTATTTAATCTAATTAATTTTTAAATAGATATCATACGATGTATGGATATCACACACATTCATGATAATAATAATATTAATATGTTAAATGTTTATTATGTTTACCGCATTCTTCAATCGAACACATGATCGCGTTCGATAGCGCCAGTAATACCTTAACCTACCGCAACCTACCATGACAAAAACTGCTTGCAGTCGCCGAGTAATATCGTCGCATTGTCGCGTCGTCGCGCCGTGTAGTAACGTGTCCGCGCGTGTTTCTTTCATCGAGTGATTTTTAATCGCCAACAGTTATTATTCGACAGTGATTAATAATGATTAGTGATAGAGTCATTAGTAAATTTCTCGTCTCATCGAGTGAGTAAATAAATGTGATTACGTTAAAGTTTATAAAAGAATACAGTTCATGAAAGAAGAAAACTTTCAGTTAATAATTTAGTGTGGATTTCTTGTCTTTTGCAACGTGATATCTACGTTCAATTTGAGAACGTACGATCTATCGGAAAATTCATTTCTCCTTCAAGCAATTACAGCAATACATCAAAAGTCATCGAACAAGGTAATAATAAATATTTTTGACGTTATGGAAAAGATCTCGGGAAGTCAGAGGGACAGTGTGTCAAAGGAAATTCGTGAAAAGAGAGGGGGGATCCGAGGGAAGAGTACTCCCTACCCACTAAAAACCCCTCTTTTTCACGATTTTCTTTGACACACTGTCTCTCTCTGACTTCCCGAGATCTGTTTTCACATAACGTCAAAAAATAGTTATTATTACCTTGTTCGATAACTTTTGATGTATTGCTGTAATTGCTTGAAGGAGAAAGAATTTTCCGATAGATCGTACGTTCTCAAATTTAACGTAGATATCACGTTGCAAAAGACAAGAAATCCACACTAAATTATTAACTGAAAGTTTTTCTTCTTTCTCATGAACTGTATTCTTTCATAAAATTTAACGTAATCACATTTATTTACTCACTCGATGAGACGAGAAATTTACTAATAACTCTATCTAACTAATCACTATTAATCATTGTCGAATAATAACTGTTGGCGACTAAAAATCACTCGATGAAAGAAACACGCGCGGACACGTTACTACACGACACGACAATGCGACGATAATTACTCGGCGACTGCAAGCAGTTTTTTGTCATGGTAGGTTGCGGTAGGTTAAGATACTACTGGCGCTATCGAACGCGATCATGTGTTCGATTGAAGAATGCGGTAAACATAATAAACATTTAAAATATTAATATTATTATTATCATGAATGTGTGTGATATCCATACATCGTATGATATCTATTTAAAAATTAATTAGATTAAATAAATGTTTTTAAAATATTTATTACTTTTACTATTATCTTAAATAAATATTTAATATTAATATTTTATATGATAGTAGTAAAAGTAATAAATATTTTAAAAACACTTATTTAATCTAATTAATTTTTAAATAGATATCATACGATGTATGGATATCACACACATTCATGATAATAATAATATTAATATGTTAAATGTTTATCATCGCATTGTCGCGTCGTCGCGTCGTGTAGTAACGTGTCCGCGCGTGTTTCTTTCATCGAGTGATTTTTAATCGCCAACAGTTATTATTCGACAGTGATTAATAGTGATTAGTGATAGTCATTAGTAAATTTCTCGTCTCATCGAGTGAGTAAATGAATATGATTACGTTAAAGTTTATAAAAGAATACAGTTCATGAGAAAGAAGAAAAACTTTCAGTTAATAATTTAGTGTGGATTTCTTGTCTTTTGCAACGTGATATCTACGTTAAATTTGAGAACGTACGATCTATCGGAAAATTCATTTCTCCTTCAAGCAATTACAGCAATACATCAAAAGTCATCGAACAAGGTAATAATAACTATTTTTTGACGTTATGTGAAAACAGATCTCGGGAAGTCAGAGGGACAGTGTGTTAAAGGAAATTCGTGAAAAGAGAGGGGTTTTTAGTGGGTACGGAGTACCGAGTGGGTAATTCGACTTGGTACTCGAGTGCCACATAACTCACTGGATCGACCGGTGGGTATGCACAAAATGCATTTTCCCCTCTCGTAAAAAAAAAAAAAAAAAAAAAAAAAATTACAGGTGAGTGAGCGAATTAGAGAGAGAGAGAGAGAGAGAGAGAGAGAGAGACAGACAGACAGACAGACAGAGAGAGAATGTATGTGTTCGCATGTGTGTCTGTATGTGTATAGCGATCAGCTGATCGCAGCAGGCGCCCCGCGTAAGCTCCCGCTTCTGACGGTGAATCGCGCCACCCTTGCCTGCCTCTTGTATTCGACCCGTCATACGTTAACTACTTCCTTTAATAATTCAAAAACTAAGCTTCGGACGAAATTTTGCCGAAGGAAAAATCGTCTTAGAATTGATTCAAGAATATGTCATTTCAGGGACACAGGGGTTATTTTGAATCACCCTGTATATATATATCGAATGACAGAAAACGAATGACAGAAAATAAAACGATATAACTATATATATATATATATATATATATATATATATATAAGTAATAAGTTTGGAAGAAAGCAACAGGGCGATTTAGCGAGCAATTAGAAAGAGATAAAATGAGCATACAACTAATAATAAGAGAAAAAGGATACAAAGGGGACAAAATGGTCGCATTCAGCAGACTCAACAGTTGGGCAACGTTACTAGATTTTCCGATGTAATTCGACGCTGATTGGTCGGGTCTGAAAGTAGAAACCAATCATGTTCGATTGCTACTTAGCGATAGAGTCTGCTAAATGTGGCCAATGTAATGAGTGTGTGTACACATACACACGCGCGCACACACACGCACACACACACATAAAAAACAATAAAATATATATATATATATATATATATATATATATAATTTTATTTCTAAGTAAAGTAATAAGTTTGAAAGAAAGCAACAGAGAGATGTAGCGAGCAATTAGAAAGAGACAAAATGACCGTACAACTAATAAGAGAAAAAAGATACAAAAGAGACAAAATGTAATAATAGTGCACGTGCACGCGCGCGCGCGCGCACACACACACGCACACGCACACATACATATACACGCACACACATGTACACACTATTATTACATTTTGTCTTTTTTGTATCCTTTATTTTCTCTTATTATATATATATATATATATATACACGGTGAGTCATTTTAATCTATAATCCCATTTATCTCGTTGGCAAAGCATGACAGAGAAAAAATTTTCCCACAAAAGTTGTTTTTTTCTTTGGGGGCCATAAGATGGCACCATTGGTTTGACCTTGAAGAGTCATTTGAAGGTCACGTGAAGGTCACTTCAATTTTTTAAATGGAACACCCTATATATTTTTGCACATTCTTGTAGCTTATCTCGAGAGCTTTCCAAAACACTATAATTAAGTATCTTCGTTAAGTACTTTTTGAGTTATGAGGCTTGAAATAATTTCTTAATTTTACATAAACCGTAAAATATCTTGTAAAATATTCATTTTTCGATTATTTTACCTTAATACTTTTCTGTACAAAATAATGAGAGGAATTAATTGGTGTAAAGAAAACACATTGTTGTTTCGAAAAAAAAATATGTAATTTGAATTTAACACATATTTTTTCTTAAAAATAACTGTGTTTTTTTTACACCAATTGATTCCTCTCATTATTTTGTACATAAAAGTATTAAGGTAAAATAATCGAAAAATGAATATTTTACAAGATATTTTACGGTTTATGTAATCGAAAAATGAATATTTTACAAGATATTTAACGGTTTATGTAAAATTAAGAAATTATTTCAAGCCTTATAACTCAAAAAGTACTTGAAGGAAAGATATTTTATTATAGTGTTTTGGAAAGCCCTCGAGATAAGCTACAAGAATATGCAATAAAAAACAGGAGGTTCCATTTAAGAAATTGACGGTGACCTTCACGTGACCTTCAAATGATTCTCCAAGGTCAAACCAATGACACCATCTTATGGCCCCCTTCAAGCCATATAACTTTTGTCTAAAACATTTCTTTCTAAAGTGTATAGTTTATGAAATATTCGAGTTCCGTTCCGGAACTTTTTCCCATCACTGTATATATATACATATATATATATATATAATATATATATATATATAATACTATACATTTATAAAAAGAAAAATTATGATATAGAGGTAAAAATAAGTATATGACATTAGATGTTTATATTATATACATATTTCTCAAAATTAATTTGTTTACACACATTTTGTATATGCCTATTAGTCCTGTACATTATGTTCGCCTTGCGACGAAATTTTGGTCGAGAAAAAAAGTCGTTTCTTTATAACCATTTGAAACGATGCATGTACAAAGATCACGCGTAGTGTGTACTATTATTACCACACAACAAATGTCTCTTAGCGAGCGAGCGAAAGAGATAATAATAGGAGCGAACAAGACAGTAATAAGAGCGAGCGAGACAGTAATAGGAGCGAGCGAGAGAGGCATAGCAGTTGGCAGAGAAAACTCGAGGATCGAGCCTTTCCTTGCACGCTGCTATTCCCCTCTTACTCACTCCTATTACTGTCTCGCTCGCTCCTATTGATGTCTCGCTTGCTCCTATTACTGTCTCGCTCGCTCCTATTACTGTCTCGCTCGCTCTTATTGCTGTCTCGCTTGCTCCTATCGCTATCTCGCACTCTCATGCGACTGCGTCGGTAACATTTTTTTTAGTTCTTTCAAGGCGGCGCTCAAAATCGCGTATGAGTTCGGCCGACGCTTCGGTATCCCCTTAAAGCTTTCGCCGATTATCCATAAGTGATATTCCTTATATATCATATCAAGAGGACAACGCGAAAGTTTCGCGGAAATCTAACCTCTTTGCATCATGGACGGACAAGCAACAAATATATTGCGCATTCCGACATTATCCAGGGATAACTATGATACCTGGAGACTAAGAATACAGGCAGTTATGATCAAAAATAAAACATGGGCATATGCAAGCGGTGAAAAACTGGAACCGCAAGCACTCGAAGCCCAGCGAGCATGGAGAGAAGAGGACGAAAAAACAAAGGCCGATTTATACCTAGCAGTTGGCGACGCCGAACTCAAACGAATCAGGAACTGCCCGACGGCCCGGGAAATGTGGCTAAAGTTGGAATCAATATTCGAATCAAAAGGACCTGCGAAAAAGGCATCGTTATGGAAAAGACTGATTAGTTATCGACTTAACGAAGGCGGCAATGTGCAGCAACATGTCGACGAATTCTTCGATACAATCGACAAATTATCTGAATTGTCCGTGCAGGTTAGTACCGCATTACAATCTATTATGCTGTTACATAGTCTACCAGACAGCTTCGAGAATTTTAGATGCGTTATCGAGTCGAGAGACACACTACCTCTCTCGGAACATCTAAAAATTAAAATTCTCGACGAAAGTGCGACAAGAAGACAACGCAGTCAAACCGACGATTAAGCAATGTTCGTCCGGAAAGGAAAACAGAATAAAACAAAAAACTTACTAACAAGGCGCACAACAAAGCGTCGACTGACAAGGTGGAAGATTCTCACTCCGGCGGAACATTCAAGTTTAGATGTCATCGGTGCCGTCAAATCGGTTACAAGGCTATTGATTGTCCCGAGAAAAGATCCGCAGGCATCCTTTCTGAGGGCAGGAATTTAATTTCCAGTTGACCTTCCCGTAGAATATCCCTTACGAAATGATGCCTTACGTCTATATGCTTTGATCTTGCGTGAAAGATATGATTCCGGGCCAAAAATTGTGCTCCTCGATTATCGCACAACAGTTGTATCTTCTCAGGGTCGGAAAACCCTAGTTCAGACATGAATCCTTGTATATATATAGCCTCTTTTGTGGCCTCCGTCAACGCTATATACTCGGCTTCGGTGGAGGAGAGTGCCACGGTACGCTGCTTCCTGGACTCCCAACTTATGGCGGCGCCGTTCAATTTGAACACGTATCCAGTGTAAGATCTTCAGTCCACTGGACACCCAGCCCAATCGGCATCTACGAATCCCTCCAGGGATCCTGAGTTTTTAGAGTAAGTCCGAAATTTATGGTCCCTTTGAGGTATCTCAAAACTCGCTTCGCTGCACTCCAGTGTTGTTCGCCATGGCAGGTGTTGAACTGGCTGAGGCAACTAACGATATGAGCTATGTCCGGTCTTGTAGCGGTTGCTAAATAATTCAGAGCACCGATAAGCTCTTGATAGGGCTTAGTCCCCTTAGCTTCACTTATATCCTTCTCAAGTTTCTTGCCTGACTCGACGGGAGTGCTTACCGGGTTACAATCTTCCATCCGGAATCGAGAAAGAAGCTTCCGAACGTAACCTGATTGAGAGAGCGTAATTTGGTCTCTGTTCCTGGCAATTTCGATTCCTAGACAGTAGCGGGCAGCTCCTAGATCCTTCACTTCGAATTCCTGCAACAAACCTTTGCGAATGACAATAAGATCCTTTCCATTACGAAAAAATATTAAGATATCGTCTACGTATATCAAAACCAGCAATGGATCTCCCCCTCGCTTGGAGTAATAAACGCACGGATCCGCGCAAGTTGATCTCAAATCCAACTCTCGGAGTTTTTCGTTCAGCTTCATATACCACTGGCGACCGGCCTGTTTCAGGCTATAGAGGGCCTTTTGCAAATGACAGACCTTTCCGTCGTCCCGGATTTGATTCAACATCTCCTTAGCTCGACTCCTTATAGAATCGTTGCCACTCTTCCTAATGATTTTTTCCAAACATTCCCTAAGTAGTTCGGGCAACTCCATATAAGTTTCCTCCTCAATAGTTCCGTGTAAATAGGCAGTCGTTATATCCATTTGGCGAACTTTCAAATTGTGTTTGACTGCGAGAGCGAGCAATAGGCGCATGGATCCCAAACGGGCCACAAGGGCGAAAGTCTTGTGATAGTCAGTTCCGGGCCGCTGTGTGAATCCCCTTGCTACAAGTCGCGCCTTTCTTCTATCGACACGTCCGTCCGAATCGTACTTGTTTCTTAGAACCATGCGACATCCAATGACATTTTGGTCCTTCGGTCTGTTTACGATCTGCCATGTGTCGTTTTTGATCAGACATTCAACTTCTTCAATAATCGCGTTCATCCAGTTGTCTTTGTCTGGTCCATTTAGTGCTTGATGGAACGTAACTTCCGACGAAATGTTTACTAAATTCGCTTCCGGGCTGTTCGTTTCCCCACTATTCGAGATTAGATCGTCTTCTTCTTGTAGAGTTTGGTATAGTTTACGTGGGCGACCGCGTTTTCCCGTTAGGATTCTTTTTGGCCTGCCCGGACCTCTCTTGGCAGTTTCGGTGATGGGATGGCGTTCTTCCGTATCTTCGTCTGTCAGAGAGTCGTCTAGATATGAGTCGTTCCCCGATTCCTCGTTGACATCACGATCTGTGTAAAGTTCGAGAAAATCGGGCGATGATACCTTCTCAGGTGTGTAAATCGAATCCTGATCCCGATTTGCCGATGATGGTGTCGGTTTCTTTGGACTTCCTGCGGCTGCGTCGACATCAGCGAATTTGATATCTCGAGTTACTGTTACTTGAGTCTCTGCTTACTCGGTATCCATACTCGATAGCTTCTGGATGATTCGTCGTATCCAAGGAAAAGGCACTTTATTCCTCATGAATCGAGCTTTCCTTTTCCGGGGGTCTTGTCTAACATATATGCTGTCTCCCCGAAGGTTCGCATGTGTCTTGCGTTTGGGCGTTTTCCATACCATAACTCAAATGGTGTTTTGTTCTCTAATGCTTTCGTAATGCACCGATTTCTGATGAAGTTAGCCGTGGCTACCGCTTCCGCCCAAAAGGAAATGGGAAGTTTCGATTGCGTCATCATGCAGCGCGCCATTTCCATGAGAGTACGGTTTTTCCTCTCTGCCACCCCATTCAACTGAGGTGTATATGGCGTCGTGAGTTTTCGTGTAATCCCTTCCTTTTTCAGGAATTTATCGAATTCTTCATTGCAGAACTCTCTTCCATTATCTGATTGCAGACACTTGATCGTTCTTCCTGTTTGCTTTTCGACAAGAGCCTTAAACTCCTTGAAGGATTGTAAGACCTCGCTCTTATTACGTAAGAAGCGTATTTCTGTCCAGCGAGAGTAATCATCCGTGAACGTGAGAAAATACTTAGCTTTTCCTCTGGACTCATTTCGCATCGGTCCGCATACGTCTGCGTGAATTTTGTCCAATGGTTGATCACACCTATGTGAATTCTTACCGAATGGCAATGCCGTTATCTTGGCTTCCGAACAGACTTCGCATGTGGCCGTTGTACTATCATTTTTCAGATGGAGTCCTAGTACTGCTTCCTTTTTACTCATTTCCAGGAGATCACGCCAATTGAGATGGCCGAATCTTTCGTGCCAAACTATCAGCGGGGATTTGTGTGTTTCTGCTGTAATGTTGCGGGCTGATTCCTCATCGGACTCCCGGAGATAATAAAGGTCTTCTTTCCGATCCGCGACTAGGATCGTAGTTCCGCGGCTGTTCTTTATCACAGCCTTTTTCTTGAAAAATTCCACGCTATTTTCGGCGTCCGTAATCTTTGCAACAGAGATCAAATTACTTCGTAGGTCAGGTACATGTAGGGCGTTTTCCAGATGGAGATTTTCGGTCGTGTCCCTACCCGCGGCAACAATTTTTACGGTGCCTTTCGCCTTAACGTCAGTGGAGTCGTGATTCGCTAAGTTGAGTTTTAGATTCCCGGTGCTCGAAATTCTTTCAAATTTTCTTCTATCGTGGCACATGTGTGACGTGCATCCGCTATCGAGGCACCATGCGTCTTTCTCTCGAGTGTTCTCTGTGAAACAAGAATTAACGTTAACATGGGAGGTTAGAAAAGCGACGTCCTCACCAATAGCGGCCTTTTCCTTGCTTTCAGGGCCTTTCGTGTTTCGTTCGCTTTTCTCGGGACAATCAATAGCCTTGTAACCGATTTGACGGCACCGATGACATCTAAACTTGAATGTTCCGCCGGAGTGAGAATCTTCCACCTTGTCAGTCGACGCTTTGTTGTGCGCCTTGTTAGTAAGTTTTTTGTTTTATTCTGTTTTCCTTTCCGGACGAACATTGCTTGATCGTCGGTTTGACTGCGTTGTCTTCTTGTCGCACTTTCGTCGAGAATTTTAATTTTTAGATGTTCCGAGAGAGGTAGTGTGTCTCTCGACTCGATAACGCATCTAAAATTCTCGAAGCTGTCTGGTAGACTATGTAACAGCATAATAGATTGTAATGCGGTACTAACCTGCACGGACAATTCAGATAATTTGTCGATTGTATCGAAGAATTCGTCGACATGTTGCTGCACATTGCCGCCTTCGTTAAGTCGATAACTAATCAGTCTTTTCCATAACGATGCCTTTTTCGCAGGTCCTTTTGATTCGAATATTGATTCCAACTTTAGCCACATTTCCCGGGCCGTCGGGCAGTTCCTGATTCGTTTGAGTTCGGCGTCGCCAACTGCTAGGTATAAATCGGCCTTTGTTTTTTCGTCCTCTTCTCTCCATGCTCGCTGGGCTTCGAGTGCTTGCGGTTCCAGTTTTTCACCGCTTGCATATGCCCATGTTTTATTTTTGATCATAACTGCCTGTATTCTTAGTCTCCAGGTATCATAGTTATCCCTGGATAATGTCGGAATGCGCAATATATTTGTTGCTTGTCCGTCCATGATGCAAAGAGGTTAGATTTCCGCGAAACTTTCGCGTTGTCCTCTTGATATGATATATAAGGAATATCACTTATGGATAATCGGCGAAAGCTTTAAGGGGATACCGAAGCGTCGGCCGAACTCATACGCGATTTTGAGCGCCGCCTTGAAAGAACTAAAAAAAATGTTACCGACGCAGTCGCATGAGAGTGCGAGATAGCGATAGGAGCAAGCGAGACAGCAATAAGAGCGAGCGAGACAGTAATAGGAGCGAGCGAGACAGTAATAGGAGCAAGCGAGACATCAATAGGAGCGAGCGAGACAGTAATAGGAGTGAGTAAGAGGGGAATAGCAGCGTGCAAGGAAAGGCTCGATCCTCGAGTTTTCTCTGCCAACTGCTATGCCTCTCTCGCTCGCTCCTATTACTGTCTCGCTCGCTCTTATTACTGTCTTGTTCGCTCCTATTATTATCTCTTTCGCTCGCTCGCTAAGAGACATTTGTTGTGTGGTAATAATAGTACACACTACGCGTGATCTTTGTACATGCATCGTTTCAAATGGTTATAAAGAAACGACTTTTTTTCTCGACCAAAATTTCGTCGCAAGGCGAACATAATGTACAGGACTAATAGGCATATACAAAATGTGTGTAAACAAATTAAATTTGAGAAATATGTATATAATATAAACATCTAATGTTATATACTTATTTTTACCTCTATATCATAATTTTTCTTTTTATAAATGTATAGTATTTATATATATATATATATATATATATATATATATATATATATATACAGTGATGGGAAAAAGTTCCGGAACGGAACTCGAATATTTCATAAACTATACACTTTAGAAAGAAATGTTTTAGACAAAAGTTATATGGCTTGAAGGGGGCCATAAGATGGTGTCATTGGTTTGACCTTGGAGAGTCATTTGAAGGTCACGTGAAGGTCACCGTCAATTTCTTAAATGGAACCTCCTTTTTTATTGCATATTCTTGTAGCTTATCTCGAGGGCTTTCCAAAACACTATAATAAAATATCTTTCCTTCAAGTACTTTTTGAGTTATAAGGCTTGAAATAATTTCTTAATTTTACATAAACCGTTAAATATCTTGTAAAATATTCATTTTTCGATTACCTCACCTTAATACTTTTATGTACAAAATAATGAGAGGAATCAATTGGTGTAAAGAAAACACATAGTTATTTTTAAGAAAAAATATGTAATTGTTAAATTCAAATTACATATTTTTTTTTCGAAACAACAATGTGTTTTCTTTACACCAATTAATTCCTCTCATTATTTTGTACAGAAAAGTATTAAAGTAAAATAATCGAAAAATGAATATTTTACAAGATATTTTACGGTTTATGTAAAATTAAGAAATTATTTCAAGCTTCATAACTCAAAAAGTACTTAACGAAGATACTTAATTATAGTGTTTTGGAAAGCTCTCGAGATAAGCTACAAGAATGTGCAAAAATATATAGGGTGTTCCATTTAAAAAAATTGAAGTGACCTTCACGTAACCTTCAAATGACTCTTCAGTGTCAAACCAATGATACCATCTTATGGCTCCCTCAAAACCATAAAACTTTTGTCTGAAACATTTTTCTCTAAAATGCTTTGTTTCCGAAATAATTGCGTGCGTTAATTAAAATGGCTCACCCTGTATATGAATTAATATCAATTCGCGATTAACACATCAGAATTAGTAGAGTGAAAAAAACAATTAACTGAAGATTCAACGGGAACTGATTGAGTGCACACGTTCATGAAAATGCAAATTATGTTTGGAACAATTTTATGTGTTTTATTGAAAGGTTTAGTACTAACAAAAGCAACTATCACGCCGAACGATTATACCACTTCAAATAGCCTCCAGAAAGAAAGTATTTCCATGTGTCCGGATTTAAACACGCAGGTAAGAGATATTTTTCGCTTGATTAAGAAACAATTAAATGTTATTGCAGCTAGTAGTGTGACTAAAAATGAATGATAATAAATTATATATTTTTTCTATACTCCTGTCCATGAGTATATACAGGGTGTTAGAAAAGTCTGGAAACGGTCAAATATCTCGAAAACGAAATGTTTCTGAGAAAAATGTTTCCAACCAAAGTTGTAGGATTTCAAAAAATCTATTTACTGGCGCTATGAGTTTAACCTTGGGTGCCGTCGCCAAGATCAGAGCAAGGCCACTTAGAATTTTTTAAACGGGACTGCCCATTTTTTATTACTTATTCTTGTAGCTTATCTTGAGAGCTTTTCAAAACACTATAATAAAGTATTTCTTCATTGAGTACTTTTCGAGTTATGAGGCTTGAAATAATTTCTTAATTTTATATAAACCATAAAATATCTAGTAAAATATTCATTTTTCGATTATCTTACCTTAATACTTTTATGTACAAAATAATGAGAGTAATCAATTGGTGTAAAGAAAACATACAGTTGTTTTTAAGAAAAAATATGGAATTGTTAATTGCAAATTACATATTTTTTCTTAAAAACGACTATGTGTTTTCTTTATACCAATTGCCGAATAATCGACATTTTCTAGTCAACTTGAAGTCGTCTCTTTAAGTCGACATTTAGTCAACTATTTCTAGTACGGTTTATTGTCGACTTTAACTATCGACTATGAATCGACTTAAGGTCGATCATTTTCAGAATATTAAAAGTCGCCTTTCGGCAAAGCGAAAAGTCGATTAAATTAGGCATTTTTAATTAAATTAGACATTTTTAAAGACTTGATTGATTTAATTTCATTATTCTTTAATTGTATTATATGTAACAATATTATATAATTAAAGTATTTACATCAGGGAGCCGATTTTTCTGAGCAATGCAGTGGTTTAAAAAAGAATTTATTTTCTATTTAAAGTTTATTTTCAGCATTCGTCATTAGTAAAACATTTTTTGTAATTCAAATTTTGTTTTTTTAGTTTTTAAGAGGACTGTTTAATTTGAGTTTTATTTCATATTAATACGGCGATTTTTTTGCTGATTTGTTGTTATTGAAAGAGGTTAAAAAATTTTGCTAAAATTTAGTGGCCTGGTTTTTTTGTGTGTGAGTGTATATTCATTAAGTAGCTACCAAAGACATCCAATGGATAAATAGAAATATTCATATAGTTCCACGAGCTTCACGCCTCGCCGCTAAGTGGCGAAAAGGAAAACGCCTAACTCGAAAGTGGAATTCATCTAAGACAGTAATATAAGGCCGCGGCACACGGCTTATCGGTCAAAGAGAGCGGACTATTATAGTCGCATCTCCTCTAGCTTTCGCAAGGAGCTTCAGAGCTCCATGTAATTAACCGCAGATGGTTAATTTTTTTTTAATTCCATCATATATGTATCTATATACAGAACATTAAATCGATCAAGTTTTTGAGAAATGACAAAAATAAAAATTTAGGAGTTAATGGACATGATATTAAATTGACTGAAAATTGACTTATAATCGCCGTAAAGTTGACTTCTAAGTCGACTTATTAGTTGACTGTCATTTATCGGCTGTTAGTCGACTTTAAGTTGACATTCAGTCTGACTTTGAAGTCGACTTTAGACTTCTTCTGCCGACTGACAGTCAACTAACAGTCGACTTGGTGCTGTTTGGGAATAACTGTAAAGAAACTATGAACTAGTGAAATTATGATAATTTCAACTATAATTTTTTATCAGTGCAGAAGCCCAGTCAAATCCAAATCTGCGCCCGTTTAATTTTCTAATAATATTACGCCATTTATATATCGGCCGCGACCATGGTTCTGGTGTGGATCTTTTCAGTTTTTGAAGATAAGGCTGTGACGTGGCAAACCTACATGGCGCTTGACAAGTGTTATGGCGCCGGCAAAGCAATTTCTACCAGGGTATTTTCACATTAAATTGTTCTTTCTGATTTACTGAAATAATACACTTAATCTTATATATAATTATGTTAATATGTACGATCTTAAAATCTCTAGAAAGCAGTTTGAACAAGCCAACATCTCTCAGAGCGTTTGTACAATTCGACAGTCAATTCCCAAAAAAAGTAAATGACATTTTTGTGACATTGAGGTAAACAATCTAAATTCTCAGTTTGTATTCTTTCATTTTTCTTTCTTTTTCTTAAATTCACGACATAACTATATCAAAATGTTAATTCTGTTATAATTTTGTTAAATATAAAATGGCTAAAATTTAATTTTTTTACAGATGGAACCAATCAGAATTTACCGATTTACAAGGATATACAGTGCAATGTTTTTTCATCGAGGACTTAAAAGAGATTCAAATCTGCGACGATAAAAATATCACAACTACAAAATTGGAGCACACGGTGCACAATCTTAAACCTAATACGACATATTATTTCCGAGTACGTGCACATACTGAAGTTATTGCTGGTCCTTACACGGATTTAATCGATGTATCGACTACGCATGAAAATCCAATACCTAAATTATTATTAGTAACGAATGCTGGCGTCCACATATTGGACTTAGATTCAAATACTATTAATAATCTCGTTGAACAATCGAACATAAAATATGTCGCTTACTGGGCACAAGAACATAGAATTTATTGGATGCGCAGAAATAATCTAATGACATTGGAGATTACTGAAAATAATATCACAAAAATAGCTACTCTTGATTATCTTGTATTTAATCTCTGCATTGACTGGGTAGCAAGAAATCTATATATATTCCATCATGATATAAACTAAGTTTCATTGTAAAGTTCGACTTAACAATGTGGGAAAATGGCATAATTAAATTTGATGAGATTTTCAAAGCAGGAGCTATTGTTGACCATTTAATTCTATCACCGCATCCTCAGAAAGGATTTCTGATAACTAGAAAAAAAATATTCTTGACACAATTAATCCGGTCACAATCTTATGTAGTATAAAAATGAAACAATTTTAAAACTAAAACAATAATTCTTATTCTTCTCTCTCGAATTAAATAAGATTGTCTTTATAATCTGGAAACAAGAATAATATAAAGAAATCTAAGCTATATATTCTTGCACTTAGAATAATTTGATATTAGCGCCATTTAATAAATAAGAATATATTCTTAATTTGCGACTTCTACGCCGCAACTCGATTTTCGTGTGCGCGACATGTTTCTTCATTTGCCGCTATGCGGCGACACCACTCTTAATTTTTCTCGTACTCAATATTTACCATGAAATGTATATAAAGGATTTGTATTAACGTAAGATCTAAAAAGTATATATTTCTCCCTTAGCAGTGATGCGGAAGAGAGGACGTTGCTCACACACAGGTTCTCTGTGTGCATTTGAGTCGCATCCTCTTTCTGACATCACTGTTTATCAGTTTAATTTCAAGTTGAATTTAAAATAATTTATTTAATAATCTGGATTCCTTGTTGGGATTCAGAATATTAAACAGATTATTTCAAATTAGGCGGAAAAAACTTTTAGACCAATAATTAAATTTATTTGACTTCAGCAAAATTTATTAAATCCAAAAAAATATTTTTCTCTGTGTATTAAGAATATCTCTTTAGAAGATCTTCTTCACTTAAGAGTATCCTCTTGGCGCCTATTTTAGTGGTATATATTCTAAAGATAAGTGGCATATTCTTAAGTTAAGAATACAATTTTTTCGCAGTAGTTGCATGAAATCGATATGCGTCTGTTGTCTTTTGTAGATAGTATCAGGATCATTTTATTCTAGATTTAAGAATTTTCTATTTAAGATTAAAATATTCTTTTTTTAATAAAAAATATGATTGGCGCTATATCGATCCTATTTTATGATAGATTGAAGTGTAATAGCATTAAATTTGGAAATCTTTTCTGTGAGTGCGTCTATGGGGTACGTTTACTACCGTTCATCTGAAAAAATAATTTTCCATTAAAGATTTATGCAAATTTGTAATTTTTTAATAATTTTACGTGGTTTTATAATTAAGATCATAAGTAAAAAATAATAATAAGTTATTATATAATTATAAGAATTTCGAATTTTTACTACATATAAGTTTCTGTTTTTGTCATAATAATGTTTTATAATGAGTAAAATAATTATATATTTTTTAGAATTTTATATTGCACATCATACAATCGGACGAATGGAGAATATGGTTTGATGAAATATCATTTCGATGGAAAAAAACGTGCAAATTGTTCAGATAAATTCCTTTTGCCAATTTCGTCCTACGTTTTATATGAATCATATGATAATTGATGGCATGAATAATGAGGAGCCGTTAATTTACTGGATAGATGTTTATCACATAACTGTCACAAACATTAACCTTTCTATGTGCAATACGATTTTACACAAGAAAAACGTAGGTGATAACATCATTTTCAAATCTATGACGATTGTCAAAACAAACATTTACATTTTAGCAATTGATTCGTTTCAATATATTCTCTACGTTTTGAAAAAGAAATACGCAAGTCTCAAGAGCGTAAATGCAGTCGAATATGATGAAAAGATAAGCCCAGTTGAAAATCAAAATTTTTTTAGAATTTACGCTTTTGATAAATCGTCACAACCATATCCTCCAATGAGATGTCTGACACCTTACGAAAAAGTTTATAATTTTGAGAATGTGACTGTAACGACAAACAGCATCATTGTAAATCTTCCGGAGCCGGTTGTAAAGAGTAAATGCAAAAAATATAATTTACCAACTACTATATATACTATCTCCGTAAGCCGTTATTTAGACAACAACCTCAATAAATCTGAAGAATTCAATGTGCAGACGTATGAGCGCACTCACAGAAAAGATTTCCAAATTTAATGCTATTACACTTCAATCTATCATAAAATAGGATCGATATAGCGCCAATCATATTTTTTATTAAAAAAAGAATATTTTAATCTTAAATAGAAAATTCTTAAATCTAGAATAAAATGATCCTGATACTATCTACAAAAGACAACAGACGCATATCGATTTCATGCAACTACTGCGAAAAAATTGTATTCTTAACTTAAGAATATGCCACTTATCTTTAGAATATATACCACTAAAATAGGCGCCAAGAGGATACTCTTAAGTTAAGAAGATCTTCTAAAGAGATATTCTTAATACACAGAGAAAAATATTTTTTTGGATTTAATAAATTTTGCTGAAGTCAAATAAATTTAATTATTGGTCTAAAAGTTTTTTCCGCCTAATTTGAAATAATCTGTTTAATATTCTGAATCCCAACAAGGAATCCAGATTATTAAATAAATTATTTTAAATTCAACTTGAAATTAAACTGATAAACAGTGATGTCAGAAAGAGGATGCGGCTCAAATGCACACAGAGAACCTGTGTGTGAGCAACGTCCTCTCTTCCGCATCACTGCTAAGGGAGAAATATATACTTTTTAGATCTTACGTTAATACAAATCCTTTATATACATTTCATGGTAAATATTGAGTACGAGAAAAATTAAGAGTGGTGTCGCCGCATAGCGGCAAATGAAGAAACATGTCGCGCACACGAAAATCGAGTTGCGGCGTAGAAGTCGCAAATTAAGAATATATTCTTATTTATTAAATGGCGCTAATATCAAATTATTCTAAGTGCAAGAATATATAGCTTAGATTTCTTTATATTATTCTTGTTTCCAGATTATAAAGACAATCTTATTTAATTCGAGAGAGAAGAATAAGAATTATTGTTTTAGTTTTAAAATTGTTTCATTTTTATACTACATAAGATTGTGACCGGATTAATTGTGTCAAGAATATTTTTTTTCTTGTTATCAGAAATCCTTTCTGAGGGTGCGATATTATGAGATTCAGAATTTAACACCGTGTACAGGGTACAAATTGAAGTTTGCTTTAAGCAATTTTTACTTTGATCAATTATCGATAAATCCACTCGAATCAAAAGTGATACGAATTAAAACGGGCCAGCTCAATGAACCGGAAAACATAAGTGTTCAAGCTCTGACGCCTACTATAGCAGCAATTCACTGGATGTCACCTAAGAAACTAAACTATGCGGGCATGATTTACGAAGTGTATTGGAATTCACTTATATTAGTGAACGGCTCACAACAAAAAAACAATCAATTAATACCTATGCCGAAACGTATGGCAGATGGCAGATTTTTCACAAAGATTCACTTGTCGCTACCAGTACAAAATTATTGGATATACGTACGTGTGCATCCAGTTAATTTCAGCGACTTCTACAACGAAAATTTAAGCAAGATCGTTCACATATACTCAGAACCTAACCAAGCAATATTACTTTGAGCGAGGTCCATATAAATAGCATGTACATTTCATGGATTCCAAACATCAATCTGACAGGTTCTTCTGCAATAGAGTACAAAGATGTTGCAACAGAAAAGTGGAACACAACGAATTATATTAAAATGAATTATAGCGAAGATATAATATATCATATCGAAAATTTACAATCGGGAACTTTATACAAGTTTCGCTTGATATTGAGATACCTCGAATATGAGGAAAATTTTACATGGCCGGCTGATGAAAGATTTATTTTTTCAACACTTGGTAGCAAACGTGGTAAGCAAATGAAAATACCCATACAGCACAATAAGATTGCAGATATATTGAAGATTAATTTCATTGAAACATTGCAATATTGCAAATCGATTGCGAAACTCTGCTGAGTCATTGTTATAAGATGTGATAAAGTTAAGATGTCCGCTTTTTGCAATGAAACATTGTAGCAATTGTGGGTCACAGTTAGGATGGCCCTCCTTCGCCTAGACTTAATAATTAGTAGGGAATGTCGGGTTACAGGAGGTTAATTCGATCGAGTGAATATGATATTATTTATTTTTCGAAAAACGAGAATGCTCCAAAATATCGTCTTCTTGACTGAATCGCTTTAGGTAGACTCTTCCACGGAACAGAGAGCGATCTCACGAAAGTATCGCTTAAATAGATCGATCGGGAAGGATTTCCCTACTACAAATTGTCGGACTAATTGTTACCGATAGCTAGATTCTATTGCTCTGATTAGTCGCAGCCTCGGTGGTAGGGATCAAATTCGACACATTACGATTTTGACTCTCGAGGAGATAACTCCCGTCTCGAAAGAGAGAGAGCTACCAGCCCCAAAACAAAATAGAGTCGGTCAAAATAACGTTCACAATCGACCGTTGTCGAACTCAACTTGAATTCTAATATTATTGCCTACACAATATTACAATGTAATGTATTGAAAAGAATGCAATGTTATTGCAATCATTTAATAATATTACGTATAAAATATTTTTGTTTTTGATGGATAAATATTTTGGAAACATATAATTAAATTAAAAAGCTTGATATAAATAGAAGTTTGCAATATCAAAGATAATCATATCTAAGATAATATATTGCAAAATTATATTTAAACGTAATCATATAACATAAAATATTATATTTTTATACAAAATTACTTTAAACTCTTACTTACGAATCACTTTTTCTATTTTAAATGTTCTATATACTCTTATAATGGGTACTTTATACATATATAAACATTAGTTATAGAATTAATTAAACATTACTAATTATATTTTTATTTAAAAATTTTAAAAATCCGTTATAATTATATATATTTGCAAGTGAAAAATACATAAAAATTAAAAAAAAAATATAATGATAGATATAATAGTATCTATTCTTAATATAATAAAAAAAAATATTATCTTTGAAGATTAACATCGTATTCGTACATAAAGTGAAAATATATCAGAAAATATATTGTAACATTAATATAAAATGTTATCTATATTTTAATAAAAAAATAGCAATGCTTATCTTTAGCTTAGAATTATATTTACTCGACTGATATTATTTCTGTGTCATTAACTCATTTGACTTCTGCAAAAAAGTAAAATTTATCGCATAGATACAAATATAAAAAAATATATTATTACATTATTTTTATAGATAAATTAAAGAGTGTTATAGTTTTACACTGTTTTCAAAATATAAATATCATTTTGCTAATATCTAATTCATACTTTGGTAATTTATATTTCTACAATGTTGCATTGCAATTTGTAATATTGCAATATTGTTGCAAAGTAGTTGTAACATTCTGTGCTACATAGATATTATAATATTATGTGCTAATTTTTTTAGATATGAATAGGCCTAAAATTTAAAAAAATTAAATTTTTGTAATAAAGTCATGAGTGAAAATAAATTTGTAAAAACATACACACACGAAGATATTAAAATTATATTTTTGCTTAATATAGATATTTCGAGCACTCCTGGAATAATAGAGAAAAAATATTACTTATTATTATTGAGTTTTATCGTTGTAGTTACTATAATCTGCGTCTGCTACTTTTATTATTGTAAGTATATTTGATGTAGGTATCGACTTGAATTGTAGATTATACATATATATCTGATATAATATCTAAGAACTTACTGAAAATAGTAATTTACTTATATAAAACTAATTGAATAAATTTACTAAAAAACGAAAAATTTTATAATACATATTATTACATAATTAAGTCGAAATTTTATAACAGTGTATCGTCAACGCAGAAGTAATAATGAACAAGTTTTGTCTTCAACAATGACCGATATAGAATTGGAGACTCTAGATGAAATACCTTGCCGAAACACTCAATTAAATATGATTTACAGTCCTATGTTACATTATAATCCGGATGAATGTGCGATAACTAAAATCGCACGTAAACAAATTACATTTACAAAACTTATTGGTAGCAGCGCATTCGGAATGGTAAAAATTAATTTTTTCAAGCAATGTTTCAAATTAATTTCTGGGTCAACAAAACAGATATGTATTTTCTAATAAAGATATAAATTACATGAATTCTTATAATAGATTATAAGTAATATAAAATTTAGATGAGACAACATTCTTTATTATATATTTTTCGTTGAATTATTTAATATAAAGTAAAATATAATGTTACTTGACATTAAACTATACATTTTCTAATGAAGTACGCATGTAAATTTGTGTGAAATATTTCGCAGGTGTATCAAGGAACTGTGAAGAACTTAGAAAGATCAGGCACCGAGATATCCGCTGCAATAAAAATGCTTCGAAAAAATGCTTCTTCCAATGAGAAAAAGAAATTTTTAAAGGAAGCTGAGCTTATGAATCATTTTCGACATAAACATATATTAAGATTGTTGGCTGTTTGTTTAGATGGGGATTCTCCATTATTAGTGTTGAAATTGATGGAAACTAGTGATCTGTTAAAATATTTGAAAGATTGTCGAAATTTGCAAGCGTCAGATTCGTATGCTCTGCGTTTGCAGGATTTGTTCGCCATGTGCGAAGATGTTGCGCGAGGTTGTTGCTACTTGGAAGAGTTGCGTTTCGTACATAGAGATCTAGCGTGTCGCAATTGCTTAGTATCATCGAGAAATCGCGAGACTCGTGTCATCAAAATTGGAGATTTTGGACTAGCTAGAGATATCTACAACGATGATTATTATCGCGTGGTAAATACAATTATTAAAATATTAATTATTAAAAATGAAATTGTTTGGAAATGCTTTTCATCTTTTTATTATAATAGTATTGTGCATTGTTTCTTTAAGTAATATTGAATATAAATAGTTTTTATTTATATAAAGCAAGAGATAAATGAACGTTTTTTCATTTTGCACATATTCTAAAAATGAACAACTTAAACTAGAAAATTAAATTTTTGTTAAAATCATGTTTTAGAAAGGAGAAGGTTTGCTTCCTGTTCGATGGATGGCACCGGATTCTTTGATAATTGGAACATTTACTTCTCAAAGTGAGTTTGGTCATTTGGGATTTTAATGTGGAAAATTACATCGTTGGGTGAGCAACCTTATATTGCCAAAACTAATGAAGAAGTGATAAAATATGTACGTGATGGAGGCAGGTTGCCGATGACTCTTAACTGTCCGTCAACGTTGTACCAGTTGATACTGCGTTGCTGGAGTACAGCGGATGCCAGACCAAATTTTAAACTTTGTCTGAAAAATATTATAGCATTAAGAAAGAACATAGGAGATGCCTTACTGAGTCCAGTCGATATTCTTTAGCCGATATAATTAAATTAATGTTTATCTTATTTTCCAAACGATTCAATAATTAATGTAGGAAAAATATTTTTAAATTGATTCTGTTATTTTCATGTTTAATCTTAATGTTAGATTTATCAATGAAGATAAAAGAAATTTTTTAATTTTACCTTCCATAAAATTTTGATTATTAAAAAAAGATATCCGTTTTCATGATTGTAAACAATGTGATACAGACGCTAATTTGTATTTTCGAGTAATCGAAGCGAAATCTAATGATTGCGATTATATATATACGATTGTCGTCTACAATAATTAATCCTAAATTTTTCCTTGTGTAAGTAATACAGCTAACAGTATTTTTAACATAACTCCTGAAATAAGCATTTCCGCACCTATGTCCATATAACATTTTTTCATCCTTCAGGTGTGAGGAATATCTCCTTAAATTTTTGACATATTTTTTTAGAACACCCTGTATATATGTATACACAATATTTTTTCAACATGGAAATATAATTAATTTTCGACATTATATATGACCGATAATTACAAACTGAATTGTAAAATTTATGAGTGAAAAAGGAAACGCGAATAATATCCTCTATAATTATATTTCTGAATATATAATTATAATAATATAATTAGTTTTGAATTTATAACAGTTATGTGTAAATTTTTTTACATCATTCGATATATATATATATATATATATATATATATATATTTTCATCTTTATATTTAATGACTTACTATATATTCAAATTATATTGATGATTATAAAAGTATGCAGTTGTAAAAATGAACTACATTTATTTGCTCTATCTCCATTAACTATATTTAATAAAGCTATTAATGTATAATATTTACACACAAGTACGATCTATGATTTCGAAAATATCATCAAATAATAACAACGTTTTATAGATATGTATGATATTATACATTAAAATATATTAAACAATAACATATGAGATTATTCAAACCATTTCACAATCGATAGCACAGATATAACAATGTAGTATCTCACAGTAATCTGGCGAACACATTTTCCCGAATAATTCTAATCATTATATTACAGTATACTCTGGTAAATTTACAAGTTATAAATTTTAAGTAAAAATAAAAATACAAAGAATTATTGTGCGGAAATCAAATATTTTAATATTTTAAATAATATTATACAGGGTGATCCAGAACAAACGTTTGTCTTTAAAAAAATAAATTGTCGAGTCTATTCTAAGACGATTTTCCCTTTACCAAAATTGTCTACGAGGCTTAGTTTTTAAATTATTAAATAAAATAGTTTGCGAATTACGGAACGAGTACAAGAGGTAGACAGGGACGGCGCAACTCACCGTCCGATACTGGCGATCATGTGGGGCGCTCGACGCGATCAGCTGATTGCTGCACACGATGAGTGTAACAATCAGTGTGTGTGTGTGTGGTGTATTTATGCACGCGTATCCACACATGCACCATACTCTCTCTCTTCTCTCTCTCTCTCTCTCTCTCTCTCTCACTCTCTCACTCACTTATTCTTACCTTAATAATGAGATTCTTCATACTGCTGATAAATAGCAGTGCCCAGTGTGTTGCACGATAATAATCGTCGTCGACGAGACGTCGTTTCTTCAACACGCAGTCTGACACAAATAAGCGAAGTTTTTTCTTTCATCACTTTCGACACTTTTACAAATTTACTCGCGCACTTAATCACTCACAATTGATAAAAGGAGGAATTTACCAACGGTTACGGTACGAATTTAATAAACGGTTAACGCATTTAAATGACATGAAAGTATGAAACTTCAAAATTGCATATCTTAGGAACGAAGAGAGAGCGCCACAAAATTCAAACGGTGTATTACTTAGGAATGTATCCTCTACAACATTTGTGAAAATAAAAATTTTTCGAGCTGTGTGACCTAAAGTAAACATTTACCATAAATTCTGCTCTAAATTGTATCTTTGTATGTAAAACTTTTTTACCACTTAAAACTTTCAAGTGCGATTTCTCGAAAAATATTGACGACGGGATGAAAAAAATTTCGTTGCATTTAATGTCCTCTACGAAAACAAAACTGACATCTTTTGACACTTTTCGTAAAAAGTAGTCAATCATGAAATAAATGGATGGAAAATTTTAAAATGAACACCCTGTATAAAATAATAATAGTGTATACATAATATAAAATGACACTATAACATATAAAAATCAAGAAGGTGAAAACAGCTGGAGAAGGAGTCAAGTTAGGCAGAGAAGGAATAAAAATAGTATGTTACGCCGACAATGCAGTCATCACATCAGAAGACGAAGACGACCTACAAAGAATGTTATATAAATTTGAGACAACTGCAAAGAAGTTTAACATGATAATTTCGGTGCAAAAGACCGAATCACTCACTATCTCCAAGGAGCCCAGACGATGCAAGTTGGCAGTATACAACCAAAGCGCCAATCAACTGATGAGATTCAAATATTTAGGAGTAAATATCACAAGTAACAGAAACCTAAGAGAGGAGGTGAGACCAAACAACTAAAGCCTCCATAGTCTCCGGGTATCTAAGGGATATCATCTGGAGAAATAAATATATCAGCATCAATAGTAAGATAAGGATATACAAAACTTGCATTAGACCGATAATGACTTATGCGGCGGAGACCAGGGCTGAGACCAGGACAACTAAACGCATCCTGAGAACAACGGAAATGAAGATGTTACGAGCCATAACGGGAAACACGCTAAGGGATAGGAGAAGAAACAAGGATATAAGACGAGACTGCGAGACCCAAGACGTGGTGAGGTGGATAAGGAAGAGAAGAAGAGAATGGCGCGATCACGTAGATAGAATGGACGATGACAGACTCCCGAAAGTGGCTAAGAGAGGAAGACCGGAAACAGCACGACCCCCGGGAAAGCCACCAAAACGGTGGTACGAAAGCTGGACATCGACATCGCAGGAACAACAAACGCCCTGATGGAAGCTACAAGGTTAGGAAGAACAGGACAGTCCTAGAAGAAGAAGAAGAAGAAGAAGAAGAAGAACATATAAAATAATGCTATAAATAATATGTAAAATATATTAGTATAAAATAAATGTTGTTCTAATTGCACAGACAAACTATTCACGCAGGAACCACGACAGCATGCTATACTGCATGCTCATTATACAGAGCATCTCGGCTGCTCGTAAAAAAAATTCAATAATATAAACAAAGAGCCTTTATTGGCAGATTTACAAAAAATATTGCTCAACACGGGGACATTGCAAAGGAACAGAAGAAGCAATCAAAAGGACCAATTTTTATATCAATTCCATTAAATGCATGGGAGGGGTAAGAATAGATTCAAATTTCATCCAAAACCCCCCCCCCTGTAATGATATAATAGTTTTCGTTATAAAGAAAATTTCACATTAATGTATAATTACGTAAAAAAAGTCATATTATTCAAAAATTCTTGTAGGATCTCTAAAAACCTATTATTAAAGCATCTGCATCAAATTGCAACATGCAATTAATGCAAAACCTGGCAATGATTGCTAGACGAGACAATTTACGTATACAGGTATCATATTGTACTCGCATAACATTCATCACATGCTAATGTCAATTCTACATGTTTTTCATTTTCTGTAGAGTCACGTTTCTGAAAATGAAGGCGAGGTAAAAGCCGTGAAAGGGAAATTTGGAAAAGCGACATACACAGATGTTTACGAAATCGCTGGTTTTCTTACCAACAAGGTAAGATTTAATTTTCCTTTATCAATCTATTAAGGCTCCGGAGTACTTACCGTGAAACTCTGAGTTGACGGTGGCGACATAAGAGAATCCGGTAGGAATAAGAACTATATGCAACGACTTACCAGTGATCATGGTAAGTCGTTACATACAGTTCTTTTATAATAATAGGTGCTTTCCATTTATATCAAAACTCAGATAAATCTCACTTCTGTCTTTCTTTAACATGAATGTTGAAGAAAAACAGAAGTGATATTTATCTGAGTTTTAATGTAAATGGAAAGCACCTAATAACAGAGATAATGATGATAATATATAGTTAGTAAATAAATTAACATTAAAAATTTTAAACCAAAAAAAACTTATATTTTCGAGCATCGAAGCTTATAATAAATATAATATTATATATCTTATATTATATATATAATAATAATATATATGTAATTAATAATAATTATATATCTTATATAATACTATAATTTTCGTATTATATGTCATCTTGTTATAAAAAATCAATTTTTTTATTGCGCATTTTATCGCAAGTTGGAAAATAATTTTAATGAGACTTTTGTGATTAAAATGATACCAAACACAATATGAATCGGATAATTTTTAATTACATGAATATTTTTATTATTTATGTAATTAAAAATAATCCGATTTATGTCGTGTTTGGTGTCATTTTAATCGTAAAAATCTCATTACTCCATTACAATTATTTTCGGATCAATAAAATGCGAAATGTAAAAATTGTATTTTCTGCGGAAAGATGAAATATGATACGAAAGACTGGAGATAAAGGAAGGCTCGCGAACGAGACTTCGTAACTCTTTCATGTTGTTCATCTCGCTTACTCCTTACTTGGTCTCTCCCTCTCTTTCGACGACTCACCAGTCTCGCGAAGATCTTATCTTATTTATAATATAAACATTTTAGAAAATAAAAATTGAAACTTTTATTTCGCATTTTATCGGTTTGAAAATAATTTTAATGGATTAATGAGAATTTTCTGATTACAATGACATCAAACACGACATAAATCGGATGATTTTTAATTAATCAATAATCAAAATATTAATTATTTATGTAATTAAAATTATCCGATTCATATTGTGTTTGGTGTCATTTTAATCATAAAAATCTCATAAAAATTACTTTCAAAAAATGCGCAATGAAAAAATTGTATTTTTTATAGTAAGATGACATATAATACGAAAATTGTAGTATTTTCGACAATTTTACAACATCTTACCACAAATGTTTATTCATCTAAAAACAAATTAATTTGTTTTTAGAGAAATAAATATTTCGTGGTAAAATTACATAAAAAATATAATTGAAAAAAACGAAAAAAATTGGAGAGACGGAAACCGAATCCTACTGGATAGTAGACATCCTACTGTACATACGGATTGCAATCATATCTACCCATTAGAGAATTGATAATTTCAACTCTAACGGCAAGATATAAATGCACCCATATGTATATATGGGTAATTAGCACGATTCATTCTATATTTTTTAATTTTAGATTTTCACTGCGCTCAACGCAGAATGCAAGTAGATAAGCGGAATTGCACATACATTTCATTTGTCTATGGTTAACTGCGCCCAGCGCAGAATGCATTTTGATATTAATACTCACTGCGCCCAGCGCAGAATGCATTATTTTGACGGTAATCACTGCGCCTAGCGCAGAATGCATTATTTTGACAGTAATCACTGCGCCCAGCGCAGAATGCATTATTTTGACAGTAATCACTGCGCCCAGCGCAGAATGCATTATTTTGACAGTAATCACTGCGCCCAGCGCAGAATGCATTGTCATATATTTATTCCTTTTTCTAATGCAAGCTTATGTGTGTATCTGTCTTTTTTTCAATATTTCCACGTAAATCTATTTCTTCATCTTTTCTTTTTCCATCATTTTTTGTCTTTTTGCTTCAATTATATAATCTGGGTCACGAATTGCCATATTTCTTTCCAGTCTTGGATCAAGTAATTTTGGTAAAACACAGTCTTCATAAAATTGCACCAGTTTATTAACCATATTTTCTGACCAGAAAATATCATCACGTTTAATTTGTTCCATTTTTAATCCAAATGGTGTCCATAATGCGAAGATGCAGTATTCTCGTTGTGTAATATGTAATTGTCCTTGTATTTGATAATAGTAAACGTGACTGCGTTTCATTTCTTTATCTGTTCCATTCTTATATAACGATTGCAGATTCGACATATTTGCTGCAATCGCATCTTCTGGTGTTAAAAATCGTGCTGCAAAAGGACATTTTATTTCTACAATTCCATTATCTCCTATTAATCCATCTGGCGAAGCGCCTAAAAATGGTATTTCTTTATCTATAAATAATCCGCAACGTTTAATGTTAATATTCAGTGCACTTTCGATACTTTTGCGTGCAATATCCTCGTATTTTGTCCCGTGTTCCACTGATTCCACATTTAATTGTTGTGGATATATTATTGATTTAACTCTTGACACGCAAGAAGTACTTTTTCTCATTTTACATATATGTCCAAAGTGAGAAGCGGTTATTATTTTTGTGCGATAATATCGCCAAATGCCGCTTGCTGCTTGTTCTTTAGTTTCTTCTTCTATTGCATCTACTCGCTTTAATTGCCAATCTCGTAGCATATGCATGTGTTGCGCTTTTCTTAATTCAATTTCGGCTGATGTTGCATCAGGTTTATCAGCCTGCGGCCCATAATCTTTGTCACATATTGCACGTTTTACGTAACGTTGCGGTGTTGATCGTTTTCTCATGTCATGTGCACTTGTTTTTTTCTTATCTTCTAAATGCACTGCTATTTCCCCTGGTTTTGTTCCCAGAACATTACTTAAATGACTTATAGGCTTGCCAGTGTTAAATGTGACTGCTGCAGCATTACAACGCGTTTCATACGATCCTCTTAGACCATAATTAACTCTTTTTCCACCAGTACATTTTGCTATTACAGAGTTAAAAGTTTCTACTCTATTACTGTCTTTATTTTGTAATAAACTTTTGGCATTCCAACTTATATATTTTAATGCATTTTGAAGCTTTTCATATAGTCCACATCTTTTTAATTCTGGAATATAATTTTCTTCGTTTTCTTTTTGCGATCCATCGCAGAAATATCCTATTCTTGCACATCCATTATGTTCGCCAAAAACATGATTTATTATATTATCCACGTCTATTTTGAGAGCTTTAATTTTTTCTTGCATTGTACTCTCCTCCTCCAAACGATATTCTACAGCTTTCGTTACAGCTGTTCTAATTCGAAGTATCCGATTACCAATTACATTTCTTAATTTGCCAAAACGTCCTTTTGTCTTTGCTATTTCCTTTATTTTTGATGCCAAGTTGCGCAATAAAAATAAATGATTTCGACATTCTATTTTTTCTATAAAAACATTAGGATATGGATTTGCTTGTATTATTTTTTTATATACACTGCTATCTCCGTCTGCTATAAATGTGGAATAAATTAGTCCGCGCTTTTCTATGCTTCTCTTAAATCCTTCTACAATCGCTTCTGCTTCCATGCTTGTTGAACTACAATCTCTACCCCAATTTTTATAACATTTATGATTTACAGGTTCTTTTTTAAGCTTCTCTGCTGTAACACAAACTGCACAATATTTATTTTTTACAGACATGTGCAGTACTTTGCCTGTTCGTGCACCAATTATTGTGCCTACACCTGATAAAGAATCATACCGTCCTGTTCTGTATGATCTTTTCATCCAGCTTCCGTCACCTTTTACTGCTATATGTGGTATTCCATTTATTATTTCATTGCGTTGTAATGCCAAATCACGTTCTTCATTCGCAGCAGCATTCATGCTTTCTTCTGCAATTTTTGCAAATGCTTCAGCAGCAGTTTCATGGGCCTTTTCATAAGTTTTTTTTGTCATGCACTTAATATTCATAGCAGCGCAACTTTCTTGTAACTGTGTATATCCTGTACCAGTTAGTATTGCGCCAGCCACTGCCCCTATATTTACATGTAGACTTTTGTCAGGGGGCGGCTCACTCCAGACGAAGCTTTCAAAATTGCACATTCGGCATTTGAAAAAGAATTTATTTTTTAGTCCATACGCTCGGGCACCAATAAATATTAAGTCACGAAAACTACATTCTATTCCGCGACTATGGTTATCAAATTTTTCATGTAACTGTTCAAAAAGATAGACAAAATCTACGATACATTTTCCTGGCATACTGTTACTTTCTAGGCGGTATGCATCTATATTGTTATCTGTTATTAAAGTGTCACTTTCTTCAGTCTCACTGTCCTCTAATATTTTTCCCAATTCATCATCACTTAATGTATGTGTCGTTATTTCCTTGTCTGTATCTATTTCGAGACCCATTGCAGCTAATTTGCCATGCATAATTCTATCATCGTGAAAAGTTAGCTCATCACTATCTAATGTGTCATTGTGCTCTTGTGTCAATCTTTCCTCATCTATATTTATTTCGATATCCATTGCAGCTAAATTATCATGCATAATTACATTATCCTGAAAAGTATGCTTATTTTGATCTACTTGCATTATTTCTTTATTTAATACATTAATTCCTTTATTCAATATATCTATTTTTTTCAATTTTTCTTTTCTCCTATAAATTAACGAGACGAGTTGATGAGAATAATGCGCGAATGTCTCAAATCAATAAAACGTTTGCATATGGTTTTTTATAATAATTAAATTGCAATATAATAATTTATATCATAATATAATGTTGCGATATAATTATTAGGTGTTTACCGCAAGAAACTTTTTTTCGTTATGTTATACAGGGTGTCCCATTTTAAAAAACCCACTCAAATATCTCAGAAACACTGCGTTAAATCGAAAAATGTTTCAAACAAAAGTTGTGTGGCTTCAAGGGGGCCATAAGATGGTACCATTGGTTTGACCTTGAAAAGTCATTTGAAGGTCACGTGAAGGTCACTTCAATTTTTTAAATGGAACACCCTATATATTTTTGCACATTCTTGTAGCTTATCTCGAGAGCTTTCCAAAACACTATAATTAAGTACCTTTTCGTTAAGTACTTTTTGAGTTATGAGGCTTGAAATAATTTCTTAATTTTACATAAACCGTAAAATATCATGTAAAATATTCATTTTTCGATTATCTTACCTTAATACTTTTACGTACAAAATAATGAGAGGAATCAATTGGTGTAAAGAAAACACATAGTTGTTTTGAAGAAAAAATATGTAATTTGCAACTAACAATTCCATATTTTTTCTTAAAAACAACTATGTGTTTTCTTTACACCAATTGATTCCTCTCATTATTTTGTACATAAAAGTATTAAGGTAAGATAATCGAAAAATGAATATTTTACAAGATATTTTACGATTTATGTAAAATTAAGAAATTATTTCAAGCCTCATAACTCAAAAAGTACTTAACGAAAGGGTACTTAATTATAGTGTTTTGGAAAGCTCTCGAGATAAGCTACAAGAATGTGCAAAAATATATAGGGTGTTCCATTTAAAAAAATTGAAGTGACCTTCACGTGACCTTCAAATGACTCTTCAAGGTCAACCAATGGTACCATCTTATGGCCCCCTCGAAACCATAAAACTTTTGTCTGAATCATTTTTCCGTATCTGTCTTAGGTACAAAGAAATTTGGGTGCATAGATTAAAATGGCCCACCCTGTATATATATATATATATATATATATATATATACAGGGTGATCCTGAAAAACGATATGTCTGTTAAATGACGTATTCCTGACACCATTCTAAGACAATTTTTCCTTTACCAAAATTTGATTTGAAGCGTAGTTTTTGAATTATAAGCAAAAATAGTTAGTAAATCACGCGTCGAGTACAGAAGGCAGGCAGGAGCGGCGCGGCGTGCCGCGAGCGCGGGCGCAGCTGACCGCCCGACGGGTGATTACCACCGCATGAGTCGCTAACTATTTTATCTTATAACATAAAATTATGCTTTAAATAAAATTTTGGTAAAGAAGAAAATGTCTTAGAATTACGTCAGAAATACGTGTTCCTTAAAATAACGTTATTTTAATAATGAAAAGTTGTTCCGGATCGCCGGCCGTCCGACGTTGCAATCAGCTGATTGCTACACGCGATGTGTGTATGGCGGAGTGTGTGCGTAAGAGAGAGAAAGAGAGAGAGAGAGAGAGAGAGAGAGAGAGAGAGAGAGAAAGAGAGAGAGAGGGAGGGAGGGTAGGAGGGACAGACATTCATACACACGCACGCACTTTCTTTCTCGCTCTCTTTCTCTCTTTTACGCAACACTCATACACTCTCTCATTCAGTCTCTCACTCACACTCTCTCGGTCACTCACCTGCTTACTCACTTGCTCACTCACCTTGTAGCAGCGAATCTTCATGCTATGTATTGTTGTTATCTGCTGCACAGTTATGATTGCTAGAGATGCGCCACACATCGAAATTTTTTCGATTATTAGTCTCACACTCGATTGACACAATACAGATTACACGATAACGAGTTTACTGTTTATTCACTTACTATTGATTTATCGATACCAAAAATTACTTTCAAAGAAACGCGAATGCAAACAGCACATGACTCGACGCGAAGCGACGGACCGCGGAGACTGCGCGACCACAAGAGTTATGTTGCCAGAAACGCGACACGCGACATCTAACAAACGACTTGCGCGTGGCGCGTGATTGACGCGAGATAAGACGAACAATCGGCTAAAACCTTCGCATTGCGAATGCGGTAGAAAACATGAAACGTATAATGACATACTTAAAAAATTAATTATTTATTATATCTGCTCACAATGAAATGTTCTTTAAAGCATCTGCTTTAAAATTTTTTTTAGTCAATCCGTTCTTTTCAGAGCGACCAATACATTTTCACGTTGGAACATTTCATTGTGAGCAGAATAAAAATAAATTTTTCCAAATGTAATTTTAATTACATTATTCTTGCGATTGACTTAAATCTCAAGTGAAAATGTAGGTTAAATCTTCGCATCGTGAATGCAATAATTTCGAAAACGTAATAACGTACAACACATGCTTTTTAAAATAATAATTATTTATTATAATTAGAAATAGTTATTATTTATAATAAATAATTAATTTTTTAAGTATGTCATTATACGTTTCATGTTTTCTACCGCATTCGCAATGCGAAGGTTTTAGCCGATTGTTCGTCTTATCTCGCGTCAATCACGCGCCACGCGCAAGTCGTTTGTTAGATGTCGCGTGTCGCGTTTCTGGCAACATAACTTTTGTGGTCGCGCAGTCTCCGCGGTCCGTCGCTTCGCGTCGAGTCATGTGCTGTTTGCATTCGCGTTTCTTTGAAAGTAATTTTTGGTATCGATAAATCAATAGTAAGTGAATAAACAGTAAACTCGTTATCGTGTAATCTGTATTGTGTCAATCGAGTGTGAGACTAATAATCGAAAAAATTTCGATGTGTGGCGCATCTCTAGCAATCATAACCGTGCAGCAGATAACAACAATACATAGCATGAAGATTCGCTACACTGCTACAAGGTGAGTGAGCAAGTGAGTAAGCAGGTGAGTGAGTGAGTGAGTGACCGAGAGAGTGTGAGTGAGAGACTGAATGAGAGAGTGTATGAGTGTTGCGTAAAAGAGAGAAAGAGAGCGAGAAAAAAGTGCGTGCGTGTGTATGAATGTCTGTCCCTCCTACCCTCCCTCTCTCTCTCTCTCTCTCTCTCTCTCTCTCTCTCTCTCTCTTTCTCTCTCTTACGCACACACTCCGCCATACACACATCGCATGTAGCAATCAGCTGATTGCAACGTCGGACGGCCGGCGATCCGGAACAACTTTTCATTATTAAAATAACGTTATTTTAAGGAACACGTATTTCTGACGTAATTCTAAGACATTTTCTTCTTTACCAAAATTTTATTTAAAGCATAATTTTATGTTATAAGATAAAATAGTTAGCGACTCATGCGGTGGTAATCACCCGTCGGGCGGTCAGCTGCGCCCGCGCTCGCGGCACGCCGCGCCGCTCCTGCCTGCCTTCTGTACTCGACGCGTGATTTACTAACTATTTTTGCTTATAATTCAAAAACTACGCTTCAAATCAAATTTTGGTAAAGGAAAAATTGTCTTAGAATGGTGTCAGGAATACGTCATTTAACAGACATATCGTTTTTCAGGATCACCCTGTATATATATATATATATATATATATATATATATATAAATTTAATGAGCTTTTTTTATAGTATAGTACTTTAGTATAGGAGTACTACAGTGTAGCAAAAAGATGAAACGCTCAACCGTTTTTGAGAACATTTATTTATTGCGCCCGGTGCGAGTTTAACAGTTTACGTCTCTCTTGCCAAATATTTATAATAAAAAACAAACTTTTCAACTAAAAAGGAACATTTATTTGTTGTAAATAAATACATTTATTATTTATTTTTTTATTTTATTATAATGACTGCTCATTTCTACCTAAAGTTTGCGCCCGGTGCGGGGGTACTGATGGTACCGCCCTAGTTACGGTACTGACAGTACTACATTATAAAAAAAGTTCATCAAAATCCGTGATACCAAGATTAATTACCGTGATTGATGTACACTGGCTTTCATTACTTTGATTATATGACAGTGTGCACGGTAATTTTTCTATTTTCTTTTCTATTAATAAAATAATGTTACCTTTTATTTATTGACGATTTTCGTCTGCTTAGCCGCTTGCATGATAATCGGTACTTTTTTGTATTGCGCCTCCTTCCATAAATTCGTTCATTATCTTCGTCGCACATTTTCTCACTAATTTCACGCGTTTCCATAATATCAATAATATTATGAAAGTAACGAAAACTTGAGCTGTCTATTAGATCGCTCGATTGTTAAAGTACTTAGCGCACAAAGATGTAACAAGATATCGCGCGCGACGAAAACAAACAACTAGCGAAGAAGGCGGCGAGAAGCGGCGAGTATGTGTGTGTGTATGTGCGCGTGGGCATTCTGGCATCACTGGTGTAAACCAGTCGATGCTTTACTGCGGTGCAAACAACATGTGAGTATGCAATTGTTACGTCCGGTGGACTCCACGATTCTTTTCTTTCCTCGAAACGATTTCGTGGAAGAAAGAAATCAAGGATCGACTTGCATTCGAAACGCAAAGCGATTCTTCTTAAAAATAAAGATAGCGCTTAGAAGAACGCAACCTAACCCGCGGGTATCGCCATTAAACTTTAACAAATCTAATACTGAGAATGGCCAGTCGAGATAGCGTTAACGAAACTCTAAATAAATTCGTGAATTACGAGACGAAAAATTGTTATGAGAAACTCTAACTGTCCCGTATCTATTGGTACGGCTTTATGTTCGAAGCCTCTCTATCTAAAGAAATTTTAAAATAAAGATCTGGTTCTCGGGAAGATTGTCAAAATCTAAACACACAGCAATATCCTTGAAATTGATAGTGCATGTGCGCTCGTTCGACAGGTCACCCTTGAGCGTTCTCCGAATCGCCAAATCGTCAAGCGATAAAATAATCAGCTCACTCCCACTCTCTACTGGATGGAGCTAAGTCTCGAGCCAAAGGGCTTAACCAATAAAAATCTTAAGAGACCCCTCTCCTTTTGTAAGATCAAGCTCCTTGACCTTAGGAAGGGAGTAATAGAAATTATTTAATTCGTCTAAAAAGATTCCCCACCATCCAGAAGGCAGGAGGAGTAATAACTTTAAAATGCAAGCGCAAGGCGCGACGCGCGATTATTATTAACACTCCAGTTGATAGTTCAGTACGCTAATTCTTCCGACGAGCAGCAGTGCAGTTGACAGTTCAGTTCACAGTTCCAGTCAAGATTCAGTCATTCAATTTTAAAATTATATAGCCTCGGGGATCCCTTTTTCTTGCATTATGCAATTGAGTTATTCATCTGTTTATTATCATAGTGAAAATGATTTTGTTAACATTTAATTGTGCATCGTGTGAATTTTCTGATGAACATCTCCATTACCCAGTTCTTCATGTTATAACCCTCTGACCTCAGCCTCCGACCTTCTGCCATTGCAATTTTATCAACGCACTCATTTTTGTGATGCCAACGAGTTGTGAGTAAAATTGAGTAATTTTTATTTTCTCCCTTTCCCATATCTTACTATCTTACAATTTAAAATCTATGTCTGACAAATAATTTTAAACGGTTTAATAACCATTAAATTTTTACTAATTACTATCAATCAATCAATCCTTATCTCCTCCAGTCTCAATCCTTGTTCTTCCTCGTTCGCTGAGAATCTCCGCAAGGCGATTCGCGAACAATTCCTCGTTCGCCGGGAATCTCCGCAAGGCGATTCGCGAACAATTCCTCGTTCGCCGGGAATCTCCGCAAGGCGATTCGCGAACAATTCCTCGTTCGCCGGGAATCTCCGCAAGGCGATTCGCGAACAATTCCTCGTTCGCCGGGAATCTCCGCAAGGCGATTCGCGAACAATTCCTCGTTCGCCGGGAATCTCCGCAAGGCGATTCGCGAACAATTCCTCGTTCGCCGGGAATCTCCGCAAGGCGATTCGCGAACAATTCCTCGTTCGCTGTGAATCTCCGCAAGGCGGTTCGCGAACAATTCCTCGTTCGCTGTGAATCTCCGCAAGGCGGTTCGCGAACAATTCCTCGTTCGCCGGGAATCTCCGTAAGGCGATTCGCGAACAATTCCCCGTTCGCCGGGAATCTCCGTAAGGCGATTCGCGAACAATTCCTTTTTTCTCTTTATTAGCTCTTTCTGATTTATTTACCGAGAATTTATATTGTTTTCTATCTTTATATCTCGTTTCAGCCTTTATTTATATATATATCTGTTCATTCACTTTTTCTTTACTCCCTTTCGTTTTCTTTTAATTTCCCATTCTTATATTATTATTTTTATTATCAATTTTTTTTTCTTTATATTATTTTCCTTTGAATTATCATTACTTTTGGGAGAAACCGTTAAAATAGATGAATAATTTTCGAACTTAGACTTGGCGAATCTCTTGTCTTAATTTTATTATTGTATTTTAATTTAGACCTGTGTTTCAGCAAATTTAGAAAATTTTAATTCTAACTATAACACATATGCGCAAGCAACGAATTCTATACTTCCCTTAATGAGTAAGCGTTATTTATATTTTTATTACACATTGACTTTTTATTTTTGTTTTATTTCTCTTATATTATATTAATTATATGTATATTGTATTAACCAGTCAGAATTTAATTTTTAACGTAAATTCTTCCCTGTATATTCTGACTGATGACCTCCGAACGATTGTAACACCCGCGGAAATTCCTACACACACACAAAACAACACACAAAATTTTTGATTATATTTTTTTTGTATTTTTCCCTTTATGTACTTGTAAACATTTTATATCGCTCAAACTATTGATTATGGAATAAATGATAATTTATATTAAAATCTTTATTTAATTCTACTACCCGTTATCATTCCTCGAAGTCCGATATCGCGCAGGGTCCCGTCCCGAGTAAAAGAGATTCGATTCTCTTACCGAAAAGGGACCGACGAGCGTAGCGGCCTAGGACATTCACAGTGTTAAAGGGACCATTCTGGTCACTGACCTGTGCCAGGCCCCTGACAGTGCGCTCGACCCGATCTATACACACGCCCGAAAAGTGTGTCACCGGGTAAGTAGGTTGCGTCCTTCCAGATGGCCCGATCTTTCAAGGGTCTGGACGTAACACAATATATACGTAAATAGTAGAATAATAAATATAATAAATAATTATATCCCAGCAAACACAGAATATTGCAGCAACATTGCTGCAATGTTGTAATATTGCCACGACATTGTTGCAATGTTATAATATTGCCGCAATATTGCTGTAATATTCTGTTTGCTGGGATAATAATTATAATTCTTTCAATATTATAATAGAAAATCTTTCAGAGTATATACTGTAATAAAAAATAACGTGAAGCAGTGACGTAATATTTATACACTAATTTTATTTATTATATAAATAGATCCAGCCGACAGAAAAGAGAAATAATGAGAAAAGAAAGCGAGAGGATGAAAGATGAGAGAAGGATGAAGAAAGATGAGGAAGATAGAAGAAGGAATGAACATGAGAGAAAGAAAGAGGAAGAGAGAAGAGAGAGAAAGAAGAAGGAAGAGAAGGAACAAGAAATCAGAAAAAAAAGGTTTGTGTGTTATTATATTATATATTTTATATATATATATATATATATATATATATATATATATATGTGTGTGTGTGTGTGTGTGTGTGTGTGTGTGTGTGTGTGTGTGTGTGTGTGTGTGTGTGTGTGTGTGTGTGTGTGTGTGTGTGTGTAACATGTATTGTTTTCTTTTTAGATTATTTTCTTTTTTTTGTTAGAGTATTCTTTAAATTAAAGTCCTGTAAATAAAACATTTAATAAACGACATGATTGAATTAGGAGATTGGAAAACGAGCGTGAAAGAAAAGATGAAAGAAGAAAGGACGAGGAAGAAAATGAGATGAGTATAGAAGAAGAGACGAATGAAGACGAAGATAAAGAAAATGAAAGAAAAGAGAAGGAAAAGAAGAAGAAAAGAGGAGGAACAAAATTAAAGGAAAGAAATAAAAAGTATGTTAAATTTTAAATATATAGAAAAAGTTTTAAAATTATTTCTATTTTGTAAATTTAATTTAATTTTTTAATTGCTACGTTTTCTGTGTACGTATAGTTATTACTCAACAAGAGTGAAAAGAGGAGGATGGAGAGGAGACAGTAGAGGAGACTGGAGAGGAGGATGGAGAGGAAACTGGAGAGGAGACAGTACAGGAGACTAGAGAGGAGGATGGAGAGGTGGAAGATGGAGAGGAGGAAGAGGAGGATGGAGAGGACGAGGACGCGTTGGGATGGGTCACTCAGACTCTCGTCCTGGTTCTGGGCCCGTTTTTATTTTTAATTACTCTTATTAAAATATTAAAAAATATTAAAAAATATATATATACATATAAAAGTTTTATAATAATACATAAAATAATAATATATTAATAAATTTTCTCAGATTTATGAAGTCATAGATTTTAATTTTCATTATAATAAATAATATCTTTCCTTTCTCTCTTTCCTATATTCTTCCCTATTCCTATTTCTCTTGCTTGGCATTATGCAAGGGCCTCATTATGACTGCGTTTCAAAATTCACTGCCAGTACTGAAAATCTATAGTTTACGTGACGTACACTATAGATTTTCAGTACTGGCAGTGAATTTTGGAACACAGCCTATGTATAAATATTTCTACGTTACCCACATGTCAAAATTCTCATGCAGCGCCTCACTGCTATAAATCGGTGAACTATAAGGCGTGAAAAATGGCCTCGTAAGCGAGAAATGACAGTCCAATTTACGTTGCGTCCCATTTCATAATTATTTGCTTTGTGCTAGTGTTGTGGTGTGCAATGTATTAAGGAAACTTATAAAAATGGACGGATACTAAGCTGTATAAGGAATAAACTTTAGAAAGTAACATTTTCCTCTCCTTTCGACAGCTGTCAAATCGCGTGTTTTTTCGCATTTTCAAGGCTTCATTTCGGACTTAATTTACGGCTATTTATAAATTGTGAAAGGAAAGGATTAGTATCCGTCCATTTTTACAGGTGTGCTGAAGAGATTGGTAGTCTTATTTCATTCAAATATGTTTTTATTTAGATGTCAGTCGCAATATAAATCTGGGTGTCCTTTCTCGCTTATGACGTCACGATTTCAAGATGGCCGCGGTGACTACTCCGGAGCCTTAAGTACATTGTAAAAGAATCGATATTATATATATTATTCTCGTACACAATAAAGATATACCGATGAAATACATGTATATAATACATATTTAATCTATTTTTACAGACAATATTAGCACATGGGAATTAATAATATGTACCATAATTTTTAATTTAATTAAGTGTATATTGACTGTATTTAACGCTTTCGATTGAGGACAAAGTCGATAATTTCATGCCAGGCAAAGAATTTGATGCTTTCGTCATAGATTTGAGAACAGAAAAGGACTACTTAGATCATTTCAGAGAATACACACTCGAGGAAAAACTCCTGCAATTTTTATATGTTGAAAATAGTTATAATATAGTATCGATTTTTGTTAAAGGTAACCAGATTAAATATACTCGTAGGAGATCTTACTGAAATAATTAAAAATTAAATCGACATTGGCATATAAGAGCGACAGCGCGGTAGTTGGTGCGCAGAGAAGAAACAACACTTTCTTCTTTTTTATTAGTTTATTACAAAACTTAAATTACAATAATAAAAGGCGAATAACTTGTTCTTGTTAGTTTCGTAATAAACTAATAAAAAAGAAGTGTTGCTTCTCTGCGCTCCAACTACCACGCTGTGGCTCTTATGTGCCAATTTCGGTTTAACTTTTAATTTTCAAAAAAGTTAAGTAAAAAAGATTTTATTTTATAAGATTTAACTTTCTTGGACTGTTACAATTGTTAAATATTATTTCGTAATGGAAGTAAGCTGTTGAATGAATTATAGTAAAATGTTTCTATTTTTCTATGTAATAAACAAATTTATAAATAATATTAATATTCTGTAATTATATTTTTAGAAAATTAAAATTTTATGAATGCATTAATTTTTCGTTTTTCTTTTTAATAATTTTATTAATAAGTATCTTAATAATCGCCTTAATGTGATATATTGAATATCTCTTACGATTGAAATTACATGTTTTTTATTACGTTAACGATCGAGTTCAATTATTTTTAAGATCCATGTAATATTCTTTTACAAGTATACTTATTGTTAACAAAAATAAAGAAAAGATACGCGCCCTTTTTTTGACATCGGACATGACGTTTGCATAAGAAGCACGATCAGAATCTTCTTTCGTGACTTCACGTGCAAGAGAAAGTAATGAATACATATTTAAGAAATTTTTCGTCTTTTCACATATATTATAATAATAAAATAATACTTTTCGCTCAGCCATACGTGATGTTGAAAAATCGACATTCTTATATATGAGAAATTTTACTTTTCAAAATGGCTTATCAAATTTCACGTGTTAAAATGTCGCGTGTTCATGCTTTATGATTAAAAATTAAGAATAATTTAAATAATTAAGAAATATTAGATGTATTTTTAAGTTTTATTTGATTATAATGCGATTTCTGTTTTCTTTATACTGTTAGTAGCGATTGTAAAATCAAATTTAATAATTCCTGACAGAAATCGCGTTATAATCAAATAGAATTTGATAGTGATTCCATTTTTTCGATGTGATTGTGATATCACAGGCCCACAAAAAAAGAAAAGTACCCTGTGCTGACGATCTGACTAGACTAGTCTTATGTATTTTGGCCCGCTGAATTCGAATCTGACGTCAGAATTGCTCCATCACGTCACAGTTTTTTTAAATCTCAAAAGAGAAAGACGAAAATTTCGTAAAAATCGACATTCTAGGGTAGTAAGACTGCGCTTCTTGAGGAAAAAGTTACCGAAATCATATTTCCATGTATTTTCAGGCATTATAAATCCAAATCTGATTTGTCACATCAATCATACCATCGATTCCATTAACATTTGTCATGAAAAAGTAGCAATCTTCCGTATTTCGTATTTGATTTTAGTTCATTCATAAATCTTATATTGGAAAGAATTAATCTTATATTCTCCAAGTCCAAATTTTGAGAAAAATTTTTTCGAAACTTACAGCTTCTAGCTGTTGAGTTCGTATAAGATGCAGAAATTTCTTTATATAGGTCACAAACCTCTTTTCAAATTAATTTGTCTTTAAAGCGCTAGAGGTACATGAAAAAAAAGATTGTGCTATCTGGAGGTAAAAGCCTATCTTAATATCTTCGCATCTTGATAAATAGAATCTGTTTGCAGTAAATTTTAGGTGTTACAACCTGAAAAAAAAAATGAGCACAAAAAGAAATTGAGCACAACGTTTATATTCTAGGTCGGATTTGGATTGATAATGTCTGAAAATACATTAAAATATGATTTCGGTAACTTTTTCTTCAAGAAGCGCAGTCTTATTACCCTAAAATGTCGATTTTACGAAATTTTCGTCTATTTTTGAGATTTAAAAAAAACTGTGACGTGATGGAGCAATTCTGACGTCAGATTCGAATTCAGCGGGCCAAAATACATAAGTCTAGCCTAGTCAGATCGCCAGCACAGGGTACTTTTTTTTTGTGGGCCTGTGCATTTATTACATATTCTTGATTTTAATCGTGAAGAATGAATATGTGGATAGTTTGACAAGATCTTTTCAAACATGTCAGAATTTCTTATGTAAAATTATGGTGGTCATAGAAGTATATCTGGCATGGCGATTATCAATAATGTTTTCAAAGAAACTGCATTTTTCAGGATAAATATTATTTGTAATTTCGAGAAACATTTTCCTTATAATTAATATATTGCTTAATCACAGAATGATGGACGCTGCTCCAGTAGCACGTGGAGGTTTTCGTGGAGGTTTTGACTCTCGTGAAGCGGAAGGCGAACGAGGAAATTTTAGAAATCATGGTCGTCGTAGAGGTAGAGGACGTGGACGTGGACGTGAACGTGGAAGAGAAGATAGCAAGGAATGGATTCCTGTTACGAAGCTTGGTCGGGTCAGAGATTCAATCACTCAAGCACATCTATCTATTTTCCTTACCCATCAAGGAGTACGAAATCATTGACAAGTTTCTCGGTCCAGATCTGAAGGATAAAATTCTGAAAATCATGCCTGTATAGAAGCAGAGCCGGTCAACACATGTGTTTCAAGGCAAAGCTAAAAGTATCTTTTTCTTTTAGATATCTTTAACGATTAAAAATTAAATAAAAAATTGACAAAAGCCACAGCTCTGTAGTTCAGGCGCAGAGAAGAAACAACACTTCTTTCTTGTTAATTGTTGTTTATTTTAAACTAAAACACTACAAAAATACTACAATTTGCCGTGTGTTTGAAAATAAATAAAAAAGAATCTAAAAAGTAAAATCTTTTAAAACTATGTCATTTATATCTATCAAAATTATTCAATAGCTCTTATTTTCAGAATAGATAAAGTATTTAAAATTCTTTAATAGACTTTATTTCATCTTTAATTATTTAAAATTAAAAATATTTAATAAGGTTAGCTTTAATAAAAGTAACAAGACAATATACTTGATATTCTTTTTATTTTCATCTTTATTATTTTATTAAATTTTAATACTATAACTATTCAAATTATTATTTTACGCTACATACAAAAGAACATATATAAATATATATTAAAAAATATTTAAAAAGTATCGCAAATTAATCAAATTAACCAACGTCAAATATATGAACAATATGTTATCTGCCTTATATTCTGTAAATTTAAGTCTTAATATTTCTTCATTATTGAGTCACCTGCTATAAGAGCACTCTGTTATTATAAATATGTTCAAGAATAAACATGAATTTAATAATACTTAAAATTAATGTTGATAGATTTAAGAATATAATTGATATTTTATCATTTTTGTATTATTATCATGTATTTTTTCGTTATTATTAATTTTTAATTTACAAAATTCGCAGATGAAACTTGTATCTGCTTTCATGATAATGATGGCTATCGCAATAATAATCGATTGTTTCAAGTCAGTCCGACTGTGATTCATCAGAAGAAGACGAATCAGTAGCAGATGACAATGGCAGTGGTGGTTCAGTCGTTAGTCTTTACTCAGTCTTCTATCGATATTTGTAAATGCTTTGCTTAAAGCAGAGCTGTCCACGTTTTGCACTTTTCGGCCGATTTTCGTGAGTCAACGCCTATCGCCCCCTCCTTACGTTTCGAGACCTTAGCAACGAGCCATCTAACAACTGTAACCAAGACCGCGCGTCTTGGTTACGGTTGTTAGATGGCTCGTTGCTAAGGTCTCGAAACGTAAGGAGGGGGCGATAGGCGTTGACTCACGGAAATCGACCGAAAAGTGCAAAACGTGGACAGCTCTGGCTTAAAGCACTGGGTTTATAATTTCCTCCAAAGTTTTCGTCTAAATATATTAAACATATTAGAATAAGTAAACTTCAGTAAATAAATGTAATTAAACAGCATGACATATAAATTTTTTTTACTTCAATTAAATAAAATCGTCGACAAAAGAAAATAATGTGTTGTAATTCTATAGATATTATATTATCACTCCACATACAAACCTTTCGCTTGAAAAAATTCTATTTTTTTTACAAAACTGCTTAGACAATTTTCTTCCTAGATTTTCAGAACTTTCCTATAAATCATCTTCTTCTAATTTTTCTTTGTTTTATCTTAAAAACCTCAAATTTTGTTGTATTTAATATCTTTACATCACATATAATTTTGTTGCGATTGTAAAATCGCAAATTATCTGTCTCATCAAGCGAATTTCAAATTTTATTGGTCATAGAATTTTCTAAATGTTTTTCCAATATTCTTCACTATAAATACTATGGGAACTTACTGTTACATTATGGCGCCAAAGTTATGGGAATCGTGACATAAGCACAACTCTCGAACATGGACAGTTTCGGCACTATTGACCTTAGAATTTTATACGTTCGTATATGTGCGATTAATGATACAGGAAAGATTTCCTTACACTTACAAAGTATATTAAATGTTTTGTATATGTGTAATGTATGTAGATTTCTTTCAACACAAACACCTCCCCACCTTCCCATATACCTCAATACTTTTATGCATAAAATAATGAGAGAAATCAATTGGTGTAAAAAAAACACATAGTTGTTCTTAAGAAAAAATATATAACTGTTAATTACAAATTACATTTTTTTCTAATTTTAAGGCAAAATAATACCTCTTGCGTAATATCATCCAACCATGTATAAATAATTGAATAAGATACATATGATTGAAAATATTGTTCGATAATAGTTTGATAATTTGCCTTTCTAAAAGCAACTTTTTCTTTGGCATGCATATAAATTTGATTTCCTTGTATATTAATCGATATTGTTTTTACTTGTTTCAAGAGTTTTAAAATCACAAGATTTAATTATATATAATATTCTAATTAATTTTCATAAATAATTATATATTTTCGAAATAATTGATAAATTAGGGCGAAATTATATTTAATTGTCAATTGGAAGCCTGAAAAAGATTTACATATTAATTGTACATTATTTATATTAATTTATAAGTATTAATAGTTTATTAAATTTTACCATAGAGTAATTGTGCAGAAATATAATTCTATTTATATCGTCCAAGACAAAACAAATTATAGAATATTTAACTATGGGACGCTAGACTATTCAATTCCATAACTTTAATAACTCGTAAATTATTATTATCGTTATTATTATTATTATTATTATTATTAGTAGTAGTAGTAGTAGTAGTAGTAGTAGGACATCAGCGAAACATACACCGTAGATTGATACATTATATATTATGTTGTAAATGATTAAAAATTTTGTTCAATCTTCTATTGTTATCCCTTCTTTTCGAAGAAGAAAAAAATAAGAGATAAATTGAGAAAGAAATTCTCCAGAAATATGATAAGCAACAAATATCAGCAATAAATTGTAGGCAATATACTTTTTAAAGTATATATATATATATATATATATATATATATATATATATATATGTAGGATATTTTGGTGTAAGGGTGTAAAATGGAATAGAATACTTTTTAGGGTAAATGACTGTTATTTATTCGTTGGATTACAAGATTAATACGAACAAAGAGATACGCTCGTCTAACGTACGTCTTCGCGCTCTCGCAACGGCACAGAGACTACTCGTATTGCGGACCGAAAAATGCTCGAGCGACCTATCTGTTTATACCTAACTCAAGTGCTCGGGGTGGTCTATCTGTTTATTTCTAGGAAAATACTCAAGCACTTGGGCAGCCCTACGGACTCGCTCTCCTTCACTCGGCCGTCCTGCTCATACATTCGTCCCGAATGTCTCCGTCATCACTGTCTTCACTTTCCGATGAATTAGTGTTGACCCATAGCTTTATATTGTTGGCCGATGTTGACGTTCGTTGGGGACCTTCTCCATCGCCGACTCTCTGTATCACAAATCGTTGATTAGAACTCGAATGATCTCGTAAGGGCCTAGATACTTGTGAGCGACTTTTAATCTCGGACCTTGTTGAGTGCGTTTGATGGCGACCAAATCTCCTTCACGATAACTTGAAGCCTGTCGCCTTTTCTTGTTATAAGTGTGTTTATTCTCACGCTGGATTTTTGCTATATTCTCGCTCGCTTGGGCTCGCAGTTCGTCACGCTTGTCTTGGAATGACTCAACCCATTCCTTTTCGAGCCACTCTCTGATATCTGGAAAATCTTTAAGCCGTGGACGTATTCCCAAAAGAAGTTTGAACGGCGACATGCCAATGCTTCGATGTATAGTTGCGTTTAGACATTGCTGAGCAGCATCCAAATATTTATACCACTCATCAGATTTTGGTGCAGCTAATTTTGTCAATGATGGTATGAGCGTCCGGTTGAGGCGCTCAACTTGTCCGTTAGCTCTGGGAACTCCCGTCGTTATTAAAGAATGCTCTATATTTTCGTCACGACAATACTCTCTAAATTCATTCGACGTGAACGCTGTACCTCTGTCGGAAATAATCCGTCGTGGATTGCAGAAAATTGCAGCTTGTTTTTTAAGGCGTACAATAACTTTAGTTGTGCCTGTAGATCTGGTAGCATACAGCCATGTGAATTTTGAAAAAGCGTCAATCACAGCAAATATATATTGATATGACTTCTTAGTCGAGGGTAGAGGTCTTAAGTGGTCGATATGCAACGTATCTAAAGGAACAATTCCTTTCTTGATCGGATTTAACAAGCCTTCTTGTTTTCCATGTTTTCTCTCCGCCAGAATGCATGCAACGCAATTTCGTATAACCTTTTCAACTCGTTGTCGCAAATTCGGGATCCAGTAATCAGTGCGCACAAGGGTTTCAGTCTTTCCAGCTGAAAAATGTCCGCGCTCGTGAGCTCGTCGTATGAGCTGTGTCTGCATTCTCTTCGGTACTACAAGTTGGACATCACCGCCGGATTCTCTATAAACTAGATCACCTCGTATTATGTAATCTTTCGTTTTGTTCTGCATTATTAGATCTCGGAGCTTTCTCACGCTGTCGTCCTCCTCTTGAGCCTTTCGCAAACGAGCCGTCAAACCAGCTTCCGACTCATCGATCACAAAGCAGACCGGAAGTGGATTTCGACTGAGTGCGTCGACGTGTATCATTCTTTTTCCTGGCCAATGCTCTATACGATAATTAAACTCCTCCAAAAGTAACGCCCATCGAGCAACACGCACGCAAAGATCTTTCTTATTCATAGTGAGAGCGAACGCGCGACAGTCAGTAACAATCGTAAAAGCGATACCTAATAAGTAAACGCGAAATTTCTTCAACGCCTTTATTATCGCTAAGACTTCCAGTTCGTAACTAGCATATTTCGACTCCGCAGGAGTAGTTTTACCGCTAGAGTAATAAACGGGGTGAAAGTTCTGATCTTCACTACTTCGTTGCAATAAAATCGCACCGTACCCTAGCGCAGAAGCATCCGTGTGCAACTCCGTCTCCGCTCCATTTCGATACAAATATAACACCGGTTTTTCACTCATTATATTTTTAAGCCGCACGAACGCATTTTTCTTAGCCTCTCCAAAATAAAATTTAGTGTTCGCTCGCAGCAGATTCGTCAAGGGTCGCGCAATAGTAGAATACCCAGGGATAAATTTATGAAAGTACCCACTTAACCCAAGAAAACTCTGTACCTGCTTGGCATTCGTAGGATTCGGAAATCGCCGAACCGCTTCTGTTTTACGATCTGAAGGACGGACGCAACCGTTGCTAATTACGTGGCCCAAAAACTCGACTGTAGTTTGCATGAAGCGACATTTTTTCCAATTAATTATGAGACCCGCTTCACTAGCTGTCGCTAAAACTTTTTTAAGATTCTTTATGCCGCTCTCAATGTCGTCAGACGGAACAATTAAGTCATCCATATAAGCTAAAACTATTTTTTCTCGTATAAGATCTCTAAATATCGTGTTAACGAATCGCTGAAATACTGCCGGCGAATTGCAAAGACCGAAAGGAACTCGCAAGAATTCGTAATGACCGTCCGGTACAATAAACGCAGTATATTTTTGACTCGACTTGTCCATCCGCACATGGAAAAATCCATTTTTGAGATCGAGTACTAAAGACACGAGCGTCCTGCAATAAATCTAACTGGTCCTCGATCAACGGCAACGGATATCTATCTTTAACAATTTTCTTATTCACCATCCGATAGTCAACGCATAATCTATAAGAGTCATCTTTTTTTCAAACGAGTACCACTGGACTAGCATAGTCAGAGGTAGATGGCTGAACAATTCCATCCGTAATCCATTGATCAATCTGCGTATTAACTATCTCTTTTTCAGATGCGGATAAACGTCTCGCGGATTGATATACGGGTTCTTCATCTTTAAGTACAAGTTTCATCGTTATGTCCGGCTCACGCGTCTTATTCGGCCTGTAATTATTTACGAGATTTTCTATCGCTAAACGTTGATCGGAATTTTTAACGTGCGAAACGTCTATGAGATCCGCTCGATGCACCTCGTTGTTAGCTACGTCAATCTTTAATACCTCAGGTACGCTATCTTCGCATCCCGCGTCTGCATACGTCGCTTCCGATAACGGACTAATAGTTACTTCTTCGACGCCTTTAAGATTAACATTAGTCATATTTAAAAAGCTCGTTCCTATCAATAGCCTATACCGGAGCAGATTATTTGAAACTACATATATGCAAATCGGATATGAATGCCCGTCTACAATGATTTCTGTTTGAAACCTTCCTAACGTCACATTATTGCTCGAACCCACGCCGTCGAAATATATTTCGCCTAAACTTAATCGAGGAGATCCAAGCTTAACATGTTCATCCGCGCGAATTAGGTTAACATCGCTTGCCGAATCTATTACCGCCTTAATTTCGCAACCGTTAAGCAGAACATTTTTAAAATATTTACAAGGCGAAACTCCTGTCACCGCGCAACTTTCTTTATTCGCGTTCGTCTTCTCGGAGCATTTCGACGCGATATGCCCACGCTCGCCACATTTAAAGCATTTAGCGCCTCGCTCTTTTATCGGACAGCTTGCACTTACATGATCGCGCTCGCCGCAATTAAAACAACGTACAACTTTAGTCGAATGTTTTTTGTTTCCTCCACCGTTAACAGTCTCTTTTCGCTCGCTTTTATTTTGATTACCATTTCGTTTGTTCGATGTCGATGATCCTGGTGTGCCTGCTCGGTCTCGAAGAGTTACCTTCTCAAATGCTTTTAGCAATCCATCCGTTGTTGTAAATCGTTGTATACGCGCCTGGTTTTGAAGTGCCTCGTCTGGAATGCCTTCAATCACGTACTCAAGTATCTCGCTGTCGTCGATCGGTACTCGGTTGCCTATAATGATTTTCTCATAGAAATATTCGTGGAAAGTCTCGTCTTTCCTCCACACACGTTCTTCAAATTTTTTCCGAATTGCCACCTTGCTCTGTCGACGATGAAACATAGCTCTCAGCTCGTCCAAAAGACGATCAAATGTCATCGCAATGTATTCCGCTTTGGAATGTAGCCACTCGAGTGCTTTTCCTTTAAGCCGCATGCCCACAAGTATTTTCGCAGTATCGTCTTCCAATTTATATGTCGCTTTGAGTAGCTTGACTTGCTTTTCCCAAATCTCATAATCACTAGATTGACCGCTAAAATTACTGAGCAAATCCGCTATTGCCGTAATATTTGCTCGCGGCTGACCGGCCAAAACATTGTTGTTCGCGGCAGCAATACTATGCGTCGATTGTTGTCGACTTTCGTCTTCTGCAACTGGCTCGGTATATACTCCTCGTCGCATTGCTTCTATTTCAAGACGTGCCAATGCTAACTCACGCTCTAACTCTTTCTCTCTTCTATATAAATCGATCTCTCGTTGCTGTGGATTAATCGTTGGCTGCGCATTTGACGTGCCAGCTCCTTATAAAGAATCCCCGACATCTTCATCATCTTCTCGTCTATCGTCCAACCACGCTCCCGATGGATCAGCTTCCATTATGCGTGAGATTAATTTTCGTGCCGAAACTGGACAACCCACGCGCTGACAGCAATTCTTTTAAGGGGTTATACTACCCAGGCGCGCTGAAAAATGAACCTTTTTTTGGGAATTTTTTTCTCGATTACTAACGAATGGATTAAAATGAAATTTTGAGGCTTAATTACACATGTATTAAGGTATACAAAAATATTTTTTTTTTCAATTTTTGATACAAAATGGCGCCGTGACACTATATTACTTGAAAGTATGTTTTTTCCGAAGCGGTAAACGGCGTAGTCGGTTTCAGCACTCGTACCACCTAGAGGAAAAAATAAAAATTTTTCTTAAACTACATTACTTTTTCTGTGGAAGTACACAGGATTTTAATTTTTTTTTGAAAATTCACAAATTGGCATCAAATTTAATTTTTTTTTCGTTTTTTTGGCAAAAAATCGACCTTAAATTGTTTATAACAAATGTAATTTTTTATCAATCTTAAAAACCCTGTGTACTTCCACAGAAAAAATAATGTAGTTTAAGAAAAATTTTTATTTTTTCCTCTAGGTGGCGTACGAGTGCTGAAACCGACTACGCCGTTTACCGCTTCGGAAAAAACATACTTTCAAGTAATATAGTGCCACGGCGCCATTTTGTATCAAAAATTGAAAAAAAAATATTTTTGTATACCTTAATACATGTGTAATTAAGCCTCAAAATTTCATTTTAATCCATTCGTTAGTAATCGAGAAAAAAATTCCCAAAAAAAAGTTCATTTTTCAGCGCGCCTGCATGAAAAAAAAATTTAGCTTTCACAGCTAAAAACTAGGTCCTGTAACTAAACTTCGCTTGTATTATATGGACACCTAAAGTTGTAGCTGCGATATCTATTTCTATTAGCTGAAACATTTGTAACTGTGGCAGCTAAAGATTTAGCTGCAGTACACATTGCAGAAAATAGCTATAGCAATATGCACAACAACAATTAGTAGCGATGCGCACATTGTTTAGCTGTTAGAGCTATAAGTTTTGGTCCTATAGCTACTATTTTAGCTATATCAGTATCATAGCTAATATTTTAGCTAAATCTACACAAATGACGTTGTATATTCGAGGTACATCCTACAGCTAAAATAGTATCAAAAATGGTATAAACACGATAGCTATTGGCTGTGCTCAGCAGAAAAAACAGCTTTGCAACTGTTGTAAAATTTGTGAATCTAATTGACGCATGCTTTTAATTTTGACTGAATCTAAGAGCATACGCCAATCAGATTCACGAATTTTATAACAGTTGCAAAACAGCTTTTTCTGCTGAACGCAACCAATGATTGTTAATTCTATTGGCAGAGGCTAAAAAATATAAGAGAAAATATAAATCACACATATATATGCAAAAATATTTTATATTTACTTTTCTTATACACATTACATGACTATTAATTCTTATATAAATTATATCAAAAAATTATTATTAATATTCCTATTTTTTTATTTTCTTTGTTTTGTAGTATACTTCAAATCATACAATAAATAAATGAGAAATCAAGAAAAGTAAGCGTAAACGCTAAAATTAATATATTAAAATGCAAAATTGCATTTGACTATAACATATATTGCAAAAATGATTGTGTTAATTAGAGTATTATCAACATATTGTAAGAAAGATTACTTAAAACTATGTGAAATTATTTATATTTAATATTATAAATCTTAATTCTAATTAAACTATATAAGTATAATAAAATGATAATAATATTATAATGTTATAATATTATTATCACTTTATAATAATAAATGTAATTGTGTGTGCTTTATTTATGTAATATTAATAAATAAATTTATATATTCAGTTTAACATAAAATAAATCTTTTCATAAAATATATGATATTACACACAAAAATATAAACAGAAAAGTAGGATATAAGAAGTATATGATTATATAGGATGATGTAAAATAACATATCGCTCACCAGTTGCCATAGTATAAACGAATAAAGGAAAAGGATCCAGTAAGTCTTCATATTTAATAAAAATCCACTTTGTACTACGTTCTACTTCAAAACCACCAATATCACAATTAAGACCCATATTTAAAAGAGAGAAACAAATAAAAAAAAGATTATTTTGATGAAGAATAATATATTGAATTTCTGCAAAAATAGGACAAGAACTTTCATCTGTTCCACAAACTAATACCATTCTGTGTTGATATTGAGTGCCTTTATAATTAACCCAACTTACAATAAAAGAATATGGATCATGAAGTATATTATTTGGCAAGAGTGATGCAAAATGATTAAAGCGATCGTGTTTAGTAATATTAATAATATTTCCTAATCCTACTTCAATAGTTGGAATAATACTTTCCTGAGCCATAAGTTTATAACAAAACGAAAGTTGATGACGAGTAGCGATAGAAAAAGCAATATTCTTTCTTGACATTACAACACTAGCAATTTTCTTTAAGGCTTTATGGAAACTTTCAAGCCTCATTGTAGATAATAAAATTAGTGGTCCAGATTGCATCATGACACGTGCGTAGTGAACAAGATAATGATGTTTTGGTTTTAAACATTCGTTCGTATATTTCATGTATTGGTTGTGATGTTCCAAAACTAATATTTTAAATGCAGAAGCAAAATCATCTGACACTGATCTACTTTGCAAAAGCTCAATAATTTCTTTTAACAACAAATATAATTTCCAAAATGGGTTATTATATGATTTAATACGATGTCCAATAATAACACCGAAAAGTCTACAAAAGATTAACATTTCTGAAGCTGTCATTTTCAGTTTGCTTTTTGTTGCAAAATCATTATCAATATAAGGTGGTTTATTTTGCACACCAGGACCATAATGAAACATTTGCACACTGTGATTGAGATCCGACAAATTAAAATCACCGATACTAATAAAATGACTTATTATTGGAATCATATCATAATGAGCAATACCTTCTAACACATCATGCATAATGTCAACATAAGCATTATCAGTCACATGAAATGAATTGACTTCATTAAAGACGCATTCTTCTTTAATTCCAGTAAGTGAACTGTTTTCTAAGGCTAAATCAGTTATATAAGATGTACGTGTTCTGAGAACAGTTTCGTCTTCAAAACAGGTAGTTTCACAAAAAGTGCGGTGTAATTTGCAAAATCTACATGCATAGTTTGCACGAAAACTTTGAAGAAATCCACACATTGTATGAAGTCCTAAATTGTCTCCAAATAGTAAACCTAGCACAAAGTAGATTTTATAAGTATTACCACTTACAGTAATTGTTATTCCGTTTTGTTCTAAAAAATTCAGTTCCTCAATCAAAGGTGCAAATATTCGTTTGTTTCCAAATTCTTTTCGGTCTTGAGATAGAAACAAAATAACTAAGAAAATATTCTCTAAACGAGATATGCATTCAGGTGGCAAACATGGTATATAGCAATATACTCCTCCAAGAGCAGCATTATGAGAGCCTAACGGATTGTTCACTTCCCAATCATCATAATAAATGAAAAGTGGTAGAACGATAGTATCATTATCAAAGTTCTTTCTTTTCCGACACCAAAGTTCAGATTGAATAAAGTTTTTCACACTATCCAAATTTTTAAGTGAATTAATGTAATGCATTGTAGTAGTAAAGGCATCAGGCAGTTGAAAAAATTTTTGTAATACTTGTCTTAAAGGTATGAAATAACTATAAACTTTTTCAATTTTTTCAGCAACAAATGATCCAGTATTTTTATACACCTTTCTATTACCTATATAATATTTAATAGGAGCTATATAATTACCAGAAGATTTATAATATTTAACTCGTTGATATTCATTTTTAAGATGATTGAATGGATTTTCTACACAATTAAACATTGATGTTATTTCTTTAATTGTTTCATTATCAGAACCAAGTGTATTTAAGTGTGAAATAACTTTTTCTTTTAAGATAGCAATATGACCACTTATCAAAAGTTCACTAATATCATTAATAATAAATTGGATATGATTTCGTGGGATTGAACGTTTATTATATAATTTTGCAACAAAAGCATTACTGTGATCTTTTATAATAGATTCAAATTCAGTAAGAGTTACTTTAGACAAATAATTTTCGGTAGTAATTTCTGTTGTTGACGATATACCAGAATTATTCGTAACAACCCGATCAACATATTCATTAAAAATTTCTGTATTATTACATTTAGGATGTTCATGAGTAGAGGACCAAGCAGGAAAGTTATGATTCGGTCCAAGTAAATGTTTTCGCAATGAATTTCGCAATGACCATTTTCGATAACATCCATTTTGACCACATTTAAAAACTGTAAATAAATGAGTATGATGTTTCAAATCAAAATGCATAAATAGACCATTGACAGATGTTTCTGATTCTTTACATAAAAAACACGTAGGCATGATTGCAATTGAAATAATTTTGGAAAAGAACTTATAATTTTTTGTATTCTTCAATCAAAGCAAGAGCATTAGAAGTAAGTTGAGAATTTTTATGCTTATCCCATAAAGTTTCAAAATCATATATAGCTCTTTGCAAAAACATAAAGAGTTGTCCTACTTCGGGAGGATATTGAAGGTTTAAAGCATTACATGATTTAAACACGAAGTCTACACTTTTTAGTGGTGTTTCTACCTGATATCTTAACTCGTTGATTACAACGAAGCACTGATGAATTTCATCAAAGTTGGGACCAACTATCACTGCAACGGGCTGTGAGGTCAGACCAAATGATTTCAATTTTTTCGCACGCTCTTCTAATCTAGCATCCAGATCAGTAATTGTCTGCAAAATATAAACGTATTTCTAGTATAATATTTTAAAAAAGTCAAATTTTATTGTAATATAACATTAAAGTCAAATTTTATTGTAATATAACATATTGTAATATAACACAGATTTTAATTCCAAAGAATCTAACGTGTGGAAAAGGAAAAATTGGAAAATATATTCAATTTAATTGCATATTTACCTTCACATGTAAAAGAAATGCTTCTTCACATTCTTCTCTAGAAGGTCTCCAATCTCTTGGTTTACCTTTTTTTACTGTGATTATAGGGAATAAATGAGGCATTAATGATAGAATTACAATTTTGGTACCCTCTGTAGAAATACAAAATATATTACTAGAAAAATAAGTTGAATATAATTATTAGACAATATCACTATAAAATAAAATATTAAAATCTTACCAGGTGTCGAAACATTATCCAAACGTTTTTTAGCTTTAGAATTTACTATATTAGTTACAAATTCTGATAATCGTGGCCAAGCAATATAAAGTTTTAAATTACGATCTGGATGTAATGTTTCAAAATCTTGTTCCAGCTTAAAAAAATATTTGTATTAACATTTTATTTTATTTCAAGTGCAAAAAATTTTATTTCGATATATATATATATATATATATATATATATATATATATGTGTTTTGTGAATTATGTTCAATACAATGTTGTCTAAAGTAAAAAAGTGAAAACTGTGATTTAAAAATCCATGCTTTGAATTATTTAATAGATACTATAGTTACATGTTATACAGGGTGATTCAAAATAACCCCTGTGTCCCTGAAATGACATATTCTTGAATCAATTCTAAGACGATTTTTCCTTCGGCAAAATTTCGTCCGAAGCTTAGTTTTTGAATTATTAAAGGAAGTAGTTAACGTATGACGGGTCGAATACAAGAGGCAGGCAAGGGTGGCGCGATTCACCGTCAGACGCGGGAGCTTACGCGGGGCGCCTGCTGCGATCAGCTGATCGCTATACACGTACAGACACACATGCGAACACATACATTCTCTCTCTGTCTGTCTGTCTGTCTGTCTCTCTCTCTCTCTCTCTCTCTCTCTCTCTCTCTCTCTCTCTCTCTCTCATTCGCTCACTCACCTGTAATTTTTTTTTTTTTTTTTTTTTTTACGAGAGAGGGGAAAATGCATTTTATGCATACCCACCGGTCGATCCAGTGAGTTATGTGGGACTCGAGTACCAAGTCGAATTACCAACTCGGTACTCCCTACCCACTAAAAACCCCTCTCTTTTCACGAATTTCCTTTAACACACTGTCCCTCTGACTTCCCGAGATCTGTTTTCACATAACGTCAAAAAATAGTTATTATTACCTTGTTCGATGACTTTTGATGTATTGCTGTAATTGCTTGAAGGAGAAATGAATTTTCCGATAGATCGTACGTTCTCAAATTTAACGTAGATATCACGTTGCAAAAGACAAGAAATCCACACTAAATTATTAACTGAAAGTTTTTCTTCTTTCATGAACTGTATTCTTTTATTAAACTTTAACGTAATCACATTTATTTACTCACTCGATGAGACGAGAAATTTACTAATGACTCTATCACTAATCACTATTAATCACTGTCGAATAATAATTGTTGGCGATTAAAAATCACTCGATGAAAGAAACACGCGCGGACACGTTACTACACGACGCGACGACGCGACGACGCGACAATGCGACGATAATTACGACTCGGCGGCTGCAAGCAGTTTTTTGTCATGGTAGGTTGCGGTAGGTTAAGGTACTACTGGCGCTATCGAACGCGATCATGTGTTCGATTGAAGAATGCGGTAAACATAATAAACATTTAACATATTAATATTATTATTATCATGAATGTGTGTGATATCCATACATCGTATGATATCTATTTAAAAATTAATTAGATTAAAAATAAGTGTTTTAAAAATATTTATTACTTTTACTATTATCATATAAAATATTAATATTAAATATTTATTTAACTATTTTATCTATTTATTTATCTATTGCACCTATTTCTTTTTAACTATTTATTATCAATGATCGAAAATCGGTCATTGATAATAAATAGTTAAAAATAAATAGATGAAATAGATAAATGAAAACATATTAATTAATCGCGTTTTATTCTCTCTCTCTTTTTCTTGTGTGTTTTTAATTGCAAAATAAGATACTCCATACGTTAAAAATTGGTCGCTCTGAAAAGAGCGGATTGTTTTTGATCGCCTTAAAAAGGGCGGATTAATTTTGAACATTTATAATAAATGTTCGAAGTGGCCCCCATCCATTCTAACGCAAGCTCTCATGCGTTTCAATAAATTTTGTTGAATATTTTCCATTACGTCTTCTTCTATGGACCATATGGAATATCGCAATCTTGTTTCTAAATCTTCTACATCTTCAGGGAGCGTTTTGTAGATCGTTTCTTTGCAGTATCCCCAAAGAAAAAAATCCAATGGATTTAAATCCGGGGATCTTCCAGGCCAACGTATCGGACCATATCGGCCCATCCAACGTCCAGGAAACTTGTTGTTTAGAAAATTTGTCACAATCCTGGCATTGTGTGGACCAGCACCGTCTTGTTGAAATATAATTTCTTCTCTTTCCAATAGCGGCACTTCTTCTAGGAAATCTGGTAAATTATTCTCCAATAATTCCAGATATGCTCCGCTGGTTAAAATATCCGGGAGGATAACAGGGCCCAGTATTTCTGTTCCCATAATTCCTGTCCAGACATTGAGCTTCCAACGAGTCTGAAAATTTCTGACTCGTGTAGCTCTGGGATTTTCTTCGCTCCACAAATGCATGTTATGTGGATTAAATATTCCTTCTCGTGTAAATAGCGATTCATCGCTAAATATTATACGAGAAGGGAATCTAGGATCTCTATCCACGCTCCTGAGAAAATTTTCGCAGAATGTTCTTCTCAGAGGATAATCTTCTGGTCTTAAATGTTGCACGCGGGTATAATGATAAGCGTGCAACTTTTCTTCTCGTAATATCCTCTGTACCGTTGAATATGAGAGATTGTGCTCTCGAGCAATAGTCCGAATACTTGTCTCAGGCTCTTGCTCGACAGCACGAATCACTTCTTCGGTATTCCGCAAATTTCTTGCGGTTCGGTTTCTTCCAACGTTGTGTTTATTCGGGAGAACATTGCCCGTTTCGAATAATCTTTGGGCTGCTCCGAGTATAACATCAGGCATTGGATGTCTCGCCCGATTTGGGTATAATTCGGCGGTGTTTATGTGTTCGCATGTGTGTCTGTACGTGTATAGCGATCAGCTGATCGCAGCAGGCGCCCCGCGTAAGCTCCCGCGTCTGACGGTGAATCGCGCCACCCTTGCCTGCCTCTTGTATTCGACCCGTCATACGTTAACTACTTCCTTTAATAATTCAAAAACTAAGCTTCGGACGAAATTTTGCCGAAGGAAAAATCGTCTTAGAATTGATTCAAGAATATGTCATTTCAGGGACACAGGGGTTATTTTGAATCACCCTGTATAACATGTAACTATAGTATCTATTAAATAATTCAAAGCATGGATTTTTAAATCACAGTTTTCACTTTTTTACTTTAGACAACATTGTATTGAACATAATTCACAAAACACACATATATATATATATATATATTTGGGTATAATTCGGCGTATCGTCTCGCGGGTCGCGGGTCGCGGATTCGTCGCGGGAGGCGCGGAGGGGGCATGGACCCCCGCGAGGATCGTATAAATACGGAGAGACGATCGATATTGAAATCAATAATCGCTCGATTATTAGAAGAAGAATTAAGAGAACATGGCAAGCTATACGATTGAAGAATATTACGACATGATAATGTCACTCGGTGCATCCGACGGGCAGCATTACGTTGCTGCAAGACGATACGCCGAATTATACCCAAATCGGGCGAGACATCCAATGCCTGATGTTATACTCGGAGCAGCCCAAAGATTATTCGAAACGGGCAATGTTCTCCCGAATAAACACAACGTTGGAAGAAACCGAACCGCAAGAAATTTGCGGAATACCGAAGAAGTGATTCGTGCTGTCGAGCAAGAGCCTGAGACAAGTATTCGGACTATTGCTCGAGAGCACAATCTCTCATATTCAACGGTACAGAGGATATTACGAGAAGAAAAGTTGCACGCTTATCATTATACCCGCGTGCAACATTTAAGACCAGAAGATTATCCTCTGAGAAGAACATTCTGCGAAAATTTTCTCAGGAGCGTGGATAGAGATCCTAGATTCCCTTCTCGTATAATATTTAGCGATGAATCGCTATTTACACGAGAAGGAATATTTAATCCACATAACATGCATTTGTGGAGCGAAGAAAATCCCAGAGCTACACGAGTCAGAAATTTTTCAGACTCGTTGGAAGCTCAATGTCTGGACAGGAATTATGGGAACAGAAATACTGGGCCCTGTTATCCTCCCGGATATTTTAACCAGCGAAGCATATCTGGAATTATTGGAGAATAATTTACCAGATTTCCTAGAAGAAGTGCCGCTATTGGAAAGAGAAGAAATTATATTTCAACAAGACGGTGCTGGTCCACACAATGCCAGGATTGTGACAAATTTTCTAAACAACAAGTTTCCTGGACGTTGGATGGGCCGATATGGTCCGATACGTTGGCCTGGAAGATCCCCGGATTTAAATCCATTGGATTTTTTTCTTTGGGGATACTGCAAAGAAACGATCTACAAAACGCTCCCTGAAGATGTAGAAGATTTAGAAACAAGATTGCGATATTCCATATGGTCCATAGAAGAAGACGTAATGGAAAATATTCAACAAAATTTATTGAAACGCATGAGAGCTTGCGTTAGAATGGATGGGGGCCACTTCGAACATTTATTATAAATGTTCAAAATTAATCCGCCCTTTTTAAGGCGATCAAAAACAATCCGCTCTTTTCAGAGCGACCAATATTTAACGTATGGAGTATCTTATTTTGCAATTAAAAACACACAAGAAAAAGAGAGAGAGAATAAAACGCGATTAATTAATATGTTTTCATTTATCTATTTCATCTATTTATTTTTAACTATTTATTATCAATGACCGATTTTCGATCATTGATAATAAATAGTTAAAAAGAAATAGGTGCAATAGATAAATAAATAGATAAAATAGTTAAATAAATATTTAATATTAATATTTTATATGATAATAGTAAAAGTAATAAATATTTTTAAAACACTTATTTTTAATCTAATTAATTTTTAAATAGATATCATACGATGTATGGATATCACACACATTCATGATAATAATAATATTAATATGTTAAATGTTTATTATGTTTACCGCATTCTTCAATCGAACACATGATCGCGTTCGATAGCGCCAGTAGTACCTTAACCTACCGCAACCTACCATGACAAAAAACTGCTTGCAGCCGCCGAGTCGTAATTATCGTCGCATTGTCGCGTCGTCGCGTCGTCGCGTCGTGTAGTAACGTGTCCGCGCGTGTTTCTTTCATCGAGTGATTTTTAATCGCCAACAATTATTATTCGACAGTGATTAATAGTGATTAGTGATAGAGTCATTAGTAAATTTCTCGTCTCATCGAGTGAGTAAATAAATGTGATTACGTTAAAGTTTAATAAAAGAATACAGTTCATGAAAGAAGAAAAACTTTCAGTTAATAATTTAGTGTGGATTTCTTGTCTTTTGCAACGTGATATCTACGTTAAATTTGAGAACGTACGATCTATCGGAAAATTCATTTCTCCTTCAAGCAATTACAGCAATACATCAAAAGTCATCGAACAAGGTAATAATAACTATTTTTTGACGTTATGTGAAAACAGATCTCGGGAAGTCAGAGGGACAGTGTGTTAAAGGAAATTCGTGAAAAGAGAGGGGTTTTTAGTGGGTAGGGAGTACCGAGTTGGTAATTCGACTTGGTACTCGAGTCCCACATAACTCACTGGATCGACCGGTGGGTATGCATAAAATGCATTTTCCCCTCTCTCGTAAAAAAAAAAAAAAAAAAAAAAAAAAAATTACAGGTGAGTGAGCGAATGAGAGAGAGAGAGAGAGAGAGAGAGAGAGAGAGAGAGAGAGAGAGAGAGAGAGAGAGAGAGAGAGAGAGAGAGAGAGAGAGAGAGAGAGAGAGAGAGAGAGAGAGAGAGAGAGAGAGAGAGAGAGAGAGAGACAGATAGACAGACAGACAGACAGAGAGAGAATGTATGTGTTCGCATGTGTGTCTGTACGTGTATAGCGATCAGCTGATCGCAGCAGGCGCCCCGCGTAAGCTCCCGCGTCTGACGGTGAATCGCGCCACCCTTGCCTGCCTCTTGTATTCGATCCGTCATACGTTAACTACTTCCTTTAATAATTCAAAAACTAAGCTTCGGACGAAATTTTGCCGAAGGAAAAATCGTCTTAGAATTGATTCAAGAATATGTCATTTCAGGGACACAGGGGTTATTTTGAATCACCCTGTATACTCACTAATAGATATCCTAATGGATCAGAGAAAGCTGGAAACTGGCCCATATACTCATGGCAAGGCTGATTATTATTTATAAGATCTTGAACTCGTTTTTTTGAAGTCTGAATCCAGTATGTAGTTACTTTTTGCCATGGTATAGAATTATTCTTCAGCCATAACAAATATTCTTCATAATTGGCGAAGTCATCATCACTCAGCTCATCTATAAGTAATGATAAATATTAATAATATTCTTTGTAAATAATTTGTTGTTATAAACATTATTTATTGTATAGATACATATATACATATACAGTGGTGATCATGAAAATAGAGCCATCTATGTAAAAATTAATAAATTAGTTGTTTTGCCCGTCTGTCTTCACTTGCCGGTAATGTTACTTATTGTACAGTAACAACAATTTATATCAATTAAAAAACATAACGAATTACTGCCGAAATAAGGTGCACGTTGTGTTAGGAAAATCCTATAGTGCTTTGTGCTATAAGTAGTCTGGTCATAATAATAAAGCCAAATTATTAATGTAAGTTTCTTAACAATTTGTTAAATATTAATGTAATTTTATAGGTTAAATATAGTGAAATTATAATGAAAATTAGTTAATTATCTAAAATTGCAGCGAAAATGGGGCGAAATATTCACTGTAGAGCTGACGAAAGAATACAAATTTTAACTTTACGCAACGAAGGAAAATCGCAACGAGAAATTGCAAAAATTATTGGTCGGTCTAAAAAAATGGTAGAAAATGCATTAAGACGCAAAAATAATGAAGAAACTCGAGGTCCCAAGCGAAAAACTACATCTCGAATTGATCGTCAAATTGTACGTGTTTCTAAGATAGATCCATTCAAATCATCAAATGAAATTAAAAATGAACTGAACCTTCCTGTAAGTGCACGTACAGTTCAACGGAGACTCCAAGAGTGTAATTTAAATGGTAGAGCTGCTAAGAAAGTTTCACATTTAAGTTTGAAAAATGTGAGGTGCAGATTACAATTTGCAAAAGACCATATGAAATGGAGTGGTCCAGAAGGAATTAAAAAGTGGAGAAATGTTTTATGGTCAGACGAAACTAAAATAAATCTGATGGGATCTGATGGAAGACGTTATGTGAGAAGGCCATCAAATCAGGAATTGCTACCAAAATATACCATAAAAACTGTAAAACATGGCGGTGGCAATATAAAATTGTGGGGAGCATTTTTATGGTACGGTGTTGGTCCAATTTATTGGATTAAAAATACTATGGATCAAAATGAATATGTACATATTCTTGAAAATATCATGCTGCCCTTTGCTAAGGAAGATATGCCACTTATATGGAAATTTCAAAATGACAATGATCCCAAACATACTTCTAAAAAGGCAAAAAAATTTTTTAAGGATCATAAAGTGTCTGTGATACCGTGGCCTTCTCAATCGCCGGATCTCAACCCGATTGAGAATTTGTGGAGAGATTTAAAGATTGCTATTTCTAAACATAAAGTTCGAAATCAGAAAGAACTATGGGAAATAATACAAAGAGAATGGATATCTATACCCATTGAGCGGTGTCGCAAGCTTGTTGATTCTATGCCAAGGCGCTGTGAGGCAGTAATTAAAAATAGTGGTCACGCGACAAAATATTAATTATATAGAATTAATTTAACAATGAAATTTTTTGTCAACTATTAGTTTAAGTGTTTCAGTATTACTTTTTTTATTATGGCTCTATTTTTATGACCAAAGAATTTAATACATTTATATTAGTTTATTATTTCTTCTATCTTAATATAAGTTGTAACAAAATGAAAATTTATTTTTTGTTTCTGATATTTCGAATAAATAATATGATGAAATAAATTTAGTACAAATTTAAACTTTAGTATTTTTATTACTGATTGTTGTCTTCCTTTTTCAATGGCTCTATTTTCATGACCACCACTGAATATACACACTATATACACAGAACAATATATAAACACAAACGTACGTATATTACTAATATAAATATCTCTCTAAATTCATGTTTTTTTCGCAACATATTTAAACTTTTCTAAGCAAAACTTACTTTTAGTTACAATTGTTGTAGTAGGTATAGTAGACTTTATAGCCAACAAACCAGCTTTGATAAGTTGTCTTCGCATAGAATAATATTTTGTAAGAATTTTACCTCTTCCTTGTGATTCTCCTTTTTTATTCTTTATATACCAAACACTCTGCAAAAACAAATAATGTTAATAAGATAATTGCAGACAAGAATAACAATATAAATTGTATATTTGTTATTTATTTCTGTTATTTTTATATGTATATAAATTGTATAATTGTTTTTTATTATTTTTATATATATTTTGTTTATTTTATATGTATTATTTTTATGTGTTTTATTATTTTGTTATTATTATTAATGTATATTATTAATGTTATGTTATTACTATTATACACAATTATTATTATTATTATTATTATTATTATTATTATTATTATTATTATTATTATTATTATTATTATTATTATTATTATTATTATACACGAGCTAAACTTACTTTTTCTTCAGTAGGAAATAATTTTTGTACTTCTCCGCTTAAAAATAATGCTCTGCTACTCGTAATACTGCAGTTTATGTTAGGTGATAGCTCATTACTAACAATTAGTTTTGCAAGCTTGTTTCGCATATCATTATTCAACCTTTTTTCTTTCTGATATGAACTTAGCACCAACAAGCCTTCTTCAGATTTTTTTAACACAGTTTCAAGATCCTGCAATGATAAACATAATGATAAGAAACATAACAAATTAAAATATTATTGTTAATGTAATATGTAACATTCTTACATATTCATCATCAGTCAAACGTCGTTTTAGTGATTGATTTTCTTTTTTTTCAAGTGATGCATCTAATCAGAAAACAGTTATTATTGTTTAATAATCGTTAATATTAAATGATTAGATTAGATAGTTCTCTGTTCTCACCACTAAGTTCACTTGTTGTAACAATAGAGATGTTGTCTGAGAGACTATGCTGGGTTTCAGGTAATGATTGTAGATAGTGTATAACAATATCTTGAGTGTTTGTATTACACTCTATATTTTTTTGTGTAGTTTTTTCTATTTGTTCCTGTTGTACTGACGGTTCTTGATGAATTATATTAGAATTTTCCGGATATGATTGTTGAATCTTAACAAACATTTATGCCAATTTTATTTATATAAAAATATAAATTGCCTCAACAAAGAAATGTATAGAAAATGTAAAATGTAAATGAATACCTGTCTTTCATTTGAAAAATATTGTTTTACAATACTTTGAAATTTTCTTCGAGGTCCTATACTTGGGATTAAACTTTTCAGATCTTCTTCTGTCAAAATATTAAATTGATCTATTTCAATTTCTTGAGCTAAAATGCAAATAAAAAATACATATATATCAGATATATCAGATTTAAATATTAAACAATAAATTATCAATAAGACTATTTTATGTATTTTATTATATAATATTTTGTTTCTTACTGTTTGTAATGAATAGCTACAAACGACAGGAGAGAAAAACTTAACTATCTCAAGTAACAAGATAGGAATTAAAACAAACATATTATAAAGAAAGTTCTAACACTGTGCAAAGTATTGTAAAACAATTTTAAATAATTTCAGCAACTAATATATTATGCAATTAATAATTACAAAAACATAAAACTACAAAATAACACTATACTCTAATGAGATATATTAAGATAATACGCGTGAAATGTTGTAATTGGTAAAAGAAGAGAATAGATTGTCGTGAGAAAAGGTATATTAGGTCTTAGCAGAATGATTTGCAATGTTCAAGACAATATTTATAAAATGTTCATATATTATTAGTATTATTAGTCATACACTAAAATTGTTATTTTTGAATATTTACATACATATATTTATTTCTTGTAAATATTGTTTCGTATACATATTTAAAGCCTTGTGTCCATGATAACAAAAATCGATCCAAGATCTTGGTTTAAGAAATATATAGCCAATCAACTCGCAGTTTTTTATGGAAGAGCAGAAATTTTATTACACATTTCTCAGACCGAGATTTCAGATTGATTTCTATTATATGAGGTTGAAGACCTGAACACAGTATTATGCCTTACTTAAAACAAACACAATTAACACATTACACAAAGAGCATGAAATCATTGTCTTGAAATTACAATCATTCTACTAAGGTCCTTGCTCTTGCTTTTTTTGTCGAAAATAAGTTAACCTGTACTTACCTGTAAAATTCGCTGTTATTTCAGAAGAGAATCCCCATTTTGTTAATAAACTACACGCACTTATGTCCGACATATTCTTGAAATAAGCTTCGAAAGACAAGAAACTGTTTAACAAAATATTACGTCCGTCTAATACGCAGCAGAGTCTAACGTATTGCGTGTTATACTGCATGTACTACTGTTGCGTCATATACCGCGTCGTTGAAAACAAAAAACGATCGTCTCATCGACGAAGAGACATATCAGATAGCTAGGACAGCTAACTTTTTTTATATAGCAGCAAATTTAGTAGCAAATATAATTTCAGCAAACATGATTAGCTATAACAGACACAATTTTCTTTTCCGTAGATATATTAAGTAGCTAAGACAGTTAACTTTATGTTGCTAAATAAAATGACTGTAACAGACATGCGATTATCTACGATATTTTGCTACTGCATCGACGTATTAGCAATAGCAGCAAATATTTGTTATGTAGTAGCAAATTTGGTAGCTATAGCAGCAAATATAGTTTCAGCAAACCATAATTAGCTGTGGTAGAAACAATTTTTTTTTCCGTGTGGGTAGTATAACCCCTTAAGGCAGCTACTGTGAGTTTATTCAGATCTTTCATCTCTACACTACTCGAACACTTTCTCGTCCTCTATATCTCTCTCTTCTACACAACACAATGCAATATCTCGCGGACACACTGCGGAACCTTCTTGAAGACGATCGAATGCTCGAATATTCTTGCTCGAAATCTCTCTCTTCTCTCTCGCACACTATTCGAAGATCTCTCGTCCTCTGTCTCTCTCTTTCGCACAACTCACAACACTGCTCGCGGAAACTTGTCGAAAATGCCCGATTAAATGGTCACATATTCCATTGACTCGTTATTATCCCGTTATGCACCGTTATTATCCGTTATCATCCCGGACGAGCCCCCAAATTGTAGGATATTTTGGTGTAAGGATGTAAAATGGAATAGAATACCTTTTAGGGCAAATGACTGAGATATTTATTTGTCGGATTACAAGGTTAATATGAACAAAGAGATACGCTCGTCTAACGTACGTCTTCGCGCTCTCGCAACGACACAGAGACTACTCGCATCGCGGACCGGAAAATGCTCGGGTAACCCATCTGTTTGTACCTAACCCAAGCGCCCGGGCGGTCCATCTGCTTATTTTCAGAAAAATACCCAAGCACTTGGGCAACCCTACGGACTCACTCTCCTTCATATATATATATATATATATATATATATATATATATATATATATATATATATATATATATATAAGGGGATATATATATATATATATATATATATATATATAAGGGCTGAAACGAGATATAAAGATAGAAAACAATATAAATTCTCGCTAAATAAATCAGAAAGAGCTAATAAAGAGAAATAAGGAATCGTTCGTGAACCGCCTTGTGGAGATTCTAGACGAACAGGGAATCGTTCGTGAACCGCCTTGTGGAGATTCTAGACGAACAGGGAATCGTTCGTGAACCGCCTTGTGGAAATTCTAGACGAACGAGAAATCGTTCGTGAACCGCCTTGAGGAGATTCTAGACGAACAGGGAGAGATGAGGAAGATGATTAGGAAGAGGTGAGACAAGGATTGATTGATTGATAGTAATTAATAAAAATTTAATGGTTATTAAACCGTTTAAATTTATTTGTCAGACATAGATTTTAAATTGTGAGATAGTAAGATATGGGAAAGGGAGAAAATAACAATTACTCAATTTTACTCACAACTCGTTGGCATCACAAAAATGAGTGCGTTGATAAAATTGCAATGGCTGAGGTCGGAGATTTATAACATGAAGAGCTGGGTAATGGAGATGTTCATCAGAAAATTCACACGATGCACAATTAAATGTTAACAAAATCATTTTCACTGTGATAAAACAGATTAATAACTCAATTGCATAATGCAAGAAAAGAGGATCCCCGAGGCTGTATAATTTTAAAATTGAATGACTGAATCTTGTCTGGAACTGTGAACTGAACTGTCAACTGCACTGCTGCTTGTCGGAAGAATAGCGTACTGAACTGTCAACTGGAGTGTTAATTGCACGCGTCGCGCCTTGCGCTTGCATTTTAAAGTTATTACTCCTCCTCCTTACTGGATGGTGGGAATCCCTTTTGGGCGAATGAGATAATTTCAGTTGCCTTCTTCTTAAGAACAAGGAGGCTGATTTTGGAGGGAAAGGCGGTTCTAAGATTGTAATAGGCTGGCCCTTTGGTTCCAAAATTTGGCTCTATCCAGCAGAGAGTGGGAGCTTAGCGGACAGATTTTACGACTTGCGAGAGTCTTTTCGCGTTTCGGCTAGCACTTAAGGGTGGCCAGGCGAATTGTTTAGTTTCCCCTTCTTTTTTGATTGCTTAAGATTCTGCAGCCCTGAAGGGTTTCTGTTTTCATAGCTCCACGTGTGGAGCGCTATAAAATTTTTATTGCGGCTCTGGTTCCGATTTTGTTTAAAATTTCTAAGTTCCAACGACTGACCATCCTTAGCTCTAGCTTTTCTTGTTTATTTTTTGCTTCGAGTCTCTCGGTCTCAGATATCCGCTGCAAGGATTAGATATACATATGTTTATAGTTGATGCGATTCTTAAGAAGGATCGCTTTGTTTTTAGAGTTCCAATGGTTCTAACGGACGTCTCAACTGTAAACATATGCGAGTTCGATTTTATTACAGTTCTTTATTTTAGTGGAATTTTTTATTTATAATGACATGCTATCCGCGTAGTCTAGGCTCATTTATTATTTTTCGTTTCCTTGATTTAGATATCGCCGAGAGTTACCCGCGCACATGGTTATCGTATAGTTTTTGTATAGCTTCAAAGAAAGAAAAGAATCACGACGTCCATCGGATGTAACAGAATTTTAATATATTTTTTTATTATATTAAGAATAAATAATATTTTATCTAAAATTGTATTTTTTAAATATTTATTTTTATATGTATTTCTATGTTTTTTTACATGCAAATATATGTAACGGATGAACGTATTTTAAAAATTTTGAAATAAAACTATAATTAAAAATAAATGTATAGTTATTAAAATGTATAGTTATTAAAATAATTAATGTTTATATATTTATATCCCACATAGGAGTATATAGAACATTTAAAATAAAACAAGTGATTCGTATAAATAAAAGTTTAAATTAATTTTGTAGAATATAATATTTAAGTTATATGATTATGTTCAAATATAATTTTACAATATATTATCTTAGATACGAAGTCGTTGCAACTTCTATTTATATCCAGATTTTTAATTTAATTATATGATTCCATATGCTTCCGTGATATTTATTTATCGGAAACAAAAATATTCTACATGTAATATTATTAAATGGTTGCAAACTTTGTATTTGTTGTCCTAATTTGTTAGGTGTTTGGTAAAAAAAGACAAAGTAAAAAACAGATCTAAACGTTTTGTATTTAGATTATTCACAGAATGGTTTCACAAAGAACGTGGTAACAAAACATGGTTTTGGAGGGAAGTAAAAAGGCGCGCCCGAAAATAAATTGTGCCAACACATAGACTAAAACAAAAAACTATTAGTATGTAAAAGTAACCAGATAGGAACTACATTACTTATAGCGCGCAATTTAACTAACAAAACTAGCTGCAGTAAATCTACCATTTATTCTCAACACACCCTTCTAAATGGTAGATTTCTTTCAGAAATGAAAGGTTCATTCTCTAATTTTCAGCAAAAAAAAAATTCAATATATATCTTCATTATATGTTTAGATTAAACCCATATATTCTCTTAATTTAAGGGGTTATACTACCCAGGCGCGCTGAAAAATGAACCTTTTTTTGGGAATTTTTTTCTCGATTACTAACGAATGGATTAAAATGAAATTTTGAGGCTTAATTACATGTGTATTAAGGTATACAAAAATATTTTTTTTTTCAATTTTTGATACAAAATGGCGCCGTGGCACTATATTACTTGAAAGTATGTTTTTTCCGAAGCGGTAAACGGCGTAGTCGGTTTCAGCACTCCACCTAGAGGAAAAAATAAAAATTTTTCTTAAACTACATTACTTTTTCTGTGGAAGTACACAGGATTTTAATTTTTTTTTGAAAATTCACAAATTGGCATCAAATTTAATTTTTTTTTCGTTTTTTTGGCAAAAAATCGACCTTAAATTGTTTATAACAAATGTAATTTTTTATCAATCTTAAAAACCCTGTGTACTTCCATAGACAATCTATCTGAGAAGCTACAGTTAAAATTTCAAGTAAATCCGATGAAAATTGACTGAGTTTCTGACAACGCCGTTTACCGCTTCGGAAAAAACATACTTTCAAGTAATATAGTGCCACGGCGCCATTTTGTATCAAAAATTGAAAAAAAAAATATTTTTGTATACCTTAATACATATGTAATTAAGCCTCAAAATTTCATTTTAATCCATTCGTTAGTAATCGAGAAAAAAATTCCCAAAAAAAGGTTCATTTTTCAGCGCGCCTGGGTAGTATAACCCCTTAATAAATTGAACCTTTCCAAGAGGTTTGGTTAATATGTCTGCTACTTGTTCATTTGTACTTATGTAGGTAACATCTATTGCCTTTTCTTTTATTTTTTCCCTTATAAAATGATACTTTATATCCACATGCTTCAGGCGTTTGTGGAATTCTGGATTCTTGCTTACTCGAATAGCAGGCTGATTGTCTTCGTATAATTTAACACAAGTGAACTCTCTATTTAACATAAAATCTTTTAACAAAAATCTAAGCCAACATGCTTCGCTCGCTGCTGTACTCATTGCTACATATTCTGCCTCGGTAGAGGATAGTGCTACTGTGGGCTGTTTTTTACTAACCCAAGACACTGAGCAACCTAACACTTGAAAAATATATCCAGCAGTTGATCGACGATCTATGCTATCGCCAGCTCAGTCAGAATCAACATATCCTACTATATAGTTTTCTTTTACATTATTTCGCTTAAAAATTAGTCTTAAATGTATAGTGCCTTTTATATATCGCAAGACCCTCTTTAAAGCTCGCCATAAGTCTTCGCTCGCACAAGACTGATATCTGCTTAGAATACTGATCGAATTACATAGATCCGGTCTAGTACATAACATTACATACATTAAAGTGCCAATTAATTTTCTACATCGATGTTCTAATTCCTCAGATTCAGACTTTTCTCTTTTAAGATTTTCATGTTTAAAATTTACTTCCATAGGTGTTGATATCGCTTTACAGTTATCCATATTATATTTAGTAATAATATCCTCTAAACTTTTCGACTGATTCAGGATAATTTCACCTTTTTCAATATTTTGTTTAATATTTATGCCTAAAAAATGCTTTACATTTCCAAACTCTTTCATTTTGAAATAATAGTTTAAAACATTTTTAATTTCTGATACCTCTTGCTTATTAGTTCCAGTCAGCAATAGGTCATCTACATATAGAAGTAAAAGTACCTTACCTAAGCTAGTAGTTCTTATATATAAGCAGTAATCGTATTCGGATCGGTTAAAACCCTGTTCGATCATCACTTGGTGAAACTTGTTATTCCATCCTTTAGGTGATCCTTTTAAGTCGTACAATGTTTTCTTAAGTTTAACTACCTCATTGGTTTTTAAGTTGAAATTCTGTAGTAAAGACATATATACATCGCCATCAATCCTACCATATAGAAAAGCATTACATACATCCATCTGTAAGATAGAAATTTTTAAGTAATTGCAAACTGCAAGGAAAACTCTGACGGTTGACATTATTGCTACCGGACTAAAAATATCAGAAAAGGATACATCTTTTTGCTTAAAACCTCTCGCTACCAATCAAACTTTATATTTTGTGACATCTCCTTTTTCATCTCGCTTCTTTTTGAACACCCATCTGCTGTCAATGATTTCACATTTATTCGGTTTTTTCATCACCACCCAGGTATCATTTTCTTTTAATGCCTCCATCTCAATTTTCATTGCTCTTTTCCACATTTTTGATTCTTTTCCAGACGTGGCTTCTGTGTAAGTTTGTGGTTCATTTTCTTCCATTAGAGATGTAAAATACATTTCATAATCTTCATAAACTGTGGGTCTCTTCATCTTACTTCTGTCTCTTAACTCATATCTTCGTGTTAATTCTTCATTTTCTTCGCATTTCAAAAGCGTCATTAGAACTATTTTTACCCGTCTGTTCGTCCTCTTCTGATTCATCGCTTGTCTCCTGTCTTCTATTCTCTTGTGTTTCATCCATTTCTCTTCTTTCTTCATGACTATTTTCTTCGGTTTCCTTTTCTTCCAAAAAACTTATTTCCTTTTTCTTCTTTATTTCGTTTTCGTCTTGTAAAACAATTATATCCTTTAAAATCTCTACCTTCTTCTTTTGTGGGAAATAAATTCTATAACCTTTTGTATTTTCGCTGTATCCGACGATGATTCCTACTCTGCTTTTAGCATCAAGTTTTAGTCTCCTTTCCTTAGGTATGTGGGCTGCTACTTTTGATCCAAAAACCTTAAAAAGGTTTATATCAGGTTTCCTTGAGTACCATAGTTCATAGGATGATTTTATGTTCTTTGGACTAGAACCCGTTCTATTTAATGTAAACACTGCCGTGTTTACTGCTTCGGCCCAAAACATTTTTGACATATTCATGCTGTGTAGCATTGTTCTCGATGCTTCCACAATGGTTCTCATCTCGCGTTCAGCACGCCCATTTTGTTGTGGCGTATAAGCCACTGATCGTTGATGACATATACCATTCTCTTCTAATAAACTTTGTACATCCTGATTCATGAATTCCAATCCATTATCGGTGCGTAAAACCTTTATTTTGTTTCCAGTTTCAGTCTCGGCCATTTTTATAAATATTGCAATTTTATGTTTTACCTCGGATTTATGCTTAATGAAGAACACATATCTATAGTTTGAACAGTCATTCTTTAATAACAAAAAATATCTTGCTCCTCCTAGAGACGTTGTTTCCATGGGTCCACACAGATCACTATGAATTAATTCGCACGTCCTGGATGCTCTTGACTGACTTGCTGGATATGAACTCTTATGTTGTTTACCTACAAGGCAATCTCTACAAGTAGGATGTGGGCTTTCATCCTGAAATTTTATATTATTATATGTTAGAAGCTTTCTAATATGTTCATAGTTTTGGTGTGCGAGTTTCTGGTGCCAGTCTGCTAGCGTCTCTACTGCCACTTGACAAACAACATTACCTTGGCAGTCATGCGTAGATTTACATCTATCATTTTGACTCGATTTAAATATCATTTTATATAGTTTACCCTGTTTTTTTGCAATGGCACATACTGCACCATTTTTATTTACCAACTCGCATTTTGAAACATCTGAATGCATTTTATAACCCTTTTCCAGAGCACAGCCGAGTGAAAACAAATTAATCTTCAATTCTGGAACAAATAAGACATTTGATATTTTTGTTTTTATCCATTTGTGTCCATTCCAAGCATCTAAGCGTATAGTTCCAACGCCGCATATTCTTAGAAAAGTCCCATCTCCTATTTTTACTCTTCATTCATCTGCAATCTCTTTATAATACTCAAAAAAATTTAAATTGCTGCACATGTGCTCGCTAGCGCCACTGTCCATACACCAGTCGGTCTTATTCAGTTGTTGTCCTCCTGTCAATGCTACTTTCTCTTCACACTGATTCAATTCAAGGATTTCACCAATAAACACGTTTTCATTTTCCTCTTGTTTCGACCCCTTTTTATCTTCTTTATCCTTTCTAAGACGACAATCTGCCATTAAATGTCCAGGTTTTTTACACCAATAACATGCTTTTTGTTCTTTTCCTTGTTCGCCCCTTTTTATTTTAAAACAATTTTTTGCTAAGTGTCCTAATTTGTTGCATGCGAAACATTTGATGGCTCGATTTTCTTTTTGCTTTTTCTTACTTATACTTGCTTTGCTTGACAGAGCTGTGACACTCTCACTTGTATTTATCCTCTCTGCTTCTATTAATAGCCTTGAAGTAAGTTCTTGAAGTGTTTGAAACTCAGCCGCAGTGGATTCCCATGCTGATATAAAATGCTTGAGCTTTTCCGGAAGCGACATCAATACTTTTGTAATAAACATACTTTCAGACATATTTATCTTCTCCCATTTGTCTTAATTGACTCCTTATTTCTTCTAACTGAGAGATGAATACTGAGATCTCTCCTTTACTTTCTAAACCAAAAAATCTCTGTTGCAACAAATGAATACTAACCTTAGACTTTTTCTCATATACAGACAGTAATTTCTCCCACATCTCATGGGACGTTTGACATGACAACAAATGTACCAGAGGACCTTCCTCCTTTCTTGTCACTATTATTTCTTGGGCCTTTGCATCAAGTTTTTCCCATTCATTGTCTGTCGTTGCGGATCTCTTCTTCACTCCAGTCACAATGTCATATACATTTTTTGCTTTAAGCGTTACTACAATCTGGAATTTCCACGTAATCCAGTTTTCTCCAGTAAATTTAATTACTGCTTGACTCGAACTTTCCATTTCTGCCGTTCTTTTTTATAATACAGGATTTCCCTAACCTCAATGTCTCTTTATCTCTCCTTTATACCTTTTTACTTAACACCTTATAATCTTTTCAGGGCACTGGGCCCATAACCTGTTGTCCTAACTTGTTAGGTGTTTGGTAAAAAAGACAAAGTAAATAAACAGATCTAAACGTTTTGTATTTAGATTATTCACAGAACGGTTTCACAAAGAACGTGGTAACAGAACATGGTTTTTGGAGGGAAGTAAAAAGGCGCGCCCGAAAATAAATTGTGCCAACACAAATAAAACAAAAAACTATTAGTATGTAAAAGTAACCAGATAGGAACTACATTACTTATAGCGTGCAATTTAACTAACAAAACTAGCTGCAGTAAATCTACCATTTACTCTCAACAAAATCAAAAAATGTTTCAGACATAATTTGGCTTGAAGGGGGATATAAGATGATACTATTGATTTGACCTTGGATGACATTATCAAAGTCAGGGCAAGATCACTTTGAATTTTTTAAACGGAACCTCCTATTTTTTATTACATATTCTTGTAGCTTACCTCGAGAGCTTTTCAAACCACTATAATGAAGTATTTTTTCATTAAGTACTTTTCGAATTATGAGGCTTGAAATAATTTTTTAATTTTACATAAACCATAAAATATTTAGTAAAATATTCATTTTTCAATTATCTTATCTTAATACTTTTATGCAAAATAATGTGAGGAATCAATTGGTGTAAAGAAAAAACATAGTTGTTTTTGAGAAAAAATATGTAATTGTTAATTGCAAATCTATGTATAATATTTTTATAAATGTAAGATTGATTTTATGGCAAATATTTTAAATTACAGACCCTCACAAATTGAATTACTTCTAAGTACTTGGATAGTTATATAATTATTAGTTATATATATTTCATATTTATATTTATATATATTAGGAGTATAACTAAGTTCCCGCCGCTCATAATTAGATGGCTCCAGCTGCAAATATAATAAAGTTAGGCATTTGTCAATAAAATTGAGTGTGCAAAGATTCATTTTTTGTGAAAGAGATATTTTTTGAATCGATTTAAAATGGAACGTGATAAATTTTTTTTCGACATGTACTTCTTCGCTATTTTGATTTAAATAAAATTGCAGCTGAAACCCGTCGATTGATTTCTAAATAGTCACGGCTGACCGCTACTAACAACAATTATACCGATTGAACGATGAATTGATGCGAAAAAGGCGAAAAGTAAAGTTGACGTAAAGTGATTTTTTGCGTGACAATGCGCGACCTCGTGTTGTAAGAATCGTAAAACACTGTTGGAGCTCGAATGCGAAGTTCTTCCGTACTCAGCTTATTCTCCAGACTTGGCCTCATCGAATTACCACCTTTTCCGATCAATGCAACACGCGCTCGCCGATACACACTTCTCCAATTACGAAGAAGTCAAAAAATGAGTCGATCAATGGATTGCTTCAAAAAACAAGTCGTTCTATCATCGTGGAATCCAACTTTTGCAAGAAAGATAGGAAAAAGTCATAGAAATTAATGGATTATACTTGAAATGTTCCGAAATTAGCCTGACAGACGCTTGTATATATGTACATATATATCTGTATTTATAAAATTAATCCTATTAAGCACCTCAGTTACGCGAATCATAATCCGCGCGCTGAGCTGCAGATTCGCGCTGCGCGTACCTCGCATTAATATCGATGCGCGCGTCGCGCAAAATGCCTTCACTTGCGCACATCGAGAATCGAGATTAGTCGGTAGCCCAAATTTTAAACGGGCTACTCGCTAAGAAAAACATCAACACTTATGCCCTCCAACTTTCTAGAAGATTTGCCGTCTCTTTTGTTATCACTCTCAAAGTGATTTATGACTGTAGCGAATCTTCTAGAAGGTCGGGGTAATAAAAGTGCGTGCCCGAAACCATTCGGGGCACTCTTGCAATCATCGCCGAGTTTATAGCACAGATCAAGCAATCGAATCGTTTTTTTCGCCGAAGTTAGACCGAGCACGAAAAACCGTTCGCGTTGAGTAAAGTCGTGCTTCTCGCAATCTCACGAATAATTGTAAAATTATTGTCTGTATTGTCCGAGTGAAATACACCGTTCTTTTTTGTCACAAACTGTTAGCGTCGCTCCTGTTTTTTTGTGCCGTACTCCTCGTTTCTCACTCATCGCGATTCCGACGTGAAAGTTAAAACATTTTCTGGTCCTTCGAGCCGGATATTCTTCCTCGAAACCGGCACCCGCGAGCGTCGTGACTTTCGTGAGTGGAGTGGAGACAAGTGTGTGACCTGTGGACAAGAAATGGAGGCGTTAATTGCTGCACAACGAGAATTACACGGGCGCATTGCCCGCACGTGCGATAACCTCCGCAAGGCTGGATCGGCCAAGCAGTCCGTCGCTCTCGTACAATCAGCGCTGTCGAACCTAGAAGGCAAATGGACAAAGTTCGAGGATCAGCACGATCGCTTACTATTGGAATTCGGCGATACTCTCAAGGGAAACGATTACGTCTCATCCGATCTTGTGAGTATCGTCGAAATGGTATACTTGCAGCAGCGTGCCAAGCTAGTCGAACTCGAGCAGGTGCTCGCCGGCCCGTCAGCCGCCGTAGAGCCAAAGTCGGCACGCGCGGAAGCTGCACCGTCGCGCAACGTACTGCCACGGATCCAACTACCTCAGTTCTCCGGGAAGTTTGAAGATTGGCCCGCTTTCCGAGATCTCTTCCGGTCGATCGTCGTTGAAGAGAACTCCCTGTCAAAGGTGGAAAAGTTCCATTACCTTAAGACAAGCGTCAAGGGCGACGCAGAACAACTTATACGGAACTTACCGTCGACGGAGGATAACTTTGAGCGCGCGTGGTCGACCCTGAAGGAGCACTTTGAAAATGCGCGGCTCCTGGTGCGTTCTTACCTGACAGCGTTCACATCACTTCCCAGGATGAAGGCGGATTCCGTCGCCGATCTTCGCCGCATCTTTCACGGCGTGGTCTCTACCGTCGGCGCTCTGGAGGGCATCGGTCGGCCGATCGAGAACGGGACGGATCTCTTCGTCCATATAGCAGTCGAGTTATTAGACTCCAAGACTCGACGCGAGTGGGAGAACTCGCTCGGCAAATCGTCGGAGCCGCCGTCTTACGAGGACCTCCGCGCGTTTCTCCAAGAGCAGCTGATGACCCAGGAAGTACTTCGAACGGTCGCCGGTGAGACGTCAGGGAAATCCCCCACGGAGAAGTCCAGTAGCCGCGCCCGGGCCAACCACGTCAAAGGCCGTAACACCGACTCCAGCCGTAGCTGCCCTCTCTGCAAGAAGGAGCATTTCCTGGCCTTCTGCGAGCAATATAAAAAGAAGTCAGCCCAGGAGCGTCGGGAAGCAGTGAATACTCACCAGCGCTGCTGGAACTGCTTGGGACGGCACATGGTCGGTGAGTGTCCTTCAGCGAAAAACTGTAATAAGTGCGCGGGTCGACACCATACGTCACTCCACGAGGCGTTCTCTTCCGCGCCGGCCATCGCCTTGCCCGTCGCCGCGTCTAGCTCGTCGCCGACGGTACACGTGTCAAAACGACCACCAGCGGAAAGTATCGCCGTATTACTCGCAACTGCTCGCGTTTTTGTGACGGATCGCTCCGGAGTTCGGCATTCGGTTCGAGCGTTAGTCGACCCTGGTTCGGAGACCTGCCTCATCGCGGAGTCCTTGGCTCAACGCCTCCGGTTACCACGCACCCCAACGTCCGTCGCGATCTTCGGCGTGGGGGGCGTCCAGACGGGATTCTCCAGAGGACGAGTCACGCTCGCTCTCTCCGCGCGCTCCGGACATTTCGCGCTGACGGTTTCGCCATTGGTGATGCCGCGACTAACCGCCTACAGCGGCTCCGTAGAAGGTGGTGCTCGCTCATGGACACACGTCGACGGGCTGGAGCTCGCCGACCCCGAGTACCTCAATCGCGATCCGATAGAGCTCCTCCTCGGAGCCGACGCGTACGCCAGCATAGTGCTGCCGCACCTCCGCCGCGGCGGACCCCTAGAGCCGATCGCGCAGCAGACGCACCTCGGATGGATCCTGCTGGGCGCCGTCGGAGTCGGGCACGCTACCTCCGCCGTGGCTTCCTTACAGTGCTCCCCGCTGGATGACCTCGCTGCTGCCGTTCGACGCTTCTGGGAGTGGGAGGAATCTCCTCGCTCCGCCTTGCCGCTTTCCGCCACCGATCAAGCCTGTGAAGATCACTTCGCCCAGACGCACCAACGTCTTCCCGACGGTCGCTATCAGGTACGGTTACCCGTCCGGCCTGACTTGCCGGACCTCAGCTCAACACGCCGCGCCGCACTCCGCATGCTTGAGGTCATGGCGCGACGCTTCGACCGCGATACTGATTTTCGAGACAAGTATCGCGATTTCATGCACGAGTACATCGCGCTCGGACATATGTCACCTCTGCCTCAGCACGTTCCCGCGACAGGAGATCGAGTCTGCTACCTACCGCATCATGGGGTGTTACGGAGCTCGGATACCGCCGCGAAAATTCGCGTTGTTTTCAACGGCTCCTCACGAACCCCGGTAGGGACTTCTTTGAACGAGGCGCTGTACACCGGACCGAACCTCCTGCCGGCTCTCACGGACGTAGTGCTGCGCTGGCGACGGCACCGCTATGTCTTCGTCGCCGACGTGGAAAAGATGTACCGCCAGATCGCGGTACATCCGGATGATCGATCGTTGCAGCAAGTCCTGTGGAAGGAGAAAGAGCAAGTAAGCGAATACAGCCTTAATACGGTGACGTACGGGATGGCGTGTGCGCCGTTTCTCGCCCTGCGCGTATTACAGCAGCTAGCGGGCGACGAGGAGAGCCGATTCCCACTGGGAGCCGAAGCGCTTCGTAAGGACGTCTACATGGACGACATACTTACCGGAGCTCCCACCTTGGCGTCGAGCCGTCATCTCCGGGAAGAGGTCTCTTCCCTCTGTATGGCGGGCGGCTTCCCCTTGAAAAAGTGGGCTGCGAACCACGAGGCGCTCCTGGAGGACATCCCGCTTGAACATCGGCTACACTCTTCCGCCGACGCTCTACTGCCATCCGTTGATCATTCCGTACTGGGTCTGCGCTGGAGTCCAGCAACCGACGAGTTCTCCCTGACGGTGCGAAGGCCAGCAGAAGTGTTTCCCACGAAGCGAAACATTCTTGCCCAAACGGCTCGCCTCTTCGATCCGCTGGGCTGGTTGGCGCCGATTACTGTACGCGCCAAGCTCATCATTCAAACAGCGTGGCTGCAGCAGCTCGAGTGGGACGCCCCCTTGCCTGCCGATGAAGCCGCGAAATGGACAACACTCGACGAGGAGCTTCCTCTTCTGGAACGGATCAGAGTCCCGCGCTGGTTCCGAATCGATCCTTCGACGAGCAGCATCGAACTCCATGGCTTCTCGGACGCCTCCGAGCGAGCCTACGCCGCCGTGGTTTACCTACGCACCATGGACGGCGAGCGACCACAAACTTCACTAGTGGCCGCGAAGACGAAGGTCGCTCCGCTAAAGCGCGTGTCGCTCCCTCGTCTGGAACTTTGTGCCGCAGCCTTACTCTCCAAGTTGATCGCTCACATCCGATCCACGTTGACCCTGGATGTCTCTCCGACGTACCTCTGGACGGATTCAACGGTCACCCTCGGCTGGATCCGTGGTCATCCCGCAAGGTGGACGACCTTCGTCGCCAATCGCGTTGCCGAAATCCAGAGAAGCAACCCGGATGCGAGATGGCGACACGTTCCCGGCCGCAGCAACCCTGCGGACTGTGCCTCGCGAGGAGTATCTCCGCGGGAGTTGCTCGAACACTCCCTATGGTGGCGCGGGCCGAGTTTCCTCTCGGGGGATCCAGCCACCTGGCCGACAGATTCCTGGCTTCAAGACGATGCTGCCCTCCCGGAACAACGGCCTACCAAGTGCCTGGCGGCCTGTAGCGCGCGAGAGCCAGAGGAGCTCACCCGCTTTTCGGCGCTCCGGCGATTGCTCCGTGTCTCTGCCTGGATGTGGCGTTGGAGAAGGCGCTGCTCTCCCGACGGTCTCGGGGAGACCTCGCCACCGTCAACAAACCTCCTGATACCTGAGGAACTAGACTACGCCCTCGCTCGATGGATCCGAGTAGCTCAAGCCGTGGCCTTTCGCGCAGAGTTGGACGACATCAGCTCTGGACGACCAGTATCCGGGAAGAGCGCCCTCCGTAGGCTTACACCGGAGGTGGACACCGAGGGAATCCTGCGGGTAAGCGGACGTATTAAACACGCGCTACTCGACCACGACCAGCGACACCCGGTCATATTGCCAGCGAGATCTCATGTCACCTACCTCGTCGTCGACGCCGCTCACCGGCGCACTCTTCACGGCGGAGCCCAAGCTACACTAGCAGCTGTTCGTCAACGGTTTTGGATACCTCGAGGCCGCCAAGTAGTACGCCGCTTCATCCATCGATGCCTGCAATGCATCCGATGGCGGGCGGCCACACCACAGCCCTTGATGGGTAGCCTGCCACTCGCTCGGGTCACTCCCAGCCGGCCGTTCCAGCACACCGGGGTGGACTTCGCCGGCCCAATCTGGTTACGGACGTCCAAGGGCTGCGGTCATAAGGCCTACAAGGCCTTCCTATCTGTCTTTGTATGTTTTAGTACCCGAGCAGTCCATCTGGAAGTAGTTAGCGACTACTCCGCCGATGCTTTCCTCGCCGCCTTCCGCCGCTTCGTCGCCCGTCGTGGAGTGTGCCAGGCGGTCTATAGCGACTGTGGTACCAACTTCGTGGGGGCCGATACTCAGCTTAAGGCGCTGTTCCAGTCTGCAAACAGTGAACGACACCGGATCATCGGGCGTCTCGCGGACGACGGTATCCGGTGGCATTTTAACCCCCCGGCCGCCCCTCACTTCGGAGGGTTATGGGAAGCGGCCGTGAAGGCATTGAAACATCACCTGCGGAGGGTCATCGGGGAGACAAAGCTTACCTTCGAGGAGATGTCAACCTTCCTCGCCGAGGTCGAAGCCTGCCTCAATTCACGCCCATTGCAGGCCCTGTCGGACGATCCCGAGGATCTCTGCGCTCTGACCCCCGGTCACTTCCTGATCGGGGCTCCGCTCACTGCCATCCCGGAGCCGTCGCTCCTTGACGTCCCGACAAATCGGTTGAACCGCTGGCGGCTGCTCCAGCAAATGAGGGACCACCTGTGGCAGCGTTGGTCACAGGAGTACCTCCAAGGGTTGACACCTCGGCCCAAATGGTGGGCCGCACCCGGTAACCTGCGCGAAGGGCGGTTGTGCCTGATAAAATCCGAGACGTCTCCACCGTGTCGCTGGCCACTCGCCCGTATCACTCGACTCCATCCCGGAGAGGACGGCCAAGTACGCGTAGTCGACGTGAGGACCTCCACCGGAGAATTCACTAGGCCCGTAGTGAAGGTCGTACCGCTGCCGACGGCGGAAGACGCCGACCCGGAATCTCACGCGTGATAACCACCGTATAGGGCGACGAGGCTAGCACTGCGCGACGTAACCTCCCGCGCCTATACGCTGTAAAATAGTGTCTGTATTAAGTGTAACTAACAATAAGAATCATTACTTGCCTTTCTACGGTGAGCCGCGTCGATCCCACACTCGTCGTGTACGACTCCTTCCTTCGCACGCACGGAGTCACACCGCACAACACACGCAAATTCGGCCACGATCCGCCGCCCTTGTCAATCCACACGAAACAAACCCGTGGACGACAGCCACGGGTCGCAGATCTCTAGGGTAAACCGCGGTCGTCAATCCGGGCGATCGCAGCATGCGCGACATCCCCACTGATAATGCGGGTTCTTTCGTCGATCATCTTTCGACGAGGCGGGCGGGAAATGTTCCGAAATTAGCCTGACAGACGCTTGTATATATGTACATATATATCTGTATTTATAAAATTAATCCTATTAAGCACCTCAGTTACGCGAATCATAATCCGCGCGCTGAGCTGCAGATTCGCGCTGCGCGTACCTCGCATTAATATCGATGCGCGCGTCGCGCAAAATGCCTTCACTTGCGCACATCGAGAATCGAGATTAGTCGGTAGCCCAAATTTTAAACGGGCTACTCGCTAAGAAAAACATCAACACTTATGCCCTCCAACTTTCTAGAAGATTTGCCGTCTCTTTTGTTATCACTCTCAAAGTGATTTATGACTGTAGCGAATCTTCTAGAAGGTCGGGGTAATAAAAGTGCGTGCCCGAAACCATTCGGGGCACTCTTGCAATCATCGCCGAGTTTATAGCACAGATCAAGCAATCGAATCGTTTTTTTCGCCGAAGTTAGACCGAGCACGAAAAACCGTTCGCGTTGAGTAAAGTCGCGCTTCTCGCAATCTCACGAATAATTGTAAAATTATTGTCTGTATTGTCCGAGTGAAATACACCGTTCTTTTTTGTCACAAACTGTTAGCGTCGCTCCTGTTTTTTTTGTGCCGTACTCCTCGTTTCTCACTCATCGCGATTCCGACGTGAAAGTTAAAACAATTATACTTTGATTAATATATTAATTCATTTTCTTATTAAAATAAATGCATTTTTCAAATGAAAAAACGGCGGAAACTTACAAGAGAACCCGAAAATTCTGATCTTAATGAAACTTTCCACATATGTAGAAAGGGTAAACAGATGAATTTAGAAATTTTCAGTTGGGGCCCAAAAACGATTCTAAAGGGTGAAACCACCCCTCATAGATAGAGCGGTTTATCGGTTTTTTCTATATATCTCGAAAATTATTGAAGATATCAAAAAATGTTTTATACAAAAGTTTTATAGTAAAAACACCTCTATTTAACTAGATTAATAAAATTTTAGAAAAAAATTTTTTTTTGAGATTTTTCAAGAAAAAAAAATTTTTATTTTATTTTATTAATGTCATTGAATAGAGCCATTTTTGCCATAAAACTTTTGTATAAAACATTTTTTGATATCTTCAGTAATTTTCGAGATATATAGAAAAAACCGATAAACCACTCTATCTATGAGGGGTGGTTTCACCCCTTAGAATCGTTTTTGGGCCCTAACTGAAAATTTCTAAATTCATCTGTTTACCCCCTCTACATATGTGGAAAGTTTCATTAAGATCAGAATTTTCGGGTTCGCGAGGTTCCCTTGTTAGTTATATACCTAATATTTCATATATTTATATTTATATTTTATAATTATTAGTTATATATATTTCATATTTAATTTTGATTTTTTACTATTTACAGAATGCTATTCAGGAGAAAATTATTTTTAGTTTCTATTATTTTCTAAGTATTATGGGTAAACAATTTTTTAAGCTTTTTTGTTTTACTTATTGGTACATTTTTTATGTACATGGAATATTTTTTATCTTCATATTTTTTTATCTTTTTTTTAATGAGATAGTATTTTATAAAAGTCTCAAAAGAGACTATAAGAATATGCAATAAAAAATAAGTGATTTAGTTTAAAAAATTCATGATTTTGTCCTGACCTTGACAGCGTCAAACTGAGGTTAAATAGAGTTTTTTAAACCTTACAACCTTTTTTAAACCTTTTTTTTGTATTAAACATTTTTTTACAACATTTATGTTTTTCGAGATACTTCCCGATCTTTTTGTGACAGCCTGTGCAGAATACCCTGTCTAGAAGACACGCGTATGTCTAAAAATACATAATATGAGATTCATAAAGTTTATATTCTTGAATTCTGTAGTACATTGCATACAACGAGCACTAAATTGAGAATCATTGAATCGAAATTGGTGTAGTCAACTGGTGGAAACCGTTGTGGATTCAAGTTAATTCCTCAATAGAAAAGTTTGATTAGTTAAAATGTCTTACACACAAATTTATTGCCACATCATTCTACATATATTCTTATTATATTTCACTTTTTATAACATGAAAGAAGATATAATTCATTCATTAACATTGCACTTTTAATTTTACAATGTCTACAACATCTTCATGAAAAAAAGTTAAAAAATATTTATACATAATTTTAAAATATACATACATACATACATACATACATACATATATATATATATATATATATATATATATATATATATATATATATATATATATATATATATATATATATATATATATATATATATATATATATATATTATATATATATATTATGGATATTATTATACACACTACTGATATAGAATATATTTCGTGCATAACAGCAATATATGATAATTTAATTTATAAATATCCATCTATCTCTATATTATTAATCCACTTTGGTAGACATGTTGATATCATATCTAAAATAAAAAGAAATTTATTTTTTATATTACGCGTGTTTAGAGAGATGAAAAATCATATAAAATATATATAATTTATAAGAGAGAATGCTGCTAATATTTCATATACAGGGTGGACCAATAACTCTGTCCACCTGGAATATCTCCGTTATTTTTAGAGGTACAAAAATTTTGTACTTATAAAAGTTGTACGGTACCAAGAGGGCCGTAATATGCTACTAATAATTTTTTTGTAGGTGGAGGCGCTTCAGAGATTTCAAGGTCATCTCCATTTTTTTAAATGGCATGCTATACTTTTTTATTCTTAGTGTAATAGCGGATGTTTAGACGATTTCAACGACCTATAATAAGGTCATTCGGCATTAAATAAAAGTGTAAAACAATGATTCTTACCTTGCTTACAGGGCCGCGTTTATAAAAATTGCGCCCAGGGGCTTGTGATCTTCGAGCGCCCCGATCTAGCTCCCTCCTTCTCCAAATGAATAAACAGCATATCATTAAATAATTTTTAATATTTATTAAACTTTTAAAACATTTAAGAACAGATAAATAATTAAAAAATGGAACATTTGTTATAAATGTACTTTTCGACTTTTTTTCTCTGCAAATATTTGTATTATATTATCGAAGTTTATTTTAGCTGAAAACTCCGATTCAATATTTAAAATAGAAAGGTTGTTTAGCTTTTCTTGACCTAATGTTGACCTGAAAGCATTTTTTACTCTCTTCAACGCCGAAAATGATCGTTCACCGCTACTGTTTGTTAAGGCTAGGCAAAGATATATTCTTATTGCCACTTCGATATTTGGAAAAGTGGCTTGAATTTTATTTTCCTGTATTAATTTTAAATAGGATACTGGAAGTGGAATATCGGAAGGAAATTCTTCATTCTGGATAAAGTATCTAAATTGAATGATTTCTTCAATAAACTCGTTCTCTAGATCGCAATTATACATTTTTACTAAATTTTTCGCGCAAACTCTTAGTTAATCATTTCCAAATTCAGAATGAAGTTGTAGCTTACTTAGAAATCCAAACGTTTCCGAATAATATTTATAGCTTGCCACTCTTTTTTCTAGGGCATTGATAAGGTTGTCCAAAATTGGAAAATAAACTTTGATTTTCATTGCATCTCTGGCATCGAAAACAGTCTCAGCTTTTGCACCTTCATCAAAGTGGCGCTTTCTTTTACGATTACGTTTAGAATCGTACTCCTCACAGCCAGATTTTTCTCTGCCTCTTTTTTCAAAATCCAGAAAGTATTCCATTGTTCTAAGATTTAAGAGATAATCCTTTAAAGAATTATACAATTTTACCACAGTTTCCAAATCAATATTAATATTTTGCAAACTTTTATTTGTAGCGTTAAATTTTTGTAAAATATCATTCCAAATTTCACAGATAATCGCAATGTCAAGGTTATTCAATGAGTTAATAAAAAATTGTGCTTCTATTCTAGTTGTTTACTTTTGACTGCAGTCAATTTTAAGCTCTTCTAAAGCATTTCGAAAACAACTATATTCTAAAGACAAAGCTTTTATAGCGTCCGCTCTGGCTGACCAACGAGTCTCACTTAGTCTTTCTGGTACTAGATTAGAGTCCGATGTCAATAAGTGTTTTCTCATAATCTCCCATCTAGCTGGTGATCCAGAAAAAAATACATATATATTTTGCACAAATAAAAAAAACCTGGTGGCTTCTGGACAACAATCAGCTCCGCAGTTTCCAACTAGATTTAAAGAATGCGCCGCGCAAGGGAAATAAAAAGCCAATTTGTTTTTCTTTGCAAGCCATGCCTGCAATCCATTATAACACCCAGACATATTTGCAGCGTTGTCGTATGATTGACCTCTGCAGTTTTGAAAATCAATATTTAAATCTTCCAAAGTTTTCAAAACTGCGATACCCATTTGCTCTCCTTTGTGTCCAACATTTGGTAAAAATAATAAAAAACGCTTTACAGAACAACTATTGGCAGAAACGATATCGAATAACAATAGTTAATTGGTCAACATTTTCGATATCTGGTGTTGAGTCGACAATTATAGAAAAATATTTTGCATTTTTTAATTCGTGGACAATAGATTTTCTAACGTGTTCTCCTAATATCTCGATAAATTCATCGCAGATTGTATTCGATAGATATGAAACGTATCCTTTCTTTTTGTTTCCATGCTGTGCAATATGAACCTTTAAAAAATCGTCGTATTCCGCCAACAGCTCCAAAGTTCCAAGGAAATTTCCATTGCGAGAATTAAAAAATTGCTCATTACTACCACGAAAAGCCAATCCACTTGAAGCTAAAAATCTTATCACAGATAAAATTCTTTCTAGCACCATGCACCAATAATTTTTTTCTTTGACCAATTGTATTTCGAGAGCTGTATCTACAGGGTGATTCTAAATAACTTTATGCTTTTGCAAAAACATAATCTTGACCGAATTCTAAGACGATTTTTCCTTTGGCAAAATTTCGTTTGAAGCTTAGTTTTTGAATTATTAAAGGAAGTAGTTAACGTATGACGGGTCGAATACAAGAGGCAGGCAAGGGTGGCGCGATTCACCGTCAGACGCTGGTGCTTACGCGGGGCGCCTGCTGCGATCAGCTGGTCGCTATACACATACAGACACACATGCGAACACATACATTCTCTCTCTGTCTCTCTGTCTGTCTGTCTGTCTGCCTGTCTGTCTGCCTGTCTGTCTGTCTGTCTGCCTGTCTGTCTCTCTCTCTCTCTCTCTCTCATTCGCTCACTCACCTGTATTTTTTTTTCTTTTACGAGAGAGGGGAAAATGCATTTTATGCATACCCACCGGTCGATCCAGTGAGTTATGTGGGACTCGAGTACCAAGTCGAATTACCAACTCGGTACTCCCTACCCACTAAAAACCCCTCTCTTTTCACGAATTTCCTTTGACACACTGTCCCTCGGACTTCCCGAGATCTGTTTTCACATAACGTCAAAAAATAGTTATTATTACCTTGTTCGATGACTTTTGATGTATTGCTGTAATTGCTTGAAGGAGAAATGAATTTTCCGATAGATCGTACGTTCTCAAATTGAACGTAGATATCACGTTGCAAAAGACAAGAAATCCACACTAAATTATTAACTGAAAGTTTTTCTTCTTTCATGAACTGTATTCTTTTATAAACTTTAACGTAATCACATTTATTTACTCACTCGATGAGACGAGAAATTTACTAATGACTCTATCACTAATCATTATTAATCACTGTCGAATAATAACTGTTGGCGATTAAAAATCACTCGATGAAAGAAACACGCGCGGACACGTTACTACACGACGCGACGACGCGACAATGCGACGATAATTACTCGGCGACTGCAAGCAGTTTTTTGTCATGGTAGGTTGCGGTAGGTTAAGGTATTACTGGCGCTATCGAACGCGATCATGTGTTCGATTGAAGAATGCGGTAAACATAATAAACATTTAACATATTAATATTATTATTATCATGAATGTGTGTGATATCCATACATCGTATGATATCTATTTAAAAATTAATTAGATTAAATAAGTGTTTTTAAAATATTTATTACTTTTACTATTATCATATAAAATATTAATATTAAATATTTTAAAAACACTTATTTAATCTAATTAATTTTTAAATAGATATCATACGATGTATGGATATCACACACATTCATGATAATAATAATATTAATATGTTAAATGTATTATGTTTACCGCATTCTTCAATCGAACACATGATCGCGTTCGATAGCGCCAGTAGTACCTTAACCTACCGCAACCTACCATGACAAAAACTGCTTGCAGTCGCCGAGTAATTATCGTCGCATTGTCGCGTCGTCGCGTCGTGTAGTAACGTGTCCGCGCGTGTTTCTTTCATCGAGTGATTTTTAATCGCCAACAGTTAATATTCGACAGTGATTAATAATGATTAGTGATAGAGTCATTAGTAAATTTCTCGTCTCATCGAGTGAGTAAATAAATGTGATTACGTTAAAGTTTATAAAAGAATACAGTTCATGAAAGAAGAAAAACTTTCAGTTAATAATTTAGTGTGGATTTCTTGTCTTTTGCAACGTGATATCTACGTTCAATTTGAGAACGTACGATCTATCGGAAAATTCATTTCTCCTTCAAGCAATTACAGCAATACATCAAAAGTCATCGAACAAGGTAATAATAACTATTTTTTGACGTTATGTGAAAACAGATCTCGGGAAGTCCGAGGGACAGTGTGTCAAAGGAAATTCGTGAAAAGAGAGGGGTTTTTAGGGTAGGGAGTACCGAGTTGGTAATTCGACTTGGTACTCGAGTCCCACATAACTCACTGGATCGACCGATGGGTATGCATAAAATGCATTTTCCCCTCTCTCGTAAAAAAAAAAAAAAAAAAAAATACAGGTGAGTGAGCGATGAGAGAGAGAGAGAGAGAGAGAGAGAGAGAGAGAGAGAGAGAGAGAGAGAGAGAGAGAGAGATTGATTGATTGATTGACCTTTATTAGCTTCCTCAGCTATTTGTAGTATACAATTTTAAATACATTAAATAACATTAAATAATATATATTCCTTTAACATTCGCTTAAATGGTTCGATCCTATCACAATGTTTCATTTCGGCTGGTAAATCATTATATAATTTCACTCCTTCATAAAACATACTCTTTTGCGCACTTCTTGTTCTGCGAAATTGTATTGCAATATCTCCGGCCTGTCGCGTTTGTCTCTCACTTACATTTCCTACTATTTCTAGTCTATTTCGTAGCTGCTCTGTCAGCAAATTCCTTAAATCTTAAAAATAAATAAACATACATTATAGTATAGCCTCTGTCTTACGGACATAAACTGCAACGCTTGCAGCATATGTTCCACTTTGGTATACCTATCACACTGTAATATAACCCTCATTGCCCGATTTTGCGCTACTTGCAATTTATCCAGCTGTGTTTCTCCCATACTCATTAACAACGTTGCACAATATTCGAAGTGAGGTGCTATGATTGCCTTATATACAATACATCTAGTATATGCCGATATACAATTTCCTATTCTATTTAAAAAACTCGTCTTCTTTCCTATCTTTTTTAACATAAAGTCACAATGATCTTTAAATCGAAGTTTATCATCAATAATTATTCCTAGGTATTTCATTATCTCTACTCATTCTATCTCAGTTCCGTCCAAGCATTTCAATACAATATTTCCTTTCAGTTCTTTTCTTACACTCTTAACTATCATATATTTCGTTTTTCCTGCATTCATTTTCAATTTATTTGTATTCATCCATTTTTCTACCATATTAAATGCCATATTCATTTCTGACTCTAACTGCTCACTACTTTCACATAGGTACATATATTAATGTATCATCCGCAAACATTTTTATACTACATCCTTCAGGGCAAATTTTAATTATATCATTAATATATACAATAAATAACAAGGGTCCTAGTACAGATCCTTGCGGCACTCCATATTCAGTGGCAATTAATTTAGACCATTTATCGTTGAAACGAACCTGCTGCGTTCTATTATTTAAGTATGATTTTAACCATTCTAAAACCATCCCTCTAATTCCATATTGATATAATTTTTCTATTAATTTTTTTCTATCAATTGTTTCGAAAGCTCGCTTAAGATCCATAAATATTACTCCAACCATTTTTCCTTCGCTAACTATTAATTTCCATTCGTCAACAACAGTTTGAATTGCCGTTTCACACGAATACTGTTTTCTAAAACCTGATTGATGTTCTGTTATAATACTATTAGATTCCAGATACATTTCAATTTGCTTCTTTACCACTAATTCTAACACTTTCTCATATATTGGTAGCATATTAATAGGTCTATATTCACTTGCTTTTTTAGTTTTTTCTATTTTTGGAATCGGTATTATCGTTGATGTTTTCCAACTCTCTGGATAGCAACCTTCCTTCAAAGAATTATTTATTATCTCAACAAACTCTTCTTTTATTACATTAAACGTTGACTTTAATATATATAATAATCGCTAGTTATTCCTTCTTCCGTCCCTTTCTTTTTTGGTAATCTCATAACAATTTCCTCTAAGTCCTCTACATTAATCATCTCAAAGTTTTCTACAATTCCTGTATTGTCAATAGGATAAATAATTCTTCTACCCGTATCTCTAGACTTATCAATATTTATAGATTTCACTATGTTACTAATACTTTGTACGTAATATATGTTGAATTTATCAGCTATATTACATCCGTTAATGTCATCTATTATCTCAAAATCTATATTATCTATATCTTTTGTACCCCTTGATTCACCTCTAATTAATTCTTTCAACGTTTTCCACATTTTCGTAGGGTTTTCTTTATTACTATCTATCATATCTTCGTAGTATTCCTTCTTCTTTTCCCTGATTAATTTAACTACCGCGTTTCTTTCAGTTTTAAACTGCAACCAATTCTGTTCCATATTGTCGTACACTGCCTTATTATACGCTTCATCCCTTTTATTTGCTGCTTCTCTTATATCATCTGAAAACCATTGTTTCCTTTCCCAAGAGAGAGAGAGAGAGAGAGAGAGAGAGAGAGAGAGAGAGAGAGAGAGAGAGAGAGAGAGAGAGAGAGAGAGAGAGAGAGAGAGAGAGAGAGAGAGAGAGAGAGAGAGAGAGAGAGAGAGAGAGAGAGAGAGAGAGAGAGAGAGAGAGAGAGAGAGAGAGAGAGAGAGAGAGAGAGAGAGAGAGAGAGAGAGAGAGAGAGAGAGAGAGAGAGAGAGAGAGAGAGAGAGAGAGAGAGAGAGAGAGAGAGAGAGAGAGAGAGAGAGAGAGAGAGAGAGAGAGAGAGAGAGAGAGAGAGAGAGAGACAGACAGAGAGACAGACAGACAGACGGACAGACGGACAGACGGACAGACGGACAGACGGACAGACGGACAGACGGACAGACGGACAGACGGACAGACGGACAGACGGACAGACGGACAGACAGACAGACAGAGAGAGAATGTATGTGTTCGCATGTGTGTCTGTATGTGTATAGCGACCAGCTGATCGCTGCAGGCGTCCCGCGTAAACACCAGCGTCTGACGGTGAATCGCGCCACCCTTGCCTGCCTCTTGTATTCGACCCGTCATACGTTAACTATTTCCTTTAATAATTCAAAAACTAAGCTTCAAACGAAATTTTGCCAAAGGAAAAATCGTCTTAGAATTCGGTCAAGATTTTGTTTTTGCAAAAGCATAAAGTTATTTAGAATCACCCTGTATACGCCCTTCAATTTTAGATCTTGTCAAGAACAATCCAGCCGATTTTTGATGAGAGGAAGATATCTCGTGTTGAGCAATTCTTTCTTCATGTTTCCAATCTTTAAATCCTTCGCAGAAGCTATTTTCTTTATCACCAAAAAGCTTGCAATATATACAAAATATTTTCCCGCTTGTTCGAGAATCTCGTTTTCGAACTTCCATATTTTTTAATTTTCGAAAAAACAAACTTTTTCTTGCATATCTATTTTGAGTAGCTCCAACGATAAGCGAGGTTGAAAAATCTAATGCATCTATGTCTTGAATTGGCTGATTTTTTAATATATAAGTAATGAATGCGTGGCCTTCCTTCCACGTTTCCGGATCTTCAATGTCAATTTCATTATCATTGATTTTAATTTCTTCAGTTATCTTTAATGTATCATATGTCGTGATATCAATATTCAAAACTTTAGATTCGTTTTCAATCTCGTTTTGTTCTGTCAATTCCTCCACGCTCACGCTATTAAAAATGAAAGAAATATTTCAGTTTTCGAGAGTTACCAAAAAATATATTTCAAAAATAAGATATAAGATCATATGATTCAATGTATAATAGTGTGAATTTCATAAAATAACAAGTCGATCTATTGATCTATAGATAGATTAATTGGGTATCATAAAACAGAAATATAAAATAAATACGGACGCTCTATAAATCCAAAAGAACGGCCAGACAATACATCCACTAAATGCGAGTGTCTGATTACTCAAGAATTTAAAAATACGAGTATTGCACGATAAAAATTAAAGAGTAACTCACTTTTCAACATTATTATTTGAATTTTCGGTTTCAGACACATGTTTTTGTGTCGGCACAAAAAAATTCTTCAATTTTGGAACTTTATCAAGCACTTCTTGTTCCTTTTTAGACTTTTCAGCATTTAATTTTCTTCTTGCACTACCACTCAACTTTTTGTTAAACATTTCGTATTAGTTAAACGCAACAGAAGAATATAAAAAATCTAAAGTAATCGTGATCAAGACGCAACACGTTTGCCTAAAAGCTGCGCTAGCTGCGGTTTATCGTGGCAGTCTGCGACACAGAAACAATTGAATGTTCCGCTCGTTCATTGTTTTTCCGCTCGAATCTCTTTCGCTAGTAAAACGTTAAACAAAAGCCGCGAGTCGAACTAAAGATTCAGGAAAAAGGGCGAATAAGAGCCAGGCGCGAAAATAAGGCGCAAAAAAACTGGTTCGTTTTTCTTTAAATTTCTTTATTCTAAGAAATGTACGTTTCGATGCTTTCTTCAGATCATCCTCAAAGCAAATTACAAAAACTACATACAAAAATATACATCATTACTTGATCCGATTCACAATTTGCTGAGGATGATCCGAAAGAAGGATCGAAACGTACATTTTTAATTTTTAATTTTTTAAAGCTATGGCGCCCCTGGCGCTTTGGCGCCCTAGGGCTCCAGCCCCAAAAGCCCATAGATAAACGCACTACTGCTTGCTTATAAGAGATGCTCGAAGTGATGTCCGTTTGCATCGATGCAACACTGAAATCTTTGAATTGCTGAAGCACGTACATTTCTTAACGTTTCTGGACTGATTGTCGCACATGCTGCAATAATTCGTTGTTTCATATTTTCCGCTGTGGTCGGTATTTCCTCTGAAACTTATTATAGTAAAAAATGTAAATATTTACGTTTCTTACTATAATCTAGCGATTCTTACTGTAATCTGGGATTCAGTCGAACAACACCTAAAATCATACTGCTATGTATATAAAGCTATGTACGCATATAACTCGAGCCTTAGAACGTAACTGTGGAACGTAACCGGTGTGAACAGACCTGCGAATTTTAAAGGCCATTGCACACATTTTCCGTAACCATAACGTAAGGATTCGACCAATCGCGTTGCTTGATTCACGTGACGGACAGCCGAATCAAGCAATAAGATTGATCGAATCCTTATGTTACTGTTACGTTTACGTTACAGAAAATGTGTGAAATGGCTTTAATGCGTAACATCATCGCATAATACACGTATTACAGGATTACAGCCTAAGATTCGGAGCGACCTACTGATTGTCAGTATTTCTATGTCGTGAAATGATGTTAGACATTAATATAGTTACGCAGTATTGGATACACGTCAGACTGAGCCACAAACCTATAGGAAATGTATTAAATCAGAAATAGTTAACCAAGGAATGATAGCAACAAAGTAATGTAACAAGATTAGATTTAAATTCAAATTTTTCTATTTGACTATCGAGCATCATTTGGTTACGCAATACGGTTACGAGGCTTGACTCAAGGGTGTATACGTGCTTAAAATTGTTTAGAGTGTATATTAAAATAATATATTTTACCAATAATAACTTGGACGAATTTTAACGATTTAAAAGTTTTTTTTTGCCGGGCTCCTTCCCAAGAATACAGCATCCCAACTTCGTTCGAAATTACTCTCGACATAACACCCTTGATTACATGGCAAAGATCCACGCCAATTAAACGCAGTTGATGACTCTAAAATATAAAATTCACAAAATAATAGAAGTTATTTATTAGAAAATAATTTTTATTATATAAAATAACATTTTAAAAAATACATAAGTAATTTAGTATACGCACCAATGCATGTATGTTAGCTGAACTCGATAGCCATTCTTCCATCGACATTAGTTGCTGCTCTGTAAGAACTGGAAACGATTGTATTAGAGTCTTAACAGCCGCATTAGTATCATCATTAAGTTCTGGCTCATCAGTATATCGGGTTTTTCTTATAAGTATATTAACGTTGCTTATAAGGTAATTTAATTTTAGATTAATCAGATGAATTTCTTTAAAAAGTTGTTTTCTAAATTCTGAAAATTTGAAAGTTGAGTTGTATTAGATATTATTAGAATATTATACAAAAAGGAATATTTAGAAAATACGAAATAAATGAAACACATAATATAAATGAAAATAATGATTTACCAGCATTTATGTAAGCGCTGTCTGTAGCTGGCTTGAAGTTATCTTAAAATAACAAGAAAATATGATCCATTTAATAATGGTTATTTAATGAAATTGGTTGTTATATTAAGGCCGGATATAATACAGGGATGGATTCAACGGAGCAGAAAAAGTTTCAACACATGTATTCCTATGGTAGCATACTACGGCGGACTGTGGCGGGCCCGCCATAAGCTATCTACCACATAGGAATACATGTGCTGATAACCTTTCCGTTCTGCGTTGAATCCACCCGTGTGCTACACCGGCCTTAGAGTGGAATAAATGAATACACTATTAGAATTGAAAAACATCAATGTTATTTTGAAATAATAATTAATTTTTTAAATGTATATTATAATTAAATGTTATCTAAAACAAAAGTAGAAATTTAAATGTATAAATTGCTAAGCCGTGTTCGAATTTGTTACGTATCTGTATTATGTAATATTTTGAATTGTAAATAGTGATGTGATAAAAAGATACGACGCAATAAAATTGTTTCCCGTTGCTTTACAGCATTATCTTCCATGCGTATCATTAATAATACGTATGGATGATATGCTGTTCACAGATTGATACGAGAACCAGGGGGATGAACTTGCAACGGGCTTATGCAACGTGTGCATATCTAAACTTGCCTATTTATTGCCATATCATCTTTTTTATATTTTGGCAAAGTAACGACATTGAAACCCGTGTGAAGCCCGTTTGTTTATCATTGTATTCAACTTTTGATTTACAAGGTTATAACGGGTCCATTTTAACTGTGATGTTACAAAGATACGCGACAAACCAGTAGCTTTGGAATTTGTTTTTTTTTCAGCATATCTGGTTAATATAATGCAAATATATATATTTTATTATATGAAGATTTCAAAAATACTTACCATTAGTAATATTTTGATCTTGACTTTGCGTTGGAGAGCGATTATTATCTGTTAAATATAAAGGAAATTATTTTTTAAAAATAAAAAGAATTCTTACTAAAAAAGTAATCATTTTACCGTGTTCAACATGTCTGTTGCCAGAAAGTGGAAATGATGGATACGTGTTATTATCTTCATCAGACATACCACAGTTAGACTCATAGGACTCATCAGTATCTGAGTAATCGTTGTGTTTATTCGTGCCTTGTCTCCGCTTATGTAATTTATTAATTTTTTTCGTTAAAATCTCCGTATGTGATGAAAGATCGTCTGTATTTTGAGCTTTGATTACTTTCTTTTTAGCAATATTTAAATCACCTAAACAATTATTACTTGTGTAACCAATGGCGAACAATATAACTAATAAAAATAGCACCGTTTGTTGTACATAATATAATAATTGCAAGTGCATAGTATTACAAAAGATGTTATTCGCATGAAGCTACTAAAAATGCACAGAACTATTCTACATTACAGAACTTGTTATAAATTTTTGATAATTATAAGTATTAATAAGAGGATATACCATGAGTACATCATGGCGTGGTACGTTGATGTACATTAACATACTGCGCCGTGACGTATTCAGTGGGATGTTCTCTTTAATGTTGTATTAATAACATAGTTTGAGTATAATTCTTTATTAATAAATTAATGATTTATTTTTTATAAAAATTTTATAATATAATTATATATTTATATATTTATTAGAATTATAAAATTATAAAATTATAATTATATATTTATTAAAATTTTATTATATAATTTCATAAAAATTTAATATAATATAAACGACATTTACCATATGTGTCTAAAATAATTGCTTCGTATTTCATCCATCTCGAGTCAGGACTGTGCTGATTTTTTATTGATGCTTTAATAGCTGCATTATCGTAACTTTTTGGTGGCCAATAGCATGTAGATTCTTTTGTCAGAAACCATTTTTTCGGTACTGCCTCAACAGTATTATCCTCTTTGAATCGAACGACAAGCCAAGTCATCTATACACATATATTAATCAATGCTTAGGAATTCCTAAAACTTAAATTTAATTATTAAAAACTTCTCCAATAGACAATGAAATAAACAAATCGAAATATGCAAAAGAGAAAAACTATAATTTAGCAAATCAATAAATCAAAATTAACCAAAGAATAAAATAAATATTATAACTGACCCTTCTTCGAAATTTTTTTTGTTATTTGAATATCCTCAAATACTAATAATTTTTTATTTTAAGATTTTCATCGGGCTAGAGATATTCAAATTCAATGACAATCTGTCAGTAGCCAATTTTAGATCCCAATTGTTGAGCCGAACTTTTATCTATGGTATCTTATATGATATATCTCAGTGAATATATTTAAGTAAACAAAAATTAGTTATAAAATTCATACAATTTAACAAAAGGATCTTTTTCTAAAATATAATTACCGAAGACTAGAAGAAAATAATATTTTTTCTAAAGCAATCAATACATATGATAAACAGATTAATAAATTTAAATAAACAAGAATTTCGAAACTGAAATACAAAACTGATTGATTAATTATTATTATCATATATTTGAATTAATTATATTTAAAGATCTCATACTAGTTAAATAAGAAAAATAACACATTTTTCGTTAGCTTTCCATTGTTGGTTCCGAAAAATATTGAACTTGTTATATATAGAGTATTTTAAATTTCAGAGAATTTAAAATTTCAGAAATAAGGATTATGGTTAATTGATTATTTTTTAAACTGATTTCTCATTGATTGCCAAACCAAGCCAATACCATATGTTAATATCTAATGATATATACCTGATAATGGTATACAGGGTGATTCTGAACAGACGTTTGTCTTTAAAAAGATAAATTGTCGAGTCTATTCTAAGACGATTTTCCCTTTACCAAAATTGTCTACGAGGCTTAGTTTTTAAATTATTAAATAAAATAGTTCGCGAATTACGGAACGAGTACAAGAGGTAGACAGGGACGGCGCAACTCACCGTCCGATACAGGCGATCATGTGGGGCGCGCGACGCGATCAGCTGATTGCTGCACACGATGAGTGTAACAATCAGTGTGTATGTGTGTGTGTGTGTGTGTGGGGGGGGTGTATTTATGCACGCGTATCCCACTCTCTCTCTCTCTCTCTCTCTCTCCCTCTTTCTCTCTCACTCTCTCACTCACTCACTCGCTCACTCACTCACTTATTCTTACCTTAATAATGAGATTCTTCATACTGCTGATAAATAGCAGTGCCCAGTGTGTTGCACGATAATAATCGTCGTCGACGAGACGTCGTTTCTTCAACACGCAGTTTGACACAAATAAGCAAAGTTTTTTCTTCCATCACTTTCGACACTTTTACAAATTTACTCGCGCACTTAATCACTCACGATTGATAAAAGGAGGAATTTACCAACGGTTACGGTACGAATTTAATAAACGGTTAACGCATTTAATTATTAATTACACACTCGATTAAAGAAACGCGTTAACAGAACGCGATACTCGATGCAAAGCGCGCGACGCGACGACCGACGACAAGCAGGTCAGGTTAGTACTAGCGCCTCTAGCGCTGCCAAACATAAACGTGTAGCATTACGCGCGAGACGCGAGACGCTACCGTGTGTCTTATAATTAGCTGCAGCTTCCGCATTGTGAATGCGATAGTTTGGAAAATCCAAAATCTGTAGTATTATATTTGGTTTGTGTAAATAATTTATTAATATTTATTTTGCTTTATCTCCTTTTTGCAAGCGAAATGTTCCATGTAAAAATATGTTGGTCGCTCTGAAAAGAGCGGATTATCTTTGATCGCTCTAAGAAGAGCGGATTAAAATATGATTTATAATAAGTGCTCGAAATTAGCACCATCCATTCTAACGCATGCTCTCATGCGTTTCACTAAATTATTTTGGACGTTCTCCATCATTTCGTCTTCGATGGCCCAAATAGCATGTCGTAATCTTGTATCTAATTCGTCGACATCTTCGGGAAGCGTTTTGTAAATTACTTCCTTACAATATCCCCATAAAAAAAAATCGAGAGGGTTGGGATCTTGCGGGCCACCGTATCGGGCCATATCGACCCATCCAACGTCCAGGAAATTGCTCGTTTAAATAATTTGTTACAACTCTGGCGTTGTGTGGTCCAGCTCCGTCTTGTTGAAAAATAATCTTGTGTCTGTCTAATAATGGAACTTCTTCTAAAAATTCGGGCAGATTATCTCTTAAAAATTCTGCGTATGTTTGGCCTGTTAGAATATCTGGCAGAATAACTGGACCAAGTATGTGAGTTCCCATTATTCCAGCCCACAGATTCATCTTCCAGCGAACTTGGAAATTTCTTTGTCGCGTGACTCTGGGATTTTCTTCGCTCCAAAAATGCATATTATGTGTATTAAAAATTCCTTCTTGTGTAAAAAACGATTCATCGCTGAATATTACATAAGAAGGAAATCTAGGATTTTGATCCACTTTTCGTAGAAAATTTTCACAAAACGTTCGTCTTGTGCGGTAATCTTCTGCTCGCAAATGTTGCACGCGAGTATAATGGAATGGATGCAAGTTTTCTTCTTTCAGTATTCTTTGTATAGTTGCGTAAGATAAATTGTGTTCTCGAGCAATCACTCGAATACTTGATTCGGGATTATTTTCGAAAGCACGCAGAACTTGCTCCGTATTTCGTACATTTCTTGCATCACGATGTCTCCCAGTGTCCTGTTTGTTTAAAAGGACACTGCCAGTTTCGTACAGCCTCTGAGCTGCTCGAAGTATTACGGCAGCGGATGGATGTCTTGCTCGATTCGGATACAATTCTGTGTATCTTCTCGCAGCTACATGTTTGCCCATGACACTCGCCAAGTACCATCAGTATCGTAATATTCTTCGTTGTGTAGCCATATCGTGCTTTTAACGCTTCTAATGATCGAAGGGTTATTGATTGCAGCATCGATCGCCCGACCGTATTTATACGATCTCGCAGGGGGTCCATGCCCCCTCCGCGTCTCCCGCGACGAATCCGCGAGTCGCGTCTCGTGACACGCGACTCGCGACACGCGACTCGCGGATTCGTCGCGGGAGACGCGGAGGGGGCATGGACCCCCTGCGAGGATCGTTAAATACGGTCGGGCGATCGATGCTGCAATCAATAACCCTTCGATATTAGAAGCGTTAAAAGCACGATATGGGTACACAAACGAAGAATATTACGATATGCTGTGGCACTTGGGAGTGTCATGGGCAATATATGTAGGCGAGAAGATACACAGAATTGTATCCGAATCGAGCAAGACATCCATCCGCTGCCGTATACTTCGAGCAGTCAGAGGCTGTACGAAACTGGCAGTGTCCTTAAACAAACAGGACACTGGGAGACATCGTGATGCAAGAAATGTACGAAATACGGAGCAAGTTCTGCGTGCTTTCGAAAATAATCCCGAATCAAGTATTCGAGTGATGCTCGAGAACACAATTTATCTTACGAACTATACAAAGAATACTGAAAGAAGAAAACTTGCATCCATTCCATTATACTCGCGTGCAACATTTGCGAGCAGAAGATTACCGCACAAGACGAACGTTTTGTGAAAATTTTCTACGAAAAGTGGATCAAAATCCTAAATTTCCTTCTTATGTAATATTCAGCGATGAATCGTTTTTTACACAAGAAGGAATTTTTAATACACATAATATGCATTTTTGGAGCGAAGAAAATCCAGAGTCACGCGACAAAGAAATTTCCAAGTTCGCTGGAAGATGAATCTGTGGGCTGGAATAATGGGAACTCAATACTTGGTCCAGTTATTCTGCCAGATATTCTAACAGGCCAAAATAGCAGAATTTTTAAGAGATAATCTGCCCGAATTTTTAGAAGAAGTTCCATTATTAGACAGACACAAGATTATTTTTCAACAAGACGGAGCTGGACCACACAACGCCAGAGTTGTAACAAATTATTTAAACGAGCAATTTCCTGGACGTTGGATGGGTCGATATGGCCCGATACGGTGGCCCGCAAGATCCCAACCCTCTCGATTTTTTTTTATGGGGATATTGTAAGGAAGTAATTTACAAAACGCTTCCCGAAGATGTCGACGAATTAGATACAAGATTACGACATGCTATTTGGGCCATCGAAGACGAAATGATGGAGAACGTCCAAAATAATTTAGTGAAACGCATGAGAGCATGCGTTAGAATGGATGGTGCTAATTTCGAGCACTTATTATAAATCATATTTTAATCCGCTCTTCTTAGAGCGATCAAAGATAATCCGCTCTTTTCAGAGCGACCAACATATTTTTACATGGAACATTTCGCTTGCAAAAAGGAGATAAAGCAAAATAAATATTAATAAATTATTTACACAAACCAAATATAATACTACAGATTTTGGATTTTCCAAACTATCGCATTCACAATGCGGAAGCTGCAGCTAATTATAAGACACACGGTAGCGTCTCGCGTCTCGCGCGTAATGCTACACGTTTATGTTTGGCAGCGCTAGAGGCGCTAGTACTAACCTGACCTGCTTGTCGTCGGTCGTCGCGTCGCGCGCTTTGCATCGAGTATCGCGTTCTGTTAACGCGTTTCTTTAATCGAGTGTGTAATTAATAATTAAATGCGTTAACCGTTTATTAAATTCGTACCGTAACCGTTGGTAAATTCCTCCTTTTATCAATCGTGAGTGATTAAGTGCGCGAGTAAATTTGTAAAAGTGTCGAAAGTGATGGAAGAAAAAACTTCGCTTATTTGTGTCAAACTGCGTGTTGAAGAAACGACGTCTCGTCGACGACGATTATTATCGTGCAACACACTGGGCACTGCTATTTATCAGCAGTATGAAGAATCTCATTATTAAGGTAAGAATAAGTGAGTGAGTGAGCGAGTGAGTGAGTGAGAGAGTGAGAGAGAAAGAGGGAGAGAGAGAGAGAGAGAGAGAGAGAGAGTGGATACGCGTGCATAAATACACCCCCCCCCCACACACACACACACACATACACACTGATTGTTACACTCATCGTGTGCAGCAATCAGCTGATCGCGTCGCGCGCCCCACATGATCGCCTGTATCGGACGGTGAGTTGCGCCGTCCCTGTCTACCTCTTGTACTCGTTCCGTAATTCGCGAACTATTTTATTTCATAATTTAAAAACTAAGCCTCGTAGACAATTTTAGTAAAGGGAAAATCGTCTTAGAATAGACTCGACAATTTATCTTTTTAAAGACAAACGTCTGTTCAGAATCACCCTGAATATACCTAATAATATATATTAATAAAAAATGATTTATATTTAAAAAAATTGAAGTAAAATTTCACAAAAGATAATTTTTAAGTGTTAATTTTCTTTTTTTATTAATTAATTTTTTCAATTAACATTTTAGCTTTTTAAATTATTATTACATTTTTTACACTTACACATCAATATATATTTTATAATATTAATTAACCATCTTTTTTTTGTCATATTTGTTTTTCATTTGAAAAGGGTTAGAACCAACAATCGAAAGCTCACGAAAAATATAAGTTATTTTTCTTTTCTAGCTAATATAAAGCCTCTAAATGTAATTTTTTAAAAATTATAAAATATTTAATTTCTAGCTAATTACTGAAAAATGTGATCGATTATTATCATCATGAAATTATTTAAAACAATTATAAATGCAGTAAAAGAAATGCAATATATTGATCATTGTATGGTAAAATTAGTAATTTTCTTTTAATCTTATCAATTCTCCACATTTGAAATACATTATTGTATTTTGTAATAAATTTAATATCAAATAATGAAGAAAAACATGGCTTTGAATAAAAATCTTTGAGTGGAATATACTTGATTCCTATTAAAAATATTTTATTTTGATATGAAGCAAAATTTAGTATTTCAACGATACTTGAATCATCCAATTCAACAAATCGATCAGCTACTTTTAAAAAATTTAAGCAATAATTAATTGTCTTAAGTTTCCTGTACTGCGGAGAAGTGCAATTATTTATTAATGGACCATTAAAATGTTCCCGCAATGACATTGTGGAATTATCATTTGCAGATTGTATTGGTTGCAAAAAATTATTATCCTCGCTAACCCTACACACAACTTGTTGCAGCTGCTGCGAATGCCTACGGATATACTTTTTTAACTTCTGCATATAATTTTCGAATGGAAAAGCGCTGAATTCATCGAGTGAACCAAATAGTCGCACACAATCATTTAAATGCAATAGACTATGTATGTTGTGCGAAATAAAATCGGGTCCATAAATTTCAATTGAATTCTTAATAAAATATTTGATTAGGTCTTCGGCATATGAAATATAATTCTCAAATTTTGTGTAGTGATTACTTATCAATATTGAGCTGGCTAAACTTAGCGTAAGAAAATTATTATACTCTTTCAATGGTATTACTTTCTTCAAAACTATTGGACCTGTATATAATAGAAATAGTCTAAATTCGGTTGCCTTAAATCTTTTACATTTCATTTATTTTTCCTGCAAATTCACAAGGAATATATTTTCCTAAGACCTGAAGATTGTCGTTAATTTTATTAATACTCGAAGCACGTAATTTATGGGGAGGCTTGCCATCCATCCATAACGCTTACAACATAACAACCTTTTTGTTGCACCCAATAGAAGATTATGCATATAATCTAAAGGTACATTATTAATCATATTAAAATTAGGAATTTGAAGCCAAAGTGTTTCTCCTGTATGGTGTTCGACTTGAAGGGTATTTCTAAATGAATGATCTGTCCTTTTTCTATAATTCTCTGTTTCAACAAAGCATAAAACATTATTAACCATATCCCCTTCCTGATCACACTTTGTACATGAAAAATAATGAATGACTTTTAACAGATAAAATATGAGATTTGGCTGGGGTATCACAAATTAACATTGAAATTTTGAATTTACATAATACAGATTGTATCATTATTCCATTTGATAATTCTATACATTCTTCTACAAATTCCTTTAAAAAATCACTGGCTTTAGGTTTTTCACTTCCATAATATAAAACTATTATAAATACTTGATTTTTCAGATTTTTAATTGATTTAACTGTACCCAAAATTGGCCAAAAGAAACTTGATGTGCTTTTTGTTAAAGGCAGCCCGTCAATGTTAATTGCAAGAAAAAATTCTGTATTTTGATCAACAATTATGTTATGCTTTAAACTTAAAAAATTTAGTGAGTTGCGTATACCAAAATAATGAAATAAATTGTTTAAAGAATTAGATTTGCGGGGTGATTTCAAAATTTTACGTGGATCAGCTGGTAAAATATTAGTCAACAATGGTTCTTCACGTAATATATCTAATAATTGTTTAAATGCAGTTAGACTAATATTTCTGTCAATGGACCATTTTCCTAATTTTGTGGTAAGAGATTCTGCAGGCTTTGCAAATAACGGAAGTGAAATACTAGTGTCGTTACGTTGTTGTAAATCACTAAGAGAAGAATAATCATTCTGTTTCAAATGTCTTGATTATTTAATAAAATGTTATCGTTATTTAGAAAATCATTATTATCATTCTTATCAATATCAATTTCATTATCAACACTACTCTTATATATTTTTTCATTATTCTGATTATAATATTGATCTGAGATTATTTCATGATTTGCTAATTGATTTGTTTCACTAATTGTTGCTAATGACAGATATAAGGTTTGTTTTTTATTCCTGCACTGGCTGCACTAGTTCAAAAAGTGTACACTAAAGCGTTCGTTATTCCAGAACTGGTGTAACCGATACCGTTCGTTATTCCAGTGCAGGAAAACTTAGTGCACGAGTTCACTGAACTGGCTGCACTAGGTCCGGAGGTAGTGCAAGCAGTGTAGAGCAACCAAGGAGGTGTTTTTTATTCCTGCACTGAATATAGCCGGCAATTTCAAAACTTAAAGGTTAATGTAAGTATAAAAGTAGTTTTTTTAGATCAAAAAAATTTGACAAAATTTATATTTCAATATATATATATATGTATATATATATATATAATGTTCATAATTTATATAGTAAAAATCGTTACCAGTTACTGTTGAGTAGAATATAAAATTTGTAAGGTTAGAAAATCTTAATCTGTGAAATCTAATAATAGTAATTTTAATAATTTTATTTGAAACATATGTATGTATAATATTTACAGTGAAAAACAATATGGCAAATACAGAAACAGCAAGAATAAAAAAAGATGCCATAGGAAATATTTTAGTGGATCAAACTGGACACGTAACATGCATTTCTGAAGGTATTAGAATTATCTAATATTTATTAAAGCAGACAGTAAATATTTGATAAAATTATGTTATTAAATCCAGATTAGAAATTATTTATAACTAAAATCAGTTTATATGTAGATATATATATATATATATATATATATATATATATATATGTACACATGCATAAACACATTAAATATGAAAATTAATATCTCATTATTTACAGGGGGACTAGAATTTCAATTTCCGTACAAAGAAATTGATTTTAATTGCGACAACATTCTTTGTACTGTAGACGACAAAGAAATATTAATACAATTAAATGATGATATATTTAATAACACGACACACAATAATGTCAATGAATCAACGATCAACCAACAAAATCAAATAAACAATGAAGTTGTCGAAGCAAATAGACAGGAAGCTTTTTCGTGGACTGATGCGAGTACAAAGTTATTTTTATCCTTGTACAAAGAAAACGTAGATCTTGTTACACAAAGAAAAATTAAAACAAAAAGGATTTTGTGGCTAAAAATAACCGAACTAATGAAATTACAAAACTATAATGTTTCTGCTGCACAAGTGGAAAACAAATATAAATCATTGGAACGATCTTTTAAAAATGTAAAAACACATAATAAAAAAACAGGAAGGAATAAGATAGCCTGTCCTTACGAGACGTAATAATTCATTTTTATATAACAATGATTAATAATTAATACTAATTAATAACAGTTTTAATTTCATTACAGAGAGTTAACAGAGCTATTAGGCGGAAAACATAGCATTGAACCTTTACTACTGTCAGGAAATAAAGGCATAATTTCAAACAATAATGAGAGAGCATCTACATCTACATCTTTGTAAGTGTTATATTACATTTTAAATAAACAAATAGAATCTTTAAAAGAAAATATTTGTATATAATTGATTATATATATATATATATGTGTGTGTGTGTGTGTGTGTGTGTGTGCATACATATCTGTTTGCAGTATAAATGAAGATAATAATAACATTATTGCATCGCATCAGGCAGCATTTGAGTCTAATGCAAATACGACTCACAATAAATCAACATTGCAACAAGAAACATATGAGTCCACATATGATAGTGAAAATACTTATGACACAAGCGATAAAGAAGTAAGTAGAAAATTATATACAAGAACAAGAAGAATGATAATTTTCCTATCTTATATTTCCTTTCAATAAAAAAATAATGACAATATTTAATTTAGAATATTAAGACATCCAAAATGAAAAGCCATACTAAGAAAAGTGGCACTACGGCACGAGTTTTAGAAGTGTGTCAACAACATCTTGAGAATGTAACGGATGACATACGCCAAAAAAATAAAAATCAGGATGAGATCCAAAAAACAATATTAGAAGAATATAAAGCAATGAGAAAAATACACGAGGAAGGAATGATAAAGATGCAGGAGCAATTGATCATTGCAAATACATTACGAGAAGAAAAAAACAAATTATTACGGGACTTTTTAGAAATGCAAAAAAAGTGATATGATATATGGCGATAGAACAAAGATATGTGATATAAGTCCAAAGATATTTTAAATAAGTCTATATTTGTTGTTCAGAGGATATATCACTATTTTATTTATTTCTTATTGTTAGTATGATCTAATGTGATAGTACTGTTGGTTCTTATGTGATATTAATGTTTGCTTTCTTTTGTGATATTAATGTAAGTTTAGTTATATATTTAAATGTATTTAGAGTATATTATAGTACAGAATATATATTTTTGTTTTGAGATTCAGATATTATGAAGATTATATCACTAACAATAAGATAATATCAGTAAGGATTTTCAGTTTGTTTTTATTTTTGTTTAAAAATATATTTATTTTGAAGAAATACAAAAATATTTATAATAAAAAAATAAATTATGTCTAATTGTGTAATTTTTCTAGAATAATTATATAAATTAATATATTATGAATAAGATGTTATATACATAACATGTTTTTCAATTGACAGTTATTTGATGACATATCTCATCCCGTTTATGTATACCCGTTTCATATTCTCTTGGTGCTTCGTTGTTTGGTATGCATCTATTTTGTGCATCTATATCTGGTTGTTGGTCGTCTAACGCTGCTTCAAAAAGTTGTAAGTCTTCGATGTTGGCCAGGTTGTGTAAAACACAGCACGCATGTATAACACGTACCATGCGTGGGATATTTCGTAGTTTCAAATGGTACAATTGGCGAAATCTCTGCTTTAAACACCCAAACGTGTTTTCGATTATTACTCTACACGAACTTAGTTTTTGATTAAAAATTCTTTGGTTTCTTGTCAAATGTCCATTATCTCTATACGGAACTATTAGTTGTCGTAGACAAGCATATGCGCTATCTCCTAACAAGAAATTATCTGGAAAAATATTCATAACATTTAAAATAGATTTTAATATTTAATTTGTAGCTTTTCATTTTATAATATTCTATTTTCAACTAACCTCCACAAAGTTCATGTAAATCATTATATATAGTAGAATTCTTTAAAACTCTGGCATCGTGGACAGATCCTGGGTACCCAATAAAGACATCCATAAATTTTAGTTTGTGATTAGCTGTTCCTTGTACGTGTATTGAGAAATACTGCTTTCGATTTATATAAGAGTCAGCATCTTCTACTGGTTTATCAATTCTTACATGAGAACCATCTATAGCACCTAAAAAAAACAATATATAATAAGTAAAACATGTTAAACAAAAAATAAAACATTGAAATATAAATACATTACCAATTACACCAGGAAATCCTTTTTCTTCAAGAAAATAAGTCATGGTTTCTTCTCTTTCCACTTGTGTTGGATATCGTATAATGTTAGGTGCCAATGACATAATAAAGTCCGTCACTCTCGTTATTATATGGTACAACGTACTTATTGCAATACCAAATCGATCAGCTATATCCCGATAAGATCCACTTTCGTGTCCAACGAACCATAAATAACATAAAATATGTTTCTTACCAGTGACTTTCTCTTCTTCCGCATGGTCTGAAAAAATTACATATAATACATACCTTTTTGTAAAACTATTTTTTAAATTAATTTTTTCATAATATTAACTATTAGTTAATTTTATTATCATTTCCTCTTAAAAATATATTCTTACTTTGTATAGAAGTAAATATATCTGATGCATTAAATCGATTTATTAATTCGTATGCTATTTCTCTCGACAATCTAAAATGCATTATAAAATCCTTGTCAATATAATTATGGACAATATTTTCGATATAATTTTGTATTTTTATATGTTGGACCCTTCTAACTAATCCAAACAGTGGATGTAATATCTCCAATTCATTATGCTCTGAAAAGTTTATTAATAGATTAGAATTTGCGCATTTATATTATTAATATATTATATTATACTAATTCAACATACAATAATATTTCTTACCATCATTTGCTTCAATTAAAATTGGTTCTAATGGTGGAATTGGATTTATATTTTCATCTTCATCGGATGAATCTATCAATTCTATAGGCAAAATGTGGCGCGCCATATTTTTGCACTGCTTTACACTAGTTTACACTGTATCGTTTTCTACTCCCGTCTGCACTCTTAGTTCTCGCTTGCACTGGCTCAGTTCTAGTGCAGAACTAGTTCAGTTCAGTGCAGGAATAAAAAACAAACCTATAGTCTTTCGTTAACTTTCCGACACAATTTTTCTCTGTGACTTTTTTTATTTGGCATTTTGAATTATATTCATTAGAGAGACACAAAGAAATTAATAGAATATATAATATATATAGAAAATAATAGATGAAAAGTGCAGGTCTAAGTAAAAATTTATCGATCCGAATGTAATGAACAATACCTAAAACATAAAACAATTCATGTTTATTTATAGAAACTTTATAGGATAGCTGAAATAAACAATATTAGAAAGAGAATTGAAACTTCATATATAGCAAATTGTCTTAATTTGCATACGTCTAAACTTATATTATTAATAAATTATAAATAAGCAATAGAGAATTTATTCATCACTCATATGTAGCATTAAGTGTACATAGAATTATGCATTTCATATTAACGAATTTACTAAATTGAAATTTAAGAAATAAAATAATTTAAAAATTGGATCTAAACAAAAATAAAAATATTATATTCGTATAAAAATTGGAAAGATAGTACAACTTTTTAGAAGCAATATTTAAGATTTGATATAATATAATATATGTACTTTTCAAAAGTTTTAACATTAAGTTTGCGGTGAATCGTATATTTGGCTGAAAAATGTTTTTAAACCTGTTGCTTTTAATAATTTTTCTTTGTATTAATTACATTAATTAATAATATTAGACTAGCATATTATTAGATTAAGAAATAAACATTAAGAAAAATTATGTGTTGTAACAATGATTAACCTACATAAATGAAGCAGTAAATGAAGCACATAAATGAAGCAGTAAACAATGCTTAACCTACGTAAATGAAGCAGTAAATGATTATAGGACGTAGTATATAGTACTTACCGCTTTAATTTTAATGAAACTATCTGCCTGCTATTGTTCCACGAAATAGTTGTCACACAATGCACAATTATATTTTAGACAAATTAAAACGTTGCACAAGTCGTTTTTTATATTAGATTTTTCAAAGCCTGCGTGCTGCGTGCTGTGTGCTGCGTGAAAGACGAACGTGAGATGAGACAATAAATGAGCCAAGGAAAGGAGAAGTAGAAACAAGTGAAAACTGTCTCCCAGTGACTCACAACTCACGCAGCGCAACCAACTCATCCGCCATTAATAGATAATTATACTGTACATCGTAATTGGTTTACGATTTTTATGACGCTAAAGTTAAAGAATAATATTTATTAGCGTTAAAACATAGCTCGCTACATTATTATTCAATGTATAATTACTTTTTAATATTTACAAAGAGTGTATATATAATTAATAGCTTTTGCTTATTGTCAATTGACAATATTAATTATACACTTTTTGTAAATATTAAAAAGAATATATATATTTCGTTTAAAGTAACAAAATTTTATAACTAAACTAAACAAATTAATTTAAAAGAGAATTTAAATTTAATCAAGTTAATCAAAATAAATCTAATTTAATTTAATCTAAATAAAAAAATATTTAATGCAAAAAAATTTGATGTTGCTGTACTGAATATACGTTCACGTGAATTTGGCACAAGACACAACCGTATCTCTTTAATTAATATATGATCATACATAATTTCACACGTATATCCGATGTATATACATATCTGAAAGTACTGCATATATCAAATGCGCAGGGATAGGAAAATTACTTTTTAAAAGTAACTCGTTACCGTTACTCGTTACCGAGTAAAAAAAGTAACTCGTTACCGTTATTAGTTACTTATTTTTAAAAGTAACTAGTTAGCGTTACCGTTACTTCAAAAATAACGATTCGTTACTTTTCCCGTTACTTTTAATGTTAAAACAAGATAGAATTAAATAAAAAATTTACTTTGGTAATATTTTTTATTAAAATATTAATATAAAAGCAAAATTCTTTATTTTAAATTTACAAAACCGTAAAAAATTTAAAGAGATATAGATTTTAAAGCACTTAACATGTAACTTCACATGTAAATAAAAAAATTTTAATTTTCATTAAATTTATAAATACAGTTAAATTTGCATTCTTTTTGTGCTCTCGTCCGATATTACGTCAAACTTAAAAGCTGGCCAATCACATCCATTCCTCAGACGACTGAAATAACTGTGATTGACCAATGATGTCATTAATCGCTCCAGAGGTGACTGTGAAGCTGGCACGACAATCTACGAATTTTAATGTTCTTGACCAGTATGACATTTAGATCAGCATGACATTTAGACCATTCCGACCGTTTACTATTTTATAAATAATTATTGAAAAAATCTCTGCTTGAAAAATGTTTCTAAAGTATAGAACTTTTATAGAACTGTCCAGAACTGCCGTTAAAACTACGGAAAATCATCAGCACGACACATTTTTACTAAGTGTCGTGCTGGTCGAGGACATTAAAAATTCATAAAAAATTATTAATTATTGAAATATCGGTCTGAAATTGCATATATAGGCTGAACTATAGCAGAATTATTGGGAACTCTTGCTAAAAATAATAATATTCAACGCGTTTTGGTTCTTTAGAGGGAAGAGTGTCGTGCTAGATTCTCAAAGTTAGCACATTTTTTCGATTTCGACTTTTCAATATAAGGAATGCGGAACTCTTTAATTTTTATCAGGAACTGTAGAACTATGAAAAGTGCTATCAGAACTCTTAGTATTTTTTTGAAATTCATAGATTGTCGTGTCAGCTTCACAGACACCTCTCAGAGCAATAAATTTCATCCAAAATATTATCGAATTTTATAAGAAAGTCGGTCGATGACTAAAAATTGAATATGACAGAAATACGATGTCATAAGTATTTTCAAAATATGAAAAGTAACGGTAAAAGTAATTGTTAAATTCGTTATCGTTACTAAAAAAATGTAACTACGTTATCGTTACAGTTACAGAAAAAAAATGTAACGCCGTTACCAGTCCGTTACCAAAAAAAAGTAACTATAACGGTAACGGCGTTACAAGTAACGCGTTACTTCCCAACCCTGCAAATGCGTACGTATATTAGATGTATAGTGGATATAGAATATGCGTATATCCGTTTTTTGTATATCCTATGTATATACGTTTTTGGATCTTCTATGTATATCTATTTCTTATGTTTATAAAACATATTACGGATATCCAATAATTATATTACGGTTATCCAATATTCGTTTTTTGTATATTCTATGTATATACGTTTTTGGATCTTCTACGTATATCCATAGCTTATGTTTATAAGACATATTACGGATATCCAATAATCGCGTATATCCGTTTTTGTATATCCTATGTGTACACGTTTTTGGAGTTCCTACGAATATCCATTGCGTAAATACATAAGATGTACTATAAATATTCAATATTTGTATATCCGTTGTCGTATATCCTATGTATATACGTTTTTGAATCTTCTACGTACATCCATATATGTATGTACATAAAGCATATTACGGATGTCCATTACTTGTACATCCGATTTCGTATACCCTATGTATATACGTTTCTGGAAGTACTGCATACAGGGTGTTCAAAAAGTTCCGGACCGGTCGAATATTTCATAAAGTATGCACTTTAGAAAGAAATGTTTCAAACAAAAGTTGTATGGCCTGAAGGGGGCCATCAGATGGTGGCAATGATTTGACCTTGGAGAATCATTTGAAGGTCACGTGAAGGTCACCGTTAATTTCCTAAATGGAACCCCCTATTTATTATTGCATATTCTTATAGCTTATCTCGAGGGCTTTCCAAAACACTATAATAAAATATTTTTCCCTCAAGTACTTTTTGACTTATAAGGCTTGAAATTATTTCTTAATTTTACATAAACCGTAAAATATCTTGTAAAATATTCATTTTTCGATTATCTTACCTTAATATTTTTATGTACAAAATAATGAGAGGAATCAATTGGTGTAAAGAAAACACATAGTTATTTTTAAGAAAAAATATGTAATTGTTAATTGCAAATTATTTTTTTTTTCGAAACAATTATGTGTTTTCTTTACACCAATTGATTCCTCTCATTATTTTGTACATAAAAAGTATTAAGTATTTTGTAAATAAAAGTATTAAGGTAAGATAATCGAAAAATGAATATTTTACAAGATATTTTACGGTTTATGTAAAATTAAGAAATGATTTCAAGCCTCATAACTCGAAAAGTATTTAATGAAAATTAACTCAATTATAGTGTTTTGGAAAGCTCCCGAGATGAGCTACAAGAATGTGTAAAAATATATAGGATGTTCCATTTGAAAAATTCAAGGTGACCTTCATGTGACCTTCCAGCGACTATTCAAGGTCAAACCATTGCCACCATTTTATAGCTCTCTTTAAACCAAACAACTTTTATTTGAAACATTTTTCTCTAAAATGCTTTATTTTTTAGATATTCGACCGTTTCCGGACTTTTCGAAAACCCTGTATATTGAATATCGAATATGCGTATATCCATTTTTTGTATATCCTACGTATATACGTTTTGGATTTTCTACGTATATCCATATATGTGTATACATAAGATGTATTACGGATATCTCATTCACGTATATACGTTTTTGGACATCTTATATATATATACACGAGATTCAATAGACGTACATTGAATATTACGGATGTCCTATGTAAATTCAGAAGACTTCTGTGCTGACTGGGAAGGACTATAACTTTATTTTACAGTTAATATAAATTTTATTATTAAAACGCGATGGAATGTTCGCGAACCGCGTAAAACCGCTATCTCAGCGAACCGCGTGCGAGTTCGTCGGAAACGCGAAAGTGCAACGAAGGGTTTCGACTTTGAACCTCCTTCGCTTGCACTTTTGTTAGATTTGACCGCCACGAAATCCTTCATGACCGTACGGTCATGTCGCTAGGCGATCCCTTCCAAAATACCCCCAAAAACAAGGTATTAAAAACCATCCATCGCGAATCCGCGGCGGACAGTCGTTAATTAAAAATCAATTATTAAGAATATGTCGAAGGGTTAGTCGCTACTTAGCGTATCGAATAATAAAAGAAAATCTGTTAGTGCCAGAAATCTAACGGAATTAAGAACGAGGCTGAGGATAATAATGAAAGAAGGCTTATATTGAAGCAAGAAGATTTATATTTGTGTTTATATATGTTACGTCCAGACCCTAGAATGGATGGACCGTATGGAAGGACACAACTTATTTATCCCGTGACACACTTTATTCGGGCGTGTGTATGGATCGGTTCAAGCGAATGTGAAGGCTGACACAGGTCAGCGATCGATGGTCCCTTTAACGCTGTGTTTCTAGATCTATTCGCTCGGTGGTCCCTTTTCAGTAAAGGAACTTAAATGTATTATATATTTCCGCGCGGGTGTGTATTATATATTTCCGCGGATGTTACAGTGATTCGGAGGTCATCAGTCAGAATGTACAGGGAGGAATTTACGTTAAGAATTAGGTTCTGACTGGTTGTTGCAATATATATATATATATATATATATATATATATATATATATTCTCACTGATGACCTCGGAACCATTGTAACATCCGTGGAAATATATAATACATACCCACACACACATAGTTATAAGCGCTAATATGTAATTTTTCATTCTTTCTTCATCTCATTAAATAATATATTGTATTTTTCATTTAAAATGTATAATATTTAATTATTTAATATATATATATATATATATATATATATATATATTTTTTTATTTATTTTTTTTTTTATAATATTTATTATTAATAAATATCATTTATATTCAAAATAGGATTATTAAAATTTGAATATGAGCGGAAGTTGCATAAAAATGGCGGACCAATCAAAAGTGGCCCCCTGATGGCCAGGGGGGATCTCTTATTAAAGGATCTCTAGCATACATTACATTAATCTAAAGAGTAATCTTATTATTTTCAAAAGATTAAACTTGAAGATTAATAACAACATAACATAACATTATAATATTTAATCAAATTCATATTATGCAATAACATTATACACACAAACGAGATAACAATTTTTCTTCAAGCTATATTAATAGAAATTACAAAAAAGTTGGAAATGCAAATAAGGCTTAATAATATTAATTTACTAAGTAATTTTTAATTTGAAAAAATATATCTAGTTATATATACAGAAAATATTTTAAATTACCACACCTTCTTTCTAATTATAATTAACAATCATAATTTCCAATGTGTAAATAGTAAAATGTTAAACTTTACAATTTACTTTAGAAGGACAAAAATTACACTGTCCGACACTGATTTTGTCTTTGGCTTGCAAAGTATCATTTTCAGAGTATTTTTTGACATTGAAAATGATGCTGTCCTCAGAATTTGCCTATCACATCACATTTTCGAGAAAAATGGGGTAACATGGGTCAAAAAATGATGATTTCGACTATATTTAGAACGACATTGCGTTTAAAAGAATTTAATTTTTTTAACTTCGTCTACACTATCTTAAAGTGTTATCTTTTATCTTCAAAATTATTTTTCTCGAAAATGTGACGTGATAGAATTTTTCTGAGCGCGGATTCAAATTCAGCAATCAAAAATCTTCAAAATGACACTTCGCAAGTCAAAGACAAAAAAAAAAGTCAAATTTTGTTGGACAGTGTTATAAAGTCTTATCTTTATTATAAGTTGTAAATTTAAATCCATTGTAATCCAAATTGTATATAAATATTTATTTAAATATACATTTGAAATATAATCTCTCTCTCTCTCTCTCTCTCTCCTTCTCTCCTTCATTCTCCTTCTCTCCTTCCCTCTTTCTCTTTGTTTTCCATTATATTTAATAATTTATAAATTTAAGCATTTTATAAAATAAACATTAAAACTTATTTTTTATTTAATCTTTTTAAATGTAATTTTACTGGATTAATTAGATTTTTGTAGCAAAGGGAAAGCGGCGTGCATCGTCGTTTGCGTACATAGAAAAATAAATATAGCCGCATTCTGCGGACTCAGTAGTTGGACAACTACTAGATTTTCTGATGCAATTCGGCTGATTAGCCAGATCTGAAAGTAGAAACAAATTTTCAATTGATCCTTAGCGTTTACTTCAACTGATCGAGGTGAATACTAAAAACATTGAAAGGGAAAGGTCCATTTTCATGCACATTCCTTTCATCATTGATTTTTTTCTATTAATAAGGACAGTGAAGGAGTTGATGCATTCAGAATACTATTTCTGTTTTTCATGGAGTTCTCTTACCTCTTAAAACAAACCAGTTTATTAGATATGTTATTAAGGCTAACTCAGTGTTGGCAGGCGGGTCAAGTTTTTCGCGCATGCGCGGCAAACGAGGCCTCAATGAAGTATCTAATACAGACAAAAAGGTGTGCCACTGGTCGCCCGAAAAATTTTCTCTTAGAAAATTGTTTCGGGTGATCAACAGTACACATTTTTATCATACACTATACGAATAACTCACGACTATTTATTAAATATCACAAAACTTTTAATAAACTGTGTCTCACTCAACTATATGTCTATATGCCAAGTAATTTGCCTCGAGCCCACCAAATCTTCCACATGTGGTACATCGCTGGTTAGCCGCCACTACTGTCGCGCATACGCGATAAACCTGATCCGCTTGCCAACACTGGGCTAACTAGTCTTTACATATCTTGTTGGTGGCATAACTAAAAAACATATCGATGTTTGTGGAGAAGTATAAGTTATAATTTATTTATATATATCAATGCTATATGTCAATGGAATTATATAAAAATATTAATACAGGATAACCAAATTATTTCAAGATTAAACGTCTTCACTTAAAATATGAATTTAGGACCACAAAACAAGAAAAAAATTGTTCTCTGGAGATATGCCCGTAAACGTTTTGTTTAAGAGATATTAATATATCTAAACATTTAGAATATAAAATATATTTTAGAATTATTATCAGATTATAAGAAATAAATTAATAGTATTTCTCAACTACTTTAAAATTACTAGAAAATATGAAAACTTTAACATAATTATAAATTTTGTTCAGTGATGGTCTTGAACATTTAGACATTGGTTCGGTATTTTTCTTTCACGGCACTGGACAGTTGTAATTGTTTCATATGCTTCAATAATACTTCTTTTTAAAAAGTTAATGTTATTAACCAGTCTTCGATAAACTTTTTATTTAATAGTCTTAAAACTTTTTGTTTAATAGTCATATATAATAAATTTATAAGAAAAATTACATAAATTATATTTAGAAGATTATAATATAATATAATATAATATAATATAAGATTAAATTATATAATAAATTTATAAAATAAATAATGAAATTTTGAAACAAATAAGATCAAACTTTTTTTGTAAGCAGATTTCTTTTAGATAAAATGTAGCATAAAAAAGAACTTTTGGCGAAAATTAAGACACTTTTAAAGCATTTTTTCGTAAAAGTGAATATTACCTTCAGACAGGGGGGGCGGGGGGGGACGGCTGAATGATCTTTAAAAAATTTTAGCCATCGCTCGTTGTTTATTAAAAAAATATAAAAAAAAAAAAAAATATAAAAATAAATAATAAAAATAACACAACATAATAAAACAAAATACACGGCAATTTTTTTGTGGTGGGGGGGGGTGGGGGGGGGGTGGGGGGGGGGGGGGGGGGGGGGGGGGGGGGGGGGGGGGGGGGGGGGGGGGGGGGGGGGGGGGGGGGTGGGGGGGGGGGGGGGGGGGGGGGGGGGGGGGGTGGTGGGGGGGGGGGGGGGGGGGGGGGGGGGGGGGGGGGGGGGGGGGGGGGGGGGGGGGGGGGGGGGGGGGGGGGGGGGGGGGGGGGGGGGGGGGGTGGGGGGGGGGGGGGGGGGGGGGGGGGGGGGGGGGGGGGGGGGGGGGGGGGGGGGGGGGGGGGGGGGGGGGGGGGGGGGGGGGGGGGGGGTGGGGGGGGGGGGGGGTAAATGAGAGTTTACAATTTTCCACGCGAAGCGAGGTCTACCTTACATCACCTCTAAATCAGTGCGAGAAAACCGAGATCATATTGTATAGTTCCACATGAGTTTGCATGATATTTAAAAATTAGATATAATTCGTAAAATTTTTTTGTTTATAACTTTTTAATAAACAACGAGCGATGGCTAAAATTTTTTAAAGATCATTCAGGATCGCGACCTTGACAACATGTCCTTACAAGTTTAACATCAAGACCAACTGAAAGTCATTTCGTACAGGCTGTCTGAAGGTAATATTCACTTTTACGAAAAAATGCTTTAAAAGTGTCTTAATTTTCGCCAAAAGTTCTTTTTTATGCTACATTTTATCTAAAAGAAATCTGCTTACAAAATTTGACTTAAATCGGATGATGGTTTTCAAAAGTTTCATCTATTTATTTTATAAATTTATTATATAATTTAATCTTATATTATATTATATTATATTATATTATAATCTTCTAAATATAATTTATGTAATTTTTCTTATAAATTTATTATATATGACTATTAAACAAAAAGTTTTAAGACTATTAAATAAAAAGTTTATCGAAGACTGGTTAATAACATTAACTTTTTAAAAAGAAGTATTATTGAAGCATATGAAACAATTACAACTGTCCAGTGCCGTGAAAGAAAAATACCGAACCAATGTCTAAATGTTCAAGACCATCACTGAACAAAATTTATAATTATGTTAAAGTTTTCATATTTTCTAGTAATTTTAAAGTAGTTGAGAAATACTATTAATTTATTTCTTATAATCTGATAATAATTCTAAAATATATTTTATATTCTAAATGTTTAGATATATTAATATCTCTTAAACAAAACGTTTACGGGCATATCTCCAGAGAACAATTTTTTTCTTGTTTTGTGGTCCTAAATTCATATTTTAAGTGAAGACGTTTAATCTTGAAATAATTTGGTTATCCTGTATTAATATTTTTATATAATTCCATTGACATATAGCATTGATATATATAAATAAATTATAACTTATACTTCTCCACAAACATCGATATGTTTTTTAGTTATGCCACCAACAAGATATGTAAAGACTAGTTAGCCCAGTGTTGGCAAGCGGATCAGGTTTATCGCGTATGCGCGACAGTAGTGGCGGCTAACCAGCGATGTACCACATGTGGAAGATTTGGTGGGCTCGAGGCAAATTACTTGGCATATAGACATATAGTTGAGTGAGACACAGTTTATTAAAAGTTTTGTGATATTTAATAAATAGTCGTGAGTTATTCGTATAGTGTATGATAAAAATGTGTACTGTTGATCACCCGAAACAATTTTCTAAGAGAAAATTTTTTCGGGCGACCAGTGGCACACCTTTTTGTCTGTATTAGATACTTCATTGAGGCCTCGTTTGCCGCGCATGCGCGAAAAACTTGACCCGCCTGCCAACACTGAGTTAGCCTTAATAACATATCTAATAAACTGGTTTGTTTTAAGAGGTAAGAGAACTCCATGAAAAACAGAAATAGTATTCTGAATGCATCAACTCCTGTCCTTATTAATAGAAAAAAATCAAGTGAAAGGAATACATGTGCATGAAAATGTCCCTTCCACTGTCAATGTATTTAGCATCGACCGCATTCAGTAGACTCAACTGCTAAGTATCAATTGATAATTGGTTTCTACTTTCAGATCTGGCTAATCAGCCGAATTGCATCAGAAAATCTAGTAGTTGTCCAACTACTGAGTCCGCAGAATGCGGCTATATTTATTTTTCTATGTACGCAAACGACGATGCACGCCGCTTTCCCTTTGCTACAAAAATCTAATTAATCCAGTAAAATTACATTTAAAAAGATTAAATAAAAAATAAGTTTTAATGTTTATTTTATAAAATGCTTAAATTTATAAATTATTAAATATAATGGAAAACAAAGAGAAAGAGGGAAGGAGAGAAGGAGAATGAAGGAGAGAAGGAGAAAGAGAGAGAGAGAGAGAGAGATTATATTTCAAATGTATATTTAAATAAATATTTATATACAATTTGGATTACAATGGATTTAGAATTTACAACTTATAATAAAGATAAGACTTTATAACACTGTCCAACAAAATTTGACTTTTTTTTTTGTCTTTGACTTGCGAAGTGTCATTTTGAAGATTTTTGATTGCTGAATTTGAATCCGCGCTCAGAAAAATTCTATCACGTCACATTTTCGAGAAAAATAATTTTGAAGATAAAAGATAACACTTTAAGATAGTGTAGACGAAGTTAAAAAAATTAAATTCTTTTAAACGCAATGTCGTTCTAAATATAGTCGAAATCATCATTTTTGACCCATGTTACCCCATTTTTCTCGAAAATGTGATGTGATAGGCAAATTCTGAGGACAGCATCATTTTCAATGTCAAAAAATACTCTGAAAATGATACTTTGCAAGCCAAAGACAAAATCAGTGTCGGACAGTGTAATTTTTGTCCTTCTAAAGTAAATTGCTAAAGTTTAACATTTTACTATTTACACATTGGAAATTATGATTGTTAATTATAATTAGAAAGAAGGTGTGGTAATTTAAAATATTTTCTGTATATATAACTAGATATATTTTTTCAAATTAAAAATTACTTAGTAAATTAATATTATTAAGCCTTATTTGCATTTCCAACTTTTTTGTAATTTCTATTAATATAGCTTGAAGAAAAATTGTTATCTCGTTTGTGTGTATAATGTTATTGCATAATATGAATTTGATTAAATATTATAATGTTATGTTATGTTGTTATTAATCTTCAAGTTTAATCTTTTGAAAATAATAAGATTACTCTTTAGATTAATGTAATGTATGCTAGAGATCCTTTAATAAGAGATCCCCCCTGGCCATCAGGGGGCCACTTTTGATTGGTCCGCCATTTTTATGCAACTTCCGCTCATATTCAAATTTTAATAATCCTATTTTGAATATAAATGATATTTATTAATAATAAATATTATAAATAAATAATGAATATTATATATATATATATATATATATATATATATATTAAATAAATAATTAAATATTATACATTTTAAATGAAAAATACAATATATTATTTAATGAGATGAAGAAAGAATGAAAAATTACATATTAGCGCTTATAACTATGTGTGTGTGGGTATGTATTATGATATTTCCACGGATGTTACAATGGTTCGGGGTCATCAGTGAGAATATATATATATATATATATATATATATATATATATATATATATTGCAACAACCAGTCAGAACCTAATTCTTAACGTAAATTCCTCCCTGTACATTCTGACTGATGACCTCCGAATCACTGTAACATCCGCGGAAATATATAATACACACCCGCGCGGAAATATATAATACATTTAAGTTCCTTTACTGAAAAGGGACCACCGAGCGAATAGATCTAGAAACACAGCGTTAAAGGGACCATCGATCGCTGACCTGTGTCAGCCTTCACATTCGCTTGAACCGATCCATACACACGCCCGAATAAAGTGTGTCACGGGATAAATAAGTTGTGTCCTTCCATACGGTCCATCCATTCTAGGGTCTGGACGTAACATATATAAACACAAATATAAATCTTCTTGCTTCAATATAAGCCTTCTTTCATTATTATCCTCAGCCTCGTTCTTAATTCCGTTAGATTTCTGGCACTAACAGATTTTCTTTTATTATTCGATACGCTAAGTAGCGACTAACCCTTCGACATATTCTTAATAATTGATTTTTAATTAACGACTGTCCGCCGCGGATTCGCGATGGATGGTTTTTAATACCTTGTTTTTGGGGTATTTTGGAAGGGATCGCCTAGCGACATGACCGTACGGTCATGAAGGATTTCGTGGCGGTCAAATCTAACAAAAGTGCAAGCGAAGGAGGTTCAAAGTCGAAACCCTTCGTTGCACTTTCGCGTTTCCGACGAACTCGCACGCGGTTCGCTGAGATAGCGGTTTTACGCGGTTCGCGAACATTCCATCGCGTTTTAATAATAAAATTTATATTAACTGTAAAATAAAGTTATAGTCCTTCCCAGTCAGCACAGAAGTCTTCTGAATTTACATAGGACATCCGTAATATTCAATGTACGTCTATTGAATCTCGTGTATATATATATAAGATGTCCAAAAACGTATATACGTGAATGAGTTATCCGTAATACATCTTATGTATACACATATATGGATATACGTAGAAAATCCAAAACGTATATACGTAGGATATACAAAAAATAGATATACGCATATTCGATATTCAATATACAGGGTTTTCGAAAAGTCCGGAAACGGTCGAATATCTAAAAAATAAAGCATTTTAGAGAAAAATGTTTCAAATAAAAGTTGTTTGGTTTAAAGAGAGCTATAAAATGGTGGCAATGGTTTGACCTTGAATAGTCGCTGGAAGGTCACATGAAGGTCACCTTGAATTTTTCAAATGGAACATCCTATATATTTTTACACATTCTTGTAGCTCATCTCGGGAGCTTTCCAAAACACTATAATTGAGTTAATTTTCATTAAATACTTTTCGAGTTATGAGGCTTGAAATCATTTCTTAATTTTACATAAACCGTAAAATATCTTGTAAAATATTCATTTTTCGATTATCTTACCTTAATACTTTTATTTACAAAATACTTAATACTTTTTATGTACAAAATAATGAGAGGAATCAATTGGTGTAAAGAAAACACATAATTGTTTCGAAAAAAAAAATAATTTGCAATTAACAATTACATATTTTTTCTTAAAAATAACTATGTGTTTTCTTTACACCAATTGATTCCTCTCATTATTTTGTACATAAAAATATTAAGGTAAGATAATCGAAAAATGAATATTTTACAAGATATTTTACGGTTTATGTAAAATTAAGAAATAATTTCAAGCCTTATAAGTCAAAAAGTACTTGAGGGAAAAATATTTTATTATAGTGTTTTGGAAAGCCCTCGAGATAAGCTATAAGAATATGCAATAATAAATAGGGGGTTCCATTTAGGAAATTAACGGTGACCTTCACGTGACCTTCAAATGATTCTCCAAGGTCAAATCATTGCCACCATCTGATGGCCCCCTTCAGGCCATACAACTTTTGTTTGAAACATTTCTTTCTAAAGTGCATACTTTATGAAATATTCGACCGGTCCGGAACTTTTTGAACACCCTGTATGCAGTACTTCCAGAAACGTATATACATAGGGTATACGAAATCGGATGTACAAGTAATGGACATCCGTAATATGCTTTATGTACATACATATATGGATGTACGTAGAAGATTCAAAAACGTATATACATAGGATATACGACAACGGATATACAAATATTGAATATTTATAGTACATCTTATGTATTTACGCAATGGATATTCGTAGGAACTCCAAAAACGTGTACACATAGGATATACAAAAACGGATATACGCGATTATTGGATATCCGTAATATGTCTTATAAACATAAGCTATGGATATACGTAGAAGATCCAAAAACGTATATACATAGAATATACAAAAAACGAATATTGGATAACCGTAATATAATTATTGGATATCCGTAATATGTTTTATAAACATAAGAAATAGATATACATAGAAGATCCAAAAACGTATATACATAGGATATACAAAAAACGGATATACGCATATTCTATATCCACTATACATCTAATATACGTACGCATTTGCAGGGTTGGGAAGTAACGCGTTACTTGTTTCAACGCCGTTACCGTTATAGTTACTTTTTTTTGGTAACGGACTGGTAACGGCGTTACATTTTTTTTCTGTAACTGTAACGATAACGTAGTTACATTTTTTAGTAACGATAACGAATTTAACAATTACTTTTACCGTTACTTTTCATATTTTGAAAATACTTATGACATCGTATTTCTGTCATATTCAATTTTTAGTCATCGACCGACTTTCTTATAAAATTCGATAATATTTTGGATGAAATTTATTGCTCTGAGAGGTGTCTGTGAAGCTGACACGACAATCTATGAATTTCAAAAAAATACTAAGAGTTCTGATAGCACTTTTCATAGTTCTACAGTTCCTGATAAAAATTAAAGAGTTCCGCATTCCTTATATTGAAAAGTCGAAATCGAAAAAATGTGCTAACTTTGAGAATCTAGCACGACACTCTTCCCTCTAAAGAACCAAAACGCGTTGAATATTATTATTTTTAGCAAGAGTTCCCAATAATTCTGCTATAGTTCAGCCTATATATGCAATTTCAGACCGATATTTCAATAATTAATAATTTTTTATGAATTTTTATCAAATATCCTCGACCAGCACGACACTTAGTAAAAATGTGTCGTGCTGATGATTTTCCGTAGTTTTAACGGCAGTTCTGGACAGTTCTATAAAAGTTCTATACTTTAGAAACATTTTTCAAGCAGAGATTTTTTCAATAATTATTTATAAAATAGTAAACGGTCGGAATGGTCTAAATGTCATGCTGATCTAAATGTCATACTGGTCAAGAACATTAAAATTCGTAGATTGTCGTGCCAGCTTCACAGCCACCTCTGGAGCGATTAATGACATCATTGGTCAATCACAGTTATTTCAGTCGTCTGAGGAATGGATGTGATTGGCCAGCTTTTAAGTTTGACGTAATATCGGACGAGAGCACAAAAAGAATGCAAATTTAACTGTATTTATAAATTTAATGAAAATTAAAATTTTTTTATTTACATGTGAAGTTACATGTTAAGTGCTTTAAAATCTATATCTCTTTAAATTTTTTACGGTTTTGTAAATTTAAAATAAAGAATTTTGCTTTTATATTAATATTTTAATAAAAAATATTACCAAAGTAAATTTTTTATTTAATTCTATCTTGTTTTAACATTAAAAGTAACGGGAAAAGTAACGAATCGTTATTTTTGAAGTAACGGTAACGCTAACTAGTTACTTTTAAAAATAAGTAACTAATAACGGTAACGAGTTACTTTTTTTACTCGGTAACGAGTAACGGTAACGAGTTACTTTTAAAAAGTAATTTTCCTATCCCTGCGCATTTGATATATGCAGTACTTTCAGATATGTATATACATCGGATATACGTGTGAAATTATGTATGATCATATATTAATTAAAGAGATACGGTTGTGTCTTGTGCCAAATTCACGTGAACGTATATTCAGTACAGCAACATCAAATTTTTTTGCATTAAATATTTTTTTATTTAGATTGAATTAAATTAGATTTATTTTGATTAACTTGATTAAATTTAAATTCTCTTTTAAATTAATTTGTTTAGTTTAGTTATAAAATTTTGTTACTTTAAACGAAATATATATATTCTTTTTAATATTTACAAAAAGTGTATAATTAATATTGTCAATTGACAATAAGCAAAAGCTATTAATTATATATACACTCTTTGTAAATATTAAAAAGTAATTATACATTGAATAATAATGTAGCGAGCTATGCTTTAACGCTAATAAATATTATTCTTTAACTTTAGCGTCATAAAAATCGTAAACCAATTACGATGTACAGTATAATTATCTATTAATGGCGGATGAGTTGGTTGCGCTGCGTGAGTTGTGAGTCACTGGGAGACAGTTTTCACTTGTTTCTACTTCTCCTTTCCTTGGCTCATTTATTGTCTCATCTCACGTTCGTCTTTCACGCAGCACACAGCACGCAGCACGCAGGCTTTGAAAAATCTAATATAAAAAACGACTTGTGCAACGTTTTAATTTGTCTAAAATATAATTGTGCATTGTGTGACAACTATTTCGTGGAACAATAGCAGGCAGATAGTTTCATTAAAATTAAAGCGGTAAGTACTATATACTACGTCCTATAATCATTTACTGCTTCATTTACGTAGGTTAAGCATTGTTTACTGCTTCATTTATGTGCTTCATTTACTGCTTCATTTATGTAGGTTAATCATTGTTACAACACATAATTTTTCTTAATGTTTATTTCTTAATCTAATAATATGCTAGTCTAATATTATTAATTAATGTAATTAATACAAAGAAAAAATTATTAAAAGCAACAGGTTTAAAAACATTTTTCAGCCAAATATACGATTCACCGCAAACTTAATGTTAAAACTTTTGAAAAGTACATATATTATATTATATCAAATCTTAAATATTGCTTCTAAAAAGTTGTACTATCTTTCCAATTTTTATACGAATATAATATTTTTATTTTTGTTTAGATCCAATTTTTAAATTATTTTATTTCTTAAATTTCAATTTAGTAAATTCGTTAATATGAAATGCATAATTCTATGTACACTTAATGCTACATATGAGTGATAGAATAAATTCTCTATTGCTTATTTATAATTTATTAATAATATAAGTTTAGACGTATGCAAATTAAGACAATTTGCTATATATGAAGTTTCAATTCTCTTTTCAATATTGTTTATTTCAGCTATCCTATAAAGTTTCTATAAATAAACATGAATTGTTTTAAGGTTTAGGTATTGTTCTATTACATTCGGATCGATAAATTTTTACTTAGACCTGCACTTTTCATCTATTATTTTCTATATATATTATATATTCTATTATTGCCTTTGTGTCTCTCTAATGAATATAATTCAAAATGCCAAATAAAAAAAGTCACAGAGAAAAATTGTGTCGGAAAGTTAACGAAAGACTATAGGTTTGTTTTTTATTCCTGCACTGAACTGAACTAGTTCTGCACTAGAACTGAGCCAGTGCAAGCGAGAACTAAGGAGTGCAGACGGGAGTAGAAAACGATACAGTGTAAACTAGTGTAAAGCAGTGCAAAAATATTTTATGCCACATTTTGCCTATAGAATTGATAGATTCATCCGAAATGAAGATGAAAATATAAATCCAATTCCACCATTAGAACCAATTTTAATTGAAGCAAATGATGGTAAGAAATATTATTGTATGTTGAATTAGTATAATATAATATATTAATAATATAAATGCGCAAATTCTAATCTATTAATAAACTTTTTCAGAGCATGATGAATGGAGATATTACATCCACTGTTTGGATTAGTTTTAAAATTATAAAATGAAAAGCTACAAATTAAATATTAAAATCTATTTTAAATGTTATGAATATTTTTCCAGATAATTTCTTGTTAGGAGATAGCGCATATGCTTGTCTACGACAACTAATAGTTCCGTATAGAGATAATGGACATTTGACAAGAAACCAAAGAATTTTTAATCAAAAACTAAGTTCGTGTAGAGTAATAATCGAAAACACGTTTGGGTGTTTAAAGCAGAGATTTCGCCAATTGTACCATTTGAAACTACGAAATATCCCACGCATGGTACGTGTTATACATGCGTGCTGTGTTTTACACAACCTGGCCAAATCGAAGACTTACAACTTTTTGAAGCAGCGTTAGACGACCAACAACAATGCACAGATATAGATGCGGGATGAAATATGTCATCAAATAGATTGCATGTATATATCTTATTCATAATATATTAATTTATATAATTACAACGACATAATTTATTTTTTTATTATAAATATTTTTGTATTTCTTCAAAATAAATATATTTTTAAACAAAAATAAAAACAAACTGAAAATCCTTACTGATATTATCTTATTGTTAGTGATATAACATAATATCTGAATCTCAAAACAAAAATGTATATTAATATCACATAAGAACCAACAGTACTATAAAGATCATACTAACAATAAGAAATAAATAAAATAGTGATATATCCTCTGAACAACAAATATAGACTTATTTAAAATATTTTGGACTTATATCACATATCTTTTTCTATCGCCATATATCATATCACTTTTTTGCATTTCTAAAAAGTCCCGTAATAATTTGTTTTTTTCTTCTCGTAATGTATTTGCAATGATCAATTGCTCCTGCATCTTTATCATTCCCTTCCTCGTGTATTTTTCTCATTGCTTTATATTCTTCTAATATTACTTTTTGGATCTCATCCTGATTTTTATTTTTTTGGCGTATGTCATCCGTTACATTCTCAAGATGTTGTTGACACATCTAAAACTCGTATGCCACTTTTCTTAGTATGGCTTTTCATTTTGGATGTCTTAATATTCTAAATTAACACTTTACACATAAGTATTTTCACTATCATATGTGGACTCATATGTTTCTTGTTGCAATGTTGATTTATTGTGAGTCGTATTTGCATTAGACTCAAATGATGCGATGCAATAATGTTATTATTATCAATTATATGCACACACACACACACACACACACACACATATATATATATATATTCTTTATAAAGATTCTATTTGTTTATTTAAAATGTAATATAACACTTACAAAGATGTAGATGTAGATGCTCTCTCATTATTGTTTGAAATTATGCCTTTATTTCCTGACAGTAGTAAAGGTTCAATGCTATGTTTTCCGCCTAATAGCTCTGTTAACTCTCTGTAATGAAATTAAAACTGTTATTAATTAGTATTAATTATTAATCATTGTTATATAAAAATGAATTATTACGTCTCGTAAGGACAGGCTATCTTATTCCTTCCTGTTTTTTTATTATGTGTTTTTACATTTTTAAAAGATCGTTCCAATGATTTATATTTGTTTTCCACTTGTGCAGCAGAAACATTATAGTTTTGTAATTTCATTAGTTCGGTTATTTTTAGTCTACAAGGATATAAACTGCATTTTAAACTGATTTTCAGACATTATATATATATATATATATATATATATATATATATTTCTAATCTGGATTTAATAACATAATTTTATCAAATATTTACTGTCTGCTTTAATAAATATTAGATAATTCTAATACCTTCAGAAATGCATGTTACGTGTCCAGTTTGATCCACTAAAATATTTCCTATGGCATCTTTTTTTATTTTGTCTGTATTTGCCATATTGTTTTTCACTGTAAATATTATACATACATATGTTTCAAATAAAATTATTAAAATTACTATTATTAGATTTCACAGATTAAGATTTTCTAACCTTACTTTAAGTTTTGAAATAACCTTTAAGTTTTGAAATTGCCGGCTATATTCAGTGCAGGAATAAAAAACACCTCCTTGGTTGCTCTACACTGCTTGCACTACCTCCGGACCTAGTGCAGCCAGTTCAGTGAACTCGTGCACTAAGTTTTCCTGCACTGGAATAACGAACGGTATCGGTTACACCAGTTCTGGAATAACGAACGCTTTAGTGTACACTTTTGAACTAGTGCAGCCAGTGCAATTAGCAACAATTAGTGAAACAAATCAATTAGCAAATCATGAAATAATCTCAGATCAATATTATAATCAGAATAATGAAAAAATATATAAGAGTAGTGTTGATAATGAAATTGATATTGATAAGAATGATAATAATGATTTTCTAAATAACGATAACATTTTATTAAATAATCAAGACATTTGAAACAGAATGATTATTCTTCTCTTAGTGATTTACAACAACGTAACGACACTAGTATTTCACTTCCGTTATTTGCAAAGCCTGCAGAATCTCTTACCACAAAATTAGGAAAATGGTCCATTGACAGAAATATTAGTCTAACTGCATTTAAACAATTATTAGATATATTACGTGAAGAACCATTGTTGACTAATATTTTACCAGCTGATCCACGTAAAATTTTGAAATCACCCCGCAAATCTAATTCTTTAAACAATTTATTTCATTATTTTGGTATACGCAACTCACTAAATTTTTTAAGTTTAAAGCATAACATAATTGTTGATCAAAATACAGAATTTTTTCTTGCAATTAACATTGACGGGCTGCCTTTAACAAAAAGCACATCAAGTTTCTTTTGGCCAATTTTGGGTACAGTTAAATCAATTAAAAATCTGAAAAATCAAGTATTTATAATAGTTTTATATTATGGAAGTGAAAAACCTAAAGCCAGTGATTTTTTAAAGGAATTTGTAGAAGAATGTATAGAATTATCAAATGTATTATGAATTTAATCAGGAAGGAAGATCATTCATTTAGAAATACCCTTCAAGTCGAACACCATACAGGAGAAACACTTTGGCTTCAAATTCCTAATTTTAATATGATTAATAATGTACCTTTAGATTATATGCATAATCTTCTATGCAACAAAAAGGTTGTTATGTTGTAAGCGTTATGGATGGATGGCAAGCCTCCCCATAAATTACGTGCTTCGAGTATTAATAAAATTAACGACAATCTTCAGGTCTTAGGAAAATATATTCCTTGTGAATTTGCAGGAAAAATAAATGAAATGTAAAAGATTTAAGGCAACTGAATTTAGACTATTTCTATTATATACAGGTCCAATAGTTTTGAAGAAAGTAATACCATTGAAAGAGTATAATAATTTACGCTAGTTTAGCCAGCTCAATATTGATAAGTAATCACTACACAAAATTTGAGAATTATATTTCATATGCCGAAGACCTAATCAAATATTTTATTAAGAATTCAATTGAAATTTAACCGATTTTATCGTACAACATACATAACATTTAAATAGTTCACTCGATGAATTCACTATTTCAATCTGCAAATGATAATTCCACAATATTAAGACAATTAATTATTGCTTAAATTTTTTAAAAGTAGCTGATCGATTTGTTGAATTGGATGATTCAAGTATCGTTGAAATACTAAATTTTGCTTCATATCAAAATAAAATATTT